>OZ038391.1:46646171-47222171 GCA_964036045.1 Eutreptiella sp. 'Long Island Sound 2002' | reverse complement strand
TTCTGTTGACTCGTTGTCACCTCCGACCGGTGTAAAGTCTAGAGAAGCTTGTGGTTGTATGTTAGAGTAGGTGGTTCCATAGTGGGTGATGTCGTTGTACAAGGTCTACAGGTAGGGGTGTGTTGGGCGGAGTGTGGGGTGTGTGTGCCGGCGGGTGTGTGTGTGTGTGTGCTTGTGGGTTGGTGTGTAGGGGTTGTACCGCCGGTGTGTCGGCAGGCGCACCTGCTCAGTGTGAGTGAGGGTCTGTACCGCCGGAGTGCCGACTGACGTACCTGCCCAGTGTGCGTAGGGTGTGTGTGGGAGTGTACCGCCGGAGTGCCGACTGACGTACCTGCCCAGTGCGCGTAGGGTGTGTGGGGGAGTGTACCGCCGGAGTGCTGACTGATGTACCTGCCTAGTGTGCGTAGTGTGTGTGTGGGAGTGTACCGCCAGAGTGCCAACTGACGTACCACCCCGACGTACCACCCCGTAGGTGCCGAGGGTGTCACCACCGGAGTGCCGACTGGCGTGACTAGGGCCAGGCGGCCTCACTTGCGTCTGTACACCCCTTCCCCTTAGGAGCCCCTAAGGTTGTCACGCCATCTCGCAGGCGACAGAGCACTGCCGAGCGGGGCAAGTTCCCGCAGACAGCAGGGCAGCCAGGGGAGGGGGGGGGGGGGTATGATGCCCCCCCCCCCCCCCCCACACACACACACACAAGCCGCAGGAACCAACAGTACGTGGGTGCTTAGTGAACACAGTGGTCTGAAAGTGGTCCTGGCACCGCACCACTCTGTAAAGGAGATCAGGGCTCAGACACACGGCTCAGACACACGGGCTGACTGGACGGAGCCTCTGGCACACATGGCTGCCCACTTCAGGTGCTGACAGCAATCGCTTCTGTTGCAGGCACTCAAGCTGCAGTATATATACATCTTTGCATCCATTGCCATCATGCCACCATGCGGGGCTTCAGGGGTTGCATGCTCCCTTCTGCCACGGCAACCACGGTACCTTGGCAAAGGAAAATGCAGGGCCCATGGCCCCTCCCTTGCACTTACAGCTACAACACATGTCTGCCCGTACTGTGGCCTCCGGACTGCCCATAGCCTTCACAGGAATGGCACTTCAGCATCAGTAGGACAAAACCTTTCTTTGTTTTAGAAGATACGTGCCATGGAGGACTGCAACCTTGACAGAAAATCAGGAGCACAAGGGAAAGCAGAGAACCTACTGGTAGGCGGTCACCCTATGGGTGCCAATAGCAGGAAACCATACAGTAAGGACTGGTGCCCACAGGATGTGGTTTCTGCAATGGACAACGCCGTCTGTGGGCGATCCTGACAGCAGTGCAGGACCCCTCACAAACGCACGCGCGCGCACACACACACAACAACAGAACACGCCCCCAAAACAGCAAGACAGAGGGCATATCAAATAGGGCTGGGGTTGAGCAGCGTAACAACTACCACACCACAGCACCGTGCAGTCTTACTCGATGAGCCGTGCACAACAACCCCCAATCCTTAGTCCCAGCCGTATTCCTTTGCGCACTCATCATTTGGACGCTGGAATTGTACGGGTGCCGTCAACTCGGCCGCACGCAGATCACGCAAATGCCGCCGCAGGATATTCCCGGAGGGAGCCCTCGGGATGGCCTCGATGAATCCCACGGCCCGAATCCGTTTGCAGGGGGCCGTTTGCCAAGCCGCAAACTCCACAATGGTCGTCCCTAGGGCCGCCGAGGGCTCCAGCCCCTTCTTGAGCACTATGAACGCCATCGGGGCCTCGTCGCCGTCCACAGGGATTCCAATCACCCCACAATCCTCGACTGCCGGGTGCGTCCGCAGCACGTCCTCAAGCTCTGCAGGCGCCACCTGAAAGGAAGGGAGGAAGGAAGGAAGGAAAGCACATCAGGGAGGCCTTGGGCTTGGGGGGCGCTCACCTCCCGCCTGTGATCCCCTGATGCGTCGCGTGCAAGCACCAACGGTCCCCAGGTCCCCAGCTGTGCTGCGGCATGCTTCAAGCCGTAGGTGGGGGGTAACCAAATTTTCCAGAAGCTGAAAAGGTGGCAAAACCGAGAACCAAACACAAAGGAATGCACCCTGCAAAGATGAACACAACAGAATCATTTCATGGGTGGTCGTGTTGCTACTCCTCCTCGTCACATTTCCGCTTCCACTCCCACTGTAAACAGTCTGTAGTACTCCTGGTTGTCCCCTTATTCCTCTTGGGTTGTATTGTCCCCTCCTCAGTGGGTTCAACAGCAGACATCAGAGGATAAAGTGAAGAAAACAATGATCTGTCCAAGCACAGCACGGAGAACAAAACCAGGTTGGACTATGGGCCCCTGCCCTGGCAGGTTTGCAGCATACTGTGAGTTCCAGGAGTGAGAACCAGAGACCTCCCCATCACAGATGCAACATTTGACCAGTAGAGTACTGGCCATCTCTGTTAAATGAGTGCTCAGGGATGGGATTGATATTTTGGTCCGATATTTTTCAAAAAAAAATCCCAATGCAATTTTCCGTGTGGTGCGGCATGCTGCGGCATGCTTCAACCGTTGGTGCTTGGTCGCGTGGCAGGGCGCCTCCTGTGTCGACAGAGCTGGAGGCTGCGACGCTGCACCCCTTTAGGTTTGTTCAGAGGTAGCGTGGCCGTGGCCAGTCAGCCTGTGTAGCGCCCCGTGGGTGGTCGCATACTGTGCACCATCGCAAAGGAGAATGCTGCTGCAGGGGGAAGGGGAAGGCGCCACCTGGAATCCCTTGCTTTTGATGACCTCTTTGCAGCGGTCCACGATGTAGCAGTCCCCGTCCTCGTCCATGTACCCCAAGTCCCCCGTGTGCAGGTACCCCTCCCCGTCGATGACTGACGCCATGCCCTCGGGCGCGTGGAGGTACCCGGACATGACGTTCGGGCCCCGCACCAACAGCTCCCCCGTCGCCCCCCGGGGGACCGCGGCCCCCGTGTCCGGGTCCACAATCCGCAGGGCCATGTTCGACACCAGGCGGCCGACGCTGCGGTGCTTGTGCACGGCCTCGAAGGGCAGCACGTGGCTGACGGGGCCCGCCTCCGTCAGCCCGTAAACCTGCCGCACGGAGACGCGCAGGCGGCGGGCGCAGGCCTGCGCCGGCCCCAGGCCCAAGGGGGCGGCCCCGGAGACCAGGTCCCGGAGGCGCGACAGGTCGTACTGCGCCGCGGCGGGGGACGTGGCCAGGAACTGCACGACGGGCGGGACGACGTACCCCACGGCGATCCGGTGCCGCTGCAGGGCCTCCAGCACCGTCGCGGGCTCGAACTTGGGGACGGTGACGACGCAGCTCCCCCGCAGCAGCGACGCCAGCAGCGCGACCGTGAGACCGTAGATGTGGGAGAAGGGCAGCAGCCCCAGGACGGCGTCCCAGTGGCTCAGGCGGTTGAAGGCCTCGTTGTCGAACTGGCGGAGGTTGGCGATGAGGTTGCGGTGCGTCAGGCACACGCCCTTCGGCCGCCCGGTGGTCCCGCTGGAGTAGGGCAGCACCGCCACGTCGGTCCGGGGGCGGTGCTGCTCCCACAGGGCGCTGATGATCCGGGGCTCCAGGAGCTCGGCGAAGGGTGTGGCCAGGGCCCCCGCCTCGCCCTCGGCCTCGCCGAACACGTAGACGTCCTTGAAGATGTGGCTCAGTCCCGCGAGGTGGTACAGGAGCTCGGGGGTCGTGAAGAGGTAGCGCGCCCCCGCGTCGCTCACTTGATGCTGCAGCTCCTTCGTGGTGCAGCTGGGGTTGACGGGGGTGACCACGCCTCCAGCCATGGTAACGCCGAGGAGGGCCACGGGGAACTCGGGCATGTTGGGGGCGAGGAGCGCGACGCGCTCCCCTTTCCGGAGGCCGCGCTCCTGCAACGCGCACGCGACCCGCCACGCCTGCCTCCCGAGCTGCTCGTAGGTCAGCACCCGGCCACTCACGTGGTCCACGAGCGCCGGACGGTCGCCGTACCGGAACGTCCGTGAGAGCACGAAGTCCGGGAGCGTGGTGTCGTCGGGGATGCGGACGTCGGAGTAGGGCGAGGGGCACGCGGCGGCCGTTGAATGGAGGCGGAGCCACTGGCGGCCGTGACTCAGGGGCTGTAGTCGGTGCAAACTCACACGGTGGTGCACGAGGTTGCGAAGTTTGGAGAGCATTCTACGTCAAGATCCGAAAAAAAGATACTCAGAAAGCGTAGAAAGGTGCACAAGGGTGTACAAAAGGTAGGCATAACAGGTCACTTTCAAGGCTGAGTTCGGCCATTTTCGCCCCCACCTCCAAGTGGTCTTTGAGCCCACTAGTTGAGTGCACAAGTGCACAGTGCCCCCACGTGTTTGTTCATTATCGAGGTTGGTTCCAATGCAGACCTGGGGGGGGGGGGTTGCACAGGTATGCAAGCACTGACCACATAGAGCACAATGGTGTGTGGCAAATTTGGGTTGCACCACCAGCCACGGCGTGAATTCCCCTGGCACAACCAGTCCCCAACTCAAACCCACATGCAGTGGAACATTGCACACAGCCATGCAGATGACAACAGGAGGCACTAAGTGTGTAGAATGCCCCATAACATTGCGACTGCAAAATTCAGAAATTGTGGTCGTGAGTGTTTGTTTGGGCCTAGCACCGTGAACAGTTTTTTGGTTGTTCTATTTTAAGTGCTTTGTATTGAAGCAGATTCGGACCCTTGGCTTCTCTTTGCATCCCTTTTTTGCTTTCCTTCTGGCCCCTGGTCATATTGCCACTTGGATGCAGAGGCCTCACATGCCCATCTCCACATCCCCATGGGTGAGCCTTGGGTCCACAATTTTAGTGTTCTGGAGGCCACCCCAGAAATCTTCAGTAGGCTTTATGTTTGTGTATATGCTGCTACCAGGGCCTTTTTTGATGGGGGACGACCAACTGGGTAAACTCTGGGTATAAAGTCAGACCCTCTTGAGCTGTGCATGCACAATGCACACGGCCTGCAGCAACGCCCCCTCGCTGCCTCAATCAGCCCCCCCTTCCCCCTTTCCTGCATCCATTCAGGCACAAGCTTTGGGGTATTTTGCCCTGCCCCCGAATTTCACTCCAACAAAATATTCGGTCTTGGTGCGAAGCACCAGAAGAAAAGCTCCGATGTTGATTTATTCCCCACGCACTTGTATACCCCTTTTCTTCTGGAAGCTGTTTTGGAGTGCTAAAACCCGAGTTGTGGTGGGGGAGGGAGACTGGTGGGTTGCTTTGCCCCTTGAATGTACCTATGATTCTCAAACAAATCGCTCAGGTTCAGAGTTCCCATCAAGCAACTGCTTGCCTGCCATCTTGCCATATCAAACTGGGATAAATGCAATTTTGCAACCTAACAAAGGATGCACATCTGAAGAATTGCAATCTTACGGGCCACCTGCAAGCCACACCTTGGAATTGGTACCCAAATGTCGACAAGGCATGTTGCAATGCAAACGACATGCGACCAGGCGTGCACCAAGTCAAACGTACAGGAAGTGGCAGGTGCCAAACTTTAGAGTGGTGTTGCTTCGGCGAGGAGGTTCCCACAGCTGCTTGTTGAGCAGTGTTCCGTGTAACGAGGTGATCCAATCCTGGCTGAACACTCAAATCTTTAGAACACAGAGCGCATCTGTTTCGAGCGACCTTCACCTGAAGCAGCCACAGACAGCCCCTGGGGGTTCAACAGACGTAGGGAGCATGGGACCCAGTGTCAGTTGAAGAGTAATCATCACAATAAAAAACAAGGCAGGGCTCAGGCACATACTATGGGAAACAAAGAAATCATATCCGAAAACGTTGGGGGTGTTCCGAATCTAAGCAGCCGAACATGTCATAGAGATGACCGCAGGGTTGTCTCAGGTTCGCTTCCATTAACAAAGACTCAACCAACATAAATCGAAAGCATCAAACTGTAGTTTAGCATGAGTACATTCACTGCGGCTGCAACACTCCTTAACTGTTTTGGACGTCGGGCGCCAGATGGTGCTCCGATGTAGGGCACATAGGCTCACGGCCCAGCAAGTGTGCAGTCATAGGGTCATCGCCACCAGCTTCGCACAGGCACTTCCCGTCCACAAAGGTATAGGCACGAGTGAGGTCAGAAGCCCAAAAAACAAGAATGCAGTAGTGGTGAAGACAAAGCTTGCATGGTTGCAGATGTACCGGGACCGAGAAAAAGTTCGTACCTCGAGGGGATGTATGCAGTGGTTGCTGACCAGGATAGTTTAAAAAGCTGTGGCCCCGTTCCTGTATCCGGTTGTCCTATGAGACACAGGGTATGCAGCCAGGTCGTGCAGGGTGCAGTGCGGTGAGCGAATGGCAGATTCAAGGATGGAAATGTAGCGAGAACGGATGCTTCAGTACATTTGATGGAGACCTGGACCCCATGTGGACGGGGTCTGTGATGTGTGTAATTGTGGCGCTTTTCAATACCCTTGGCCGCCGTTACAAAAACACGCGCTTTCTGGTCAATTTCGTAGAGTGGTCAGCCATGGGCACTGCACAGAGATTTGTGGCACCCTTCAGGAAACAGGGACACAAAGTGTGCACGTTCAACACCGTTGAGGGGAAGGCGGTGATGGCCGGTTAGGTCTGCTGTGACTACAGACATAAGCTCTGATTGAGCCCAACCCACCAAAAAATTGGGATACGCCAGATGGTGTCCCAAATATTCAAAAAACAGGGGCCAAAATTTTGATTCACTGTGTGATGCACACTGTGATTCATTGATAAAGGACATCTCTGCACGCAGCCGTCCATGGTGTGCTGCACACGTCTCCACCTGTTGTAGAAACGGGTTTGTACATAATCTCAGGACCTCTTTCACTCCCACGGTCCATCCCAGAGCTTACAATCGGCCTCGATGGCTGGAAGCAAACGTTTGTTCAGCAAGCAGATGGTTACTTCGGCAACTACACCCCTGACCCTCACCCCAATTGGCACCAGGTTACTGATATGCGACGCACCCTGCGGGGACAGGAGGGACGAATCCGAGGTCAGAAGACGCGGTATGTACGCATCTTTTGGGGGGGGGGGGGGGCTCCAGGCCTTGGCAAGCTGGCGAAGCCCGCTCACCACAAGGCAGATCTCTCCGAATCAAGGATCAGAGCTGCCCAATGCTACGATTGTCCCACAAAGCAATGTGGTAGCGGACTGAAGCTGTCAAAGAACCTGGATTTGGGTTTTGAGCGCCCGTAAGAATGGGGACAGGTACTGGTCAGTGAAACGTCAGCCAGTAAAGAAGACCATCGGCCGACTCAGGGTGCCGTTCATGACGGGACCGCAGGAGGAAAAGTCCTTGTCCAATGAAGAGAGTTTGGCGCACCGTGCGCCACATAAACTACTTGTGACGTAAGGCACCCTGCAATGCCTACACCCCTAATCCCCAGAGGAATGGCCCTTCAAAACCAACCCGCCGCAAAAACAAAGGCCAGTGACCATTGTACAATTCCACATACATTCTTGGACCCTGACCCGTGGAAATGCATCGATGTTAAGAAGGTCGATGTGGTGCTCAACTACAGGCGTGTCCAGGGTGAAACTATCTAATTCGAGGAATACTTCTTTCGCGCCTGGTGACGCTCATCGGATGCAGGTGTCGAGGGGCTTTTGTATTCCCAGGCTGTGAAACCTTCGACTGGGCCAATCAGGAGCCGTTGACTTCTTCAACTTGAAAGACTGCTCCTTGGTGCTCCCCCAATGCTCCCCGATGCTAAACATTCCTCTTTTCTCCATGCAGCAAGTCAGGCAACCCCGGCAGAAATACAGATCGCTAACAAGGCCAAAGACGTGTACACTGTCCGTGAATTGTTTGCCTGAATGCCTTGTGGCATTGTGGCATTGTGGCAGATGCGAGGTCAGGTAATGATCTGACAACCCACACACGACAGACAATCTGCCAACCCTTTTTGTTGCCATATCGTGAGCCGGCCACACTGGCCATACCTCATTTCATGCGCCTTCACAGTTGCAACACGTAATGCCTGCGCACTGCGCATGGAGGACAATGCGGGATCAACAAATTGGATCTGCAGTTCAGGGCGCTAAAAGGTCATCCATTGACCCCAAATCATCCCCAATGTGGCTGCCACATGTGGTGCTGAGTGCATCTTGTGACCCATCGGAGTACTGAAGCACACTGCACAGTTCTCATGGTATGGTCAAGCATTACATTCAGCAGCTGGGAAATGTGACTTGCCCTCGAAAAAAATGCGCCCTTTCAGAATTGTACAAATCTGTGTCGGAGTGTTCCACACACAGAAGCGCACGTACATGCATGAAAAGAACACGCATGCACACTAATACGCATGCAGGTATGCACGCACGTAGTTGTACTGCCCCATCTGCAATTGGGATCCATCAGCTTTCCGTCGGTCCATCAAAACCTCAACTTGTGCCGCAATGAAGTGATCGCATGTGATGGGCATTGATTAGCGAGGCAGAGAAATGCAGATTATCGAGCACAACCCATTGGGCTCAGCGTTAACGGCTCCTATTTTCGCACTAGAAATGTTGAGGCTCGTCCTCGCTGACCCCATGTGTTGCGCGAGGTTCATTGACCATGGTCTGTGTGAATTGCAGGCCACGTCTGTGGACTGGTTGGCGAGGGGTATGCCATTTCGATAGAATATCAATTCCTGAGAGCGACCCAGTGGAAGAATATTTCTGAGGAGAGGGGTGAAGGGGCACGAGGACAGCAACCTTGATAGACCCAGTGTGAGAGACACAGCTCAAGAGGCAAATACAGCAAGGAGCATTGAGGGGATACTGTGGGCAATGGACAAGGTTCCTTGAGGCAGAAATGGGGACCACATTGCGAAGGGCACAGGAAGCGTGAAGAAGCTTGGCGCTGGTTGTGCGGAGGCCATTTCCACACAATGCGACCAGGCAGCACTGCGGAGGCTGCACTTGCAACACGGGGGCGAAATTCCCGGACCCTCCCACATACCACCCGCATGCAGCGATGAGTACCTCTGTGCGAGAGCGGACGCCATGCTTAGGGACAGATGCCCCTTGGGATGGTGCTCTGTGGAACGGCCTGTGACATGGAGAGGGCTGAGTCCTATGAACCAGCGTCTGTTTATCTCAGGGGATCTGCCACGTGCAGCGCGGAGAGCGGATCGCGCCCAGTACAGTCCTCGTGGCAATTGTCACAGCGTTGAATTCAGAACGACTTCTGGAAAGAAGGCTTCCCCTTCCAAAAAGTGCAAACATATGCGCAGGACTTTCGCGCCGTCCACCCCCGTGAGGAAGGAGCACATCGCCCCTCGCAAGACGCATTCAGCAGGAGCCCATAAACACGCACAAGTGTCAAGCACCCGCACAGCGCCACTCTCCTCGTCATGCCGGGCACCCGATTCTGCTCCTACAGCGTCCATGACATCGTCCACCACCATCTTTATGTGGCCGTTTCGCAAAACAGAGATCAATGCAGGGAACGGGATTTCCAGCTCCTTGCGAACGTGCTCAAGAAAAGCCTCAAGCTGAAGGAAACGAGCAGGGAGCTCATCGCACCAGGCAAACACCGACTCGACTCTCATTCCCCCGGCAAGTGACGTGTTTACAGAGACCCCCCCTCCTCCTTCAAAGCAGCAGGTTGTATGCTTGTACGTGCTGGGGGAGGGGAGGAGCAGAGGGGTCGTCGACAAGCAGCGCCACAAGCCCCCCGCCCTGAGAGCGGTGGCCGACTTAACGCCACATCCCGGGTGCGGGGGCCTGAAACACACCCCAGGCCGGCATAGCACCCGGCACAGGGCCACCGGCATACCCACGTGGGGGGTACTGCCACCCATTGCCCATGCCGGAGACGGGCTGGAGCGTGCCCACGTAATGCACCGGCACGGGCGGTGGCCTCTGCGCAGCCCCGAATGTACTGGTGGCGGGCACCTGCCCGGGCTTCGGGGCGGGCTTGGCTTGGGCAGTCGGGCCCTTCAGCGGGGCAGCGGCCGATTTGTGCGCGTTGGGGCTCTTGCTCCTTGGCACAGGCTTGGGCGCGGGCCGCACAGGCGGAGTGCCGGCCTTCCTGCGCGTTTCGGGGGTCGGTCTCGGCTTCGTGGGGGCGGGACTGTTGTTGGCCTCTTTTGGTGTGGACGTGGGAGGCGCCGTGGGCGCAGGTTGGGCTGGGCTTGCTGGGGCCTGCGAGGGCGCGGGCTGTGCTGGGGGAGCAGGTGCGGCCGGACTCACTGGTCTCTGCACGGCGTCTTCGTGGAGCTCTTCCTGCAACGCCGCGTGCTCGTCTGGGGCCAGGTCGCTCTCCGGCGCCTCGCTTGCATCAGGGGTCATTTGGCATGTGGCGGGTGTCGATGGCTGCGAGGCAGCGCCCTGCGCCTGCGACTTGGGCTCGGGCTTGGGATCTGAACGGAGCACCGCTTCACTCAGAGTTGATGGCTGCGCGGTTGTATCTGCCTTCCCCTGCGACGCGTTCCTTGACGCAGTCCCCGCTCCCCTTTCAGAGTCACGCTCCAAGTCCTGGGCCTGCATATCAGAAAGAAGCGGGAGTGCCTCTCCGTGTTCGGCGTCGCACCCCTGCCCCCAGCCCTGTGGACCACCCCCGTCAGCCTGTACCACCAACCAGCACCCCCGCGCACAAACAATGATTGCCATACGACCCTCGAACTACGTTTGGAGTACATGTTGTTTCATTTCCTTGCAAAGCCAAAAGGAATCCACTGAGGGGTGGGGTGAGCATTCCTCCTCTTCTGTCGCCTGTGCCTACCCCCGCTGCCCCCTCAAATCTCATACACCCTCTGGAGCTCAACAGCACAGCCGCACTCAGTCCAGGACACAGCAGAGAGGGGGGGGGGGGGGTGGCACAAGGCCTCGGTATCTGATTGTTTGCCTTTGGCGGCGCCTATTGGCCTCTCGCCACTGCTCATTCTGACCCTCTGTGGGCCCGAACGTGTCTTGGTTGTGTCAACGGAGCCCCTGGATGACTTACCTGTTTGACTCCTCCAGGGTCGGCTGTCCCGGAGACGGGCTGTTGCCCGTGCCGTTGACCAGGTGCATCCAGATGCACACTCCGAGTCCATGCTGGGTTTGCCGGTGGGGGGGGGGGGGGGGATTGCTGTCAGGGAGCGTCAGGGAAATGCTGTCAGGGAAATCCAATTGCGAAAAATTGCGGGAAAATTGCGGTGCCGTAAACAAACCTCCCGAAGCCTCAAGGAGCAACACTTCTGCACAGGGGACACACAGGGCACCAACGACCACGCAAGGTGGACAAGCAAAGAGCGATTGCAGAAAAATTGCGGAAAATTGCGGAAAATGCGGGAAAATTGCGGAATTGAGAAAAATTGCGGAAAATTGCGGACCTAAATCCGCCCCTGGACACAGTCAGAGGTCCAACACATCCGTCTCACACCTCTGCACCCGAAGCCTGATCTGCTGCGGCCTGGACCGCCGCCTGCGCGAGAGTGACGGCCACATGTCTGCAGACGTCGCGGCCACAGCCGTGCGGGTCCTGCGTGGCATGAGCGATGATCGCCGTGTGCGCTGGCGCATCCGCCGCGGAGCCCCCGAACAGCACCGCGTGCCGCACCCACTCCACCGACGCAAGTCGGCGCAAGACTTCGAGGGGGCCCCCGGCATCGGACTTTGGCAGGCTCCCGGCCTCCAACAGGACCTCGCCCACGTGTGGACTGCCCTCCAAGGGCTTGAAGTCGGGCTTGCGTGCGCAGAGCAAAGACGAGCCCCAGCCGACCATGTCGTGGTCCAGGTTGCCATACAGCACGCGGCACTGGAACGCCTGCAAAGCGCTGAGTGGCTTCGCGGCAGACAGCTGCAGTAGAGTCGGCGCCACGAACTTGCCGTCCCGCACCACTGGACACACGGGGCGTGGGAAGGCACCGGCGGAGCTCCACTTGCGGGGGGATCTACGGGGGAGGGGGCGCCATCGCCCCCAGTGGGTCCTGAAATGTTGGAGGGGCATTTATCCACCAGACCAGAAATGCGTTCACTGAGGCACCACCAGCTGCCGTACCGGCTTGCACAACGCGGGTCCCAGGCCTTTATCCAAAAGGCAAAAAGGCAGCAGCTTTAGTCATGGCATGCAATGGCATCCCCCCCAAGGGGGGTGTGAACATGCCACAGTGCCATGTACGCTGCCAAACATACAACGAAAAAATTGCGAAAAATTGCGCCGAAGCAAGTTCAGGGGGGATCGAGGGGAGGATCCCCCTTCCCCCACTGCTGAGTTATTTAGCGGAACACTGGGCACAGGCACAGGGATTGTTCAAGGGGGTAACAGGAAATCAAGAGTGCTGGATTCCAGACCGCTCCAGCTACACCGGGAGCGGAGGGAGCGCGTGGTTTTGGCCCCAATTTCCTCGGTGCAAGTGTTACAGGTACACGAGGGTTCATTCCGGTTGCAGAGTTAGTGGGCAGAGTGAGGCTAGGGGCAGGACAGTCCTTGACAGGGCGAACTCTCCTGGCATCAGCAGAGAGCACAGTACTCGACACCGATGATCCCAGTGGCTGGCGGGGCACTGACGTCGATTGGGTGGTCAACCAACTTGCAGTTGGAGGGTAGATGATAGCTTAGCTTTGGAGCTTCCAGTGGTGGTGGACTGGGCGGCCCGGACCAGTTGTGATGCAAACCACAACCCAACTATTTCTTGAAACGTGGAAACTTGAAAAGGGGGGGGGGGGTCTTGAGCCCAGCAAAGCGGTCGGCGGCAACTATCTCTTGAAACTCAGGAGGGGGGGGGGGGCTCCGTATGGCATCAAACCCATAGCCCCAGCCCCACAGGAGGGCAGAAACGAGTATGGCTACATAACCCCTGCCCCCCGGGGTCCCCGGAGCAAGGATGCACAACCATACCCAGCTCCTTGCCTGTATGAGTATGGGCAAACTGCCCTTGGGTGTCTGCAGGAAGCCGCGCCATCGACAACCCCAGGTGCGGGGTAGCAAGCGTCACAAAACAGATGGGCGTCACACGCTTGAGGTACCCTTTCGTGTGGAGAATGGTAATGGCAGCACGGCAGTACAGGCCCCCGAGGCTGTGGCCCACGAGTGAGAGCATAGACTTGCCAGGCACTTGCTGCGCAATGTATCGGGCCAGCCTGGCCCCCCCTGAAGAACAAGGCAGCGCGTGAGCAGCGTACACAGGCGGTGCTCATGTGCGTGTGCACCCCTTTGGCTAACATGACTGTTTGGGGCAGGAGCGGAACACACTTGGGTCCCAGAGACCTGCCACCACCTGCGCAACGGGCGGTCCTCGTCAGCCAGATTAGACCCAGGCAGGGCGCGGATGTTTGCCTCCGCAAAATAGCCCTGAAACCCCTTGCATGCACAAGCCGTGTAAACTGGGTAATACCGAGTCACCAAGTGGTCCTGGGTCGACTGTGCAGCAACCTTTTGCAAATTACTTGCCTCTTAACCCATGCCCCCCCACCCCTTGTCCAAGATCCGGCCACATAGCAAATCAGTATGGAACATACGCCTCCTGACTGAGCAAGTTGCCTCACGTTTTGAAATCAGGACCGAATCTCACTAACAGGTAACATACATACGCCTAGCGTGGCTTGGACAAGCCATATCTTGGACCCGGGGGGCGGGGGGGGGGGGGGGGGTTGGCACAAGACCCGGGGGGGGGGGGGGGACCACAAATATCAGTGGCTACACACCGCTTGTGTTTTAAGCAGTCAAAAAAACCACATGCAGAGAAGACCCCGAATTCCTGCAAAAGAAAAAACGAAACGTTCTCGCAAAACTTCCAGTTGTTGACTGGCAGGTGTAGAGCAGAAGGAGGGGTGAACACTTGCAGGGGATAGCTAACTGCATGGTTACCTGACCTGAACCAGAGACATGCGGATGACGGTAACCACAATTGATATCACTTCACAAGTCTTCTTTCTTCTTCATATCTAGCTATTCACTGATTGTTCTCTATGTACTGAGAACAATAAAACTGAGGACACACACTCATCGACAGAAAGCCCCCTCCGGCCCCAGTGAGCCTAATTCATCTTGATTTATTCTTTTCGCATTCCAGCGCACCATGTGTCGAAGTGTACTAATCTCGATCCACATCAAATGTCTCCCATGCTGTCAAAATGTCTTCAGTCCCATGGCTGGAGGGCAGAGTTCACTGATATCAGCTGTTCTACCCTCTGTGTATGTACCCGCGAAGGTGCAGCGCCTTGAGGCTAACCTCATCTTTATGGTTCACCCCCACCATTCAGGCGAGAAGCGAAGGAGGCACAACGTGAAACGGCCAGCGCCGTGTTGGTTGCCATACCACTCCCCCGAGCCAGCAAATGCACCCCGACCACAGATGCAACAATTGACAAGAGTGTGCAATACTCCAGGCAGGTGAAAGAAGGAGGGCGTGGGCATTTAATGGAGGAAGCCGTATTGTATCATTATGAAACCCATGTGAGCACAAAAACAAGGTACCTCAACAAAATCCATCATTATTTTTTGTTTGGCCCAGACCAAGATGAGCTGGCGCACCCTGCTCATCATATCTCTCGGGGACATCCGGCTCCTGCCAACATGGAGCAAATTCACAATTTTTCGGGGTTTTCTCAAGTTTTGGGCAAATGCATGAAAATTTCGTTCCCTAGAGGGGGGTATGTGTATACTTTTTGAAATCTGCATGAAAAAGGCTTGAAAATGAGCCTGAGGCCAGGGCCCATCTCACCAATATGTGAAAATACCGGTCCCCACACAAAAACTATTTGGCCTAAAATGGCCCTGTTTTTGGACGGGAAACAGGGCCGTTTTTGGCCAAATGTTTTTCGTGCCGGGCGAAAATCTCAAACGTGTCGTCAGTACAGCATGCAGACCCAGGTGTTCCAAATAGCCCTTTTCAAGGGCTTTCCGAATATACCCCATATACCCATCCCTTTGGGACACTCAGCAGGCACAAATGAGGCAACAAAGGCACCAACCCCTGAAAACGCTCCGTGTTGGCATGAAACCCGGTGTCCCTGTGAGAGGTACTTGACACAACCTCTCTGAATCAAGGTTCAGAGATGATCCCACAAATGACTGTGGTAGCGGATCTGAAACGTAGTGAGGCTTAGCTGAGTCTGAAACGAGGTTATGCAGTGGGAGACTGCCACGCCCTTAGGCTTTCCGGTGTGCATGAGGCCAAAGACTCTAGGCTGAAAAAAAGACAGCCAATTGTAAAACACAGTTGAGTGAGCATGAAGTACGAAGACGGGGGGGGGGGGGGCAGTAAACATACATATGGTGTAAAAACAGCGGTGCGCCATGCACAGAGATTTAGCAAAGAAGGAAATCAACACTGTGGTGGAAAAGGTCGTTGTCTGCCATGGGCCTGGTAACACTGTCATCGCAATTCTGCCTCTGAGGGGGTTGGGGGAATGTGGGGCATGCGGACCCTTTTTGGGTTGGATTTTTCGGAGTTACAGGGCTGTGAACGCTTTTTGAGGCGACACACTGTGGCCGCAGCAGCCCGGCACCTAAACATAATCCATCATTATCATCTTCTCCGAAGGCATCTTCATCTGCGCATACCCCATGACTAGTTTATACCTGGGGTGGGGGTTACAGGCCCACATCGCTGTTCCTGAGTGCGACATACCAGCGAAGATGTGCTTCCCAAGGCTAGAAAAAAGGTATCTCCAGCGTATCCCAAGTTTCAGGAGCGTACATTGCATGTGTTTCACAAACGTGAGGGGTGGCTTCAAATGACATTGTTTCGGTCATCTGGCGAAGGAACGGTACAGGACTAGAGACATGACTCCGATTCTCAATGGGGAATAGGGGAGAATTTGAGAGCAATTGCAACTCGAAGGACGGTCAAGTGACCCATGGCCACTGAACCGTTTGACTTTGACGATAGCCAGTTGGTGTGGTTATTGGCCATTGACTTGAAAACACTGTTGGCAAGACGAGGGCGCTTTTCATGGGTTGTTTTTCGCCATCTGGCCCCCGACCACCGGGTACACGTGTACGCAGTTGAAGGCTGCTGACCTCAGACAAGCGGAATCTACAGTGATTCATGAGGGGGTCTCAAAATGGCATTGAAAAAAGTCAAGCATCCCTGAGCGGTGATGTCATACAAGGGACACCTGCTTCAATCCCATCGAGAGTTTGATTCTCATTCACATCCGACACCAGAATGTGACAAGGTGAAATGTGAGACTGTGATTTGAAGTGCTTGTGGATGGCAGCCTTCAGGTTCCGCATCTCCGCTGCCGAACCATCCAGGCCATGTTGCAACACCACATAGTGAGCGGGCATGGTGCAGCACAGCAAAAGTCCTGTAAAACACGTCGCAATTAGTGGTGGGAATGGGACTGGATGGAGTCTTGCCAGGCAGCAGCAGCTCCGCAGATGGCAATTGGCAGTGATGGCCATGCATGCTGAATTGACAGCCGTCAATAGTCATCCGACAGCAATTGGCAGACAGTTGAGAGCTGGGGGGCCATGGAGTGCAACACACTTTGTTCGAGACTGTTGAAAATTTCTGAAGCCCATGGAATGCTTGGCAATCAACAGCGATGTGGCACTGTGTGCATACCATGCAATTCTTGAAATGAAACCACGAGCCCCTGGCCAACAATCTCTGCGTAGCAAGGCAGACAAAACAGAGCCGCAGCATTGCAATTACTCAGATCAAACACACTTGGCACAGGCCGATGTGTATCAACACAAGATGCACAAAGGGACAAATGCAAACGGCATGGTTTCAGAGATGTAGTTGGATAAAAGGATTTGCATTTTGAACCACCACCCTTATCCCCTCTTCTTCAGTACCTGGTGTGCAGACAGCAGGCCGATTCGTACGATCAGTAGGGGATTTGCTGCCATTGTTATGCAGAATTACTGGTTCCTGTTTATGCCACAACTCTGACCACAATGCTGTGACGACTGTATTCAAACACTTGGACTCCCAGCGGAGCGGGGGGGGGGGGGGGGGGAAGCCTGGTTAAAGTGAGCTCAGCAAAAGTAGAATCCTTGGTAGACTTACCCTGTTTAGCACAGCCACCCACCAAGAGCGACTGTTTAGCACAGCCACCCACCAAGAGCGACTGGATTGCAACCACTCAAAGGGACATAACTTCAAAGAGGAGTGGGAAGGAGGAACAAGGCAAATTGGTGTGTGAAAAATGCACTGGCGTGTCAAAAACACACTGGCAAAATGCACTGTCAGAGCGAGAAGCTGCTGCATATCTACTTTATGGGGGTGCACTTAGCGCAGTGCGCGTGCAGTGCAAGCGCAGTGCAACTATTTGGGCGTGTGGCGGTACTAGAGACCCATACTTGGTGATACTAGGGGGGCATCATTGTTGTTTGAGAGTAGGTTTTGATATTTCTTCCACATTGGGGATATGGCAATTTTGGATTTTCACCTAGTTTCACCCATTTTCACCTTTTTCCACACTTTTTTGCTCATTTCCACCACATCCGCTCTTTCCTAGGTTGATTTCTCCCCACCATGGGACCTTGAGAAGGCAGAGGTGATGTATCCATGTTGTTTTTGCCCCATCATGGGGAACCCGAGCAGGCATGGCTGATGTCGGACCTCAGGATCATGACCAAGGCCGAGGGACAATCCAGCATCCTCTCCAAGTGCTGTATCACGTCCAAGTACTATAATTGAAGGTGACCTCACAGGCTTGATCAACGCCAAGGATCCTTTGTGCTAGCCAAGACGTACCATGCCGTCATCCCGAGACGGTCGGCAGCAGGGCTATGTTAGATGGCCATATCCAGCACCCCCGGGTCCATCGTCCCAACCCCATTCGTGGAAGATGGACCACCTCCCGCCCCCGCTGAAGGAGGTCTCCCAGGGTCTACAGTGGGACATGCTCCTGAGGCAAGGGTGACATAAGGGCGTTTGGAAGGGGTGTGCTTGGGGACTCTTCAAGGGGAACCTGGTCTAAAAAGTAGCGCGCAGTGCGCGCGGTGCACGCACAGTGCAAGGGCCTCCCCTATGGCCTGTTGTTTGCATGGCATCAGCATCAGGAAAATATTGCAGGTGACCAAGCTGCCCAATGCCCCGCATCACAAGCTTCCCACAGCTTACCAGTTGAAAGAGACTCCTTTGGGGGTTGAAGATGGGGGGGGGGGTCCTGTGTGCATCTTGCGATGCATTGCTTTATACATGCAGGAGGGTTCCCAAAGCTCTGGGCCCTTGGTTGTTAGCAACACACTGCTCTCTCGCCCTGAATATTTTGAAACCAAACACAGGGTGTTCAGATTTTGGACAATTAAAGAAAGTCATGGCTGGCGCGACCCCTGTCAGAGCAACAGCAGGTGTTGTTTCTGCAACTATTGGAACCATGTCCTACTTGGCGTTTTTTGAATACCCACCGTTGCCAGAGCAACAGTAAGTGTTGTTGCTGTCAAATTTTGGGATTTTAGTGTTGCTCTCGCAAGAGGGGGGGGGGTTTCTACTCTGTGGTGCATGCCCGACAGTGAGGGGGCAGGGTCGGCATGGTGTGTGCACATTGTGGGTCCTAGAGGTGCCATGCACCCCCGAGGTGCACACTGCTTGGGGCTCTGCACAATGGACGGCAGTTGTGTGGCAGCCAATAGGAATTCCCAGCAAACCACACGGCAGGCTTGAATTGCTTGTTTCGGAGGCTGCGGTCAAACCCCCTTGAGGGATCGAGGAACATTCGTGACAGTGCCTATGCTTAATTCAAGCCGACATGCACATCAACCCCAGACCTGCAGCAGGCTGAATTATTTGAGGCCTGAGATTCAGAAACTTAGTGGGAACGGGTGCACGGTGCACGCACGGTGCGCACCGTTTGGGGCAATTACAAAGCTTTCGACCCCCCTTTGGACCCTCACAGAAAGGTACTACACAGCAACATTGGCACCCAGAAAACAGCCAAGAAATGAGTTTCTTGCAGTCCAAAGTGAATCTGGATTGTACAGAGCAAAAGTGATTCATGTACAACATATAGGTATCCAAATGCATACGTACAAGAAGCTAAGCAAAAATGCTCACCATAAAATATTGCCTGCACAATCGACAGTCACTGTGACCTTATAAGGGGTCACAACATAACTTGGACTCCATGTGCCTTGTCCGCCTTCACCAATTGAATCAATCGGCAGGGCATCCAGCACTCCAACATGATGATGATCTTCTTCACACAAGCTCTTGCACGGAGATATATGACAAAAATCACCTAACATGTATGGCCTTGATGGCAGGTGTCACAGAATGTCAGCTCACCGGAACCACACTTCTACACACCAGGGCTGGCACAAAGTTGACAAGCTGACAGGGTGTCAGAACTATCAACCTCTTCAGCTAGCACCTCATTAGCTTTCTGAGACCATAGCCCCTCAGGAACGTGGGGCCATGGGCCGTAAGGCTGGTACCTCGGTGTTCTGTTATTCACGAAATGTTCCATGTGCAGCAAGATGCGCATGGTCTCATGTAATTCCTGCTCACCACCTTGCCAAACATTACGTACAACCTTCCACTGCCACAATTGTGCACAGATGTGCTCCGCACGGGTACGATACCAACCGTGCACATCGTAGTATTGCTGTTGCCTATCACTCAACTTCCCTCTTCCCCAAAATGGCACCACCGTATGAGTGCGTCCATCATGCAGGCCCACCTCAAAATCTTCACTGTTGAGGTTAATGATGACACCCTTGGCAGCTTGGCGGCGTTCAGGCTGCCGGTCCAGTGCGGCCTTGCTAGTCTTGGATGCACGGTGCTTCGGGGGTGGTTGGGGGTCACCTTGTGCTTCAGGGGAGGCATGATGACCATCCACAGAAGCACTTTCTTTGTGAAGTTCGCGGGGGGGGGGGCATCTTGACCATCCCCAAAAGCATGTTGTTCATCTAGTTCAAGGGGGGCATCTTGACCATCCGCAGAAGCATGTTGTTCATCAAGTTGAGGGGGGGCGTCCTCACCATCCATGGAAGCGTGCTGTTCATCAAATTCTTTGGGGGGCGTCTTGACCAGCAGGTACAGGTTTGGATGACTTGACGGTAATGGGGATGGGCTCCGAATGTGGAACTCGAGGCGGTGCAGTGCAGCACCATCACGAATCACCGCCTTTCCATTCACCTCATATTGTATGCGTAGGTAATCACCCGGACATTGTGAGGGACCCAGAATTGTAGCCAGAACCCGCTCATTTGCATTGCTCCGGTTGTAGAAGACAGGGGTACTGGCTCAAACGCAAGACAAAGACATTGTGTTGCTAAGCTATAGACCAAGGGATAGCATGTACAATGCAGTCCTCAGGGCATACAGGGTGGAATGGGGCACCAATTCAGCAACACGGCATCTCACTGGGCAACAACAAGGCAAAAAAATGGCGTTAGGTAAATTATCTAAATAAAAAAGATGCACGGTGTGTGCCGCTCCCCCTTAATGCAGGAGCTGTTGTTCTACATCACTAATAAATCCCTGGAAGGCATTGCTATTTTCTCACATCAATTTATTCTGTTTTCACACACAGTGTGCAGTGTCAAGTAAAAGATGGATGGCAACCTCGGGTGCACATATACTCCGTTGTGTGGAACACCCGTTCTTGCAGAACATTTATTCTACTTCACTGAATAAAAAGGGACTGCCATGCCTTGCGCAAGCGTTTCTGTATTCCTGTAGGGGCTGGGGGGCAGGGAAATGGATTGCTGGGCTAGGGGCTGAGGGGGTTGGCACAAGGCCTCGGTATCAGATTGTTTGCCTTTGGCGGCGCCTAAGGGGCGGGAGGGGGGGGGGGGGTGACCCACAAAACAGCAGACCACTTCATGCATCTAGCAGAACACACTTGGTGGATTTCATTGGAGGGGACCCTCCGAATTCATGGCAGTGTGGGCTGCCTGCATTGCTTGTCAGCTGCATTGCTGTTCGTTGCTTGTCATTTTGACAGGGGCTTGAGGGCAGACATTCAGGTGAGCCTCTGTTGGCTTATTTTGTGAGTTCCTTGGGGGGATGGGGCGGGGTGTGCAAAAGGCTGGTCACAGGGGGGAAATAGATTTGATAGGTCCTTCTGGAATGACTGCTGCACCATATGGCAGGTGAATGAACCGGTCTTGACCACTTGAAGCGAGGGAGAGTCAGAGTGTAGCCACAAAGGAGGGACCATCGCAGGCTGCCGGTCATGTTGCTGGGCACATGCAGCCAGTGGTGAAATGGTCGTGGAGATTACTGTTCTGGACATGGGTGAAATATCGGGGGGGGGGGGGGATGTGGCAGTTGATACTTCGAGGTGTACGCAGTGGTTTAAGATTTTAGAGATGATTAATTTACATTGCCTGTCCCAATCCACCAGGGGGATGCTGTTTTAGTAGGTGAGAGTGGGACAGTTGTCCCTCTGCTCACAAGTGCTGCTTCTGCCCCTTGGCGTCCCACGCATGCCGGCGCCGGCATGCTTCACATTCAGTCTTTCTCAAGACAGTGAAGCTCGGAGGGTGCCCACCATCACAACTGCTGTGGGGAATGTCACACAGGGCCAGGGGGTTCCGGATCACCGGAACACATTTGGAGAGGTGGTGGGGTTGTCCACCAGTTGGGTTGGGGCCATTTGTAACGTGTTCAAAAATTGCGAGAGATGGGGAGCCCACTCATGATGCCACCATGACGACATCCCCATTTTGGAACTGCCCCACCCGCTGGCATCATGACTTTGGGGGCGGGCGCCTGGCATTTTGCCTCCCCATGGGAACATATCCTGGTCCTGGGGCTGCAAATGTTTTCGACTGGGAGGGGAGCGGGGGTTCATCGGAAGGGTCTCTTGTGTGTGTGTGTGTGTGTGTGTGTGTGTGTGTGTGTGTGTGTGTGTGTGTGTGTGTGTGTGTGTGTGTGTGTGTGTGTGTGTGCGTGTGTGTGTGTGTGTGTGTGTGTGTGTGTGTGTGTGAGTGTGCGAGTGTGCGAGTGTGCGTGTGTGCGTGTGTGCGTGCGTGCGTGCGTGCGTGTTTGGGGGGCGGGGGGGGGGGGGGCATTTGGGGCGTGGTGAACTAGCCAACCCAACCTTCGACAACATCAGACGGGGGGGAGGGGCTGGGGGGGAAGGCGCTGTCATCACTGAGCAATGGCCCATTTGCGGGGCTCCTTAGCAAAACGTGCATTTTAGAGATGGCCTGTACCACACTACATGGACACGGCAGCTTGCGACGGCGGTCCAAAGGCATTACACTGAGTACTCGTCCCGGCGGCACGACAACCGCACCCATTGTCCGCTTGGTACACGGCGGGGGCTCGTTTCAAGCCACCGCACTCTTTGTGGCCCGCACCACACAGAACGCTCCCATATCTCTCTCACACGCACCGTGGTATGAGCCCGGGCTGTGCCCATAGGTGTGCCCCACCCACAACCCTTACACCGTGGCATTGACACGCACGTCCAGAGAATTTCAATCTTGGAGCTCTTGTGGCTGCAACTAGCAAATCATCAGTCGATACAGTCCCATAAAATGGGTCTGCGGCTGACCGTCTGTTGTTGTGTTCCGCCCTATCGCCCCGCCCCCCTTGTCCAACAACGGACAGAAGGCAGGGCCAGGGGTCCACAGCACGTACGACAGGGTCACAGCCGTTGGACAAGCAGGTTGTTGCACCATTGGGGCCAGGGTGTGGCGGGGGGTGGGGTGGGGGGTGAGGCACAACACTTGTTGGGGCCACTCCCAAAAGGAGAAATCCCCAGACACACCCAAAATGGGCTGCATCGCCCCAAATGTAGATGTGATTGTGGATTCAAAGAACAAAGTGTCAACGGGTTCAGATATGATCTCTTGGTGATGGATGACAGGATTCCCGTTGCGTTGCAACGTGCGATAGCACAAAAAGCCTGGGAAGAAGAGAAAAGACCATGCAACACGACCTCCTTGCACAAAACACATATATGGGTGCTGCAAGGATCAACTTAGGTCAGGGAAAGGGTTACTGTGGGCAGAAATAGGGAAGGTGTCCAGCGCTTGATCACACCTCAGCTCTCCTCTTACAACGCCTCAGCTAAGGGATAGTACCTTGCGCCGCACGCACCTTTCAAGGCAAGAACCCTGGGAACGACCGGAGTCACCCCCCCACACACAAGCACACAAACACGCAAAGAGTCATACTCCCCCTAATATTGGCATTCAACTGACATGTGCCTTCAGCTGCGCAGTACTGATGCATGACACCTGGAACAAAAACAGGGAAAGGAGAACTGGCAACGACCAAGACTGCAAAATAAATGAAACCACAAACTTAAGGATGGACTGCAAAACACTACTTGAAATATGCCTGGTATCCACAACACTTGTGTAGAGTGGGTCATGCTGAGGGTTAGGGTGAGGTTCGATGATCCCGGTGTCTGAGTGTCCTCGGCGCGATTGCACAAGGGCCCGGGAGAGCGCTCGGTGACATGAGTAAAAGAGATGCTCGAAAGCGAGGGAAAATATCACGCCTGGAGGAATGAAAGCTATGGACATGAACGCATGTATCAGCGATGGACAAGTTTTCTTGGCACGTGCAACCCACGATAATTTGTACAGAAAGGGGCTTGAAATGTGGAAAGGACCCATGCAACACAAAAAATGCACATACATCAGCGCTGCAAGAAACAGCCTACAAAAAAGTGGTTTGCGTCAGGCGAGGCCGTGGTGCACGTGCAATTTCGTGACAATCCTGTGACAGTGGCCATGCCTCAGCACGTGGAGATCCAGCGCCAGATCAATATGTTAAAGGGCATCATCATATCCCTGCTGCATCATTATCTGCCTGAGAGAAGCAGGACCCTGCGGCAGCTGCTGGACACAATTTATGTGTGGCTGGGCCATGGGGGGCGGTTCAGTTCAGTTCCGGACCCCAACCCCCGCGGCGTGGCCAGGGGGCAGAGGGATGGGGGGGGGGGGGGTGTTGGCACAAGGCCTCGGTATCTGGGTATGGGGGGGGGGTGTCAATTTTTTTCGGGTTTTGGAGGCATGTTTGAATTCCCCGTTTTATTCTGAGCATTTTGAATATACCCAAATGGGGCACTATCTTCTTTTACCAAATGGGGCACAATCTTCTTTTACCATTCATCAGAAATGAAAAATAGTAGGGTATTCTGGCAGACACAACACTGAATCAAAGGCACCCCAGCAAGCAACGGCATAAGACACAAGGGAACATCAACAACTGCAATTTGATGCATTATTTTCATCCCATTGTTGCACGTGGACCTATTTCCCCTCCTTCGTCCATCCATCTGCACACTTACTTACATATGACATGTCTCTATGCCTTCTCGGGGTCCCCATACTGGGGAGATCAAAATGGCTACATAACCCCTGCCTTCTTGGGCGCACCATAGTGGGGAGAAATCAATATGGCTACATAAACCCGCCCTTCTCAGGGGCACCATAGTGGGGAGAAATCAATATGGCTACATACCCCCGGCCTTCTCGGGGTCCCTGTAGTGGGGAGAAATCAATATGGCTACACCCCAGGCCAAGGTGGTGGGGGAAAATGAAAGATTTGAACTCACAATTCAAATAGGAGCATTTTGGGTGTAAACACATTGGGTGGAACCAATTTGAACCCCTTTCCCCAAAGGCCAAAAAAATTTGCTGAGCGCCGTTGGCACCCAAATTGGCTGTTCACTATTGCCACGGATTGGGTGTGGGTTGGGGGGTCCAGAGGGGGAGGGGGAGGGGGGGATCCAGCCTGACATGTAAGCGCCCCCCATGGGCTGGGCCATAATTAGCAAATTGGCTGTAACTACCCATTAAATCACAATCCGTTCTGTATTGACACAGATGCTTCAAAATGTACAACAATAAACCACAGCATTGCTCTTTGACTGGGTGGAAAGTGTACAGCACAGAAAGAGAGACAAACGGCATCGCAAGACAAACACAAAAAGACGGATAGATAGATGAGAGAAGGTTAGGTCAGAAGCCTGCAACAGCACTGTGACAATGATTCGGTTTCCATTTCGGGAAGATGTGCTAAAGATGCACCAGAAGAGCATTTCATTGGCAATGAGGTGCAGCGTGCCAGTCTCAATCTCAATACTATCCAAGGGTCGAATCCAAGGGGTGTTCCCTGGATCGCACAGGCTATGCCGAGTCGGAAATTGCAGTTCATGCGCCGCTGAAGGAAGGAACTGTCACTGACCCCCCGAAACAGAACGTACATGTACACAGAAGGGCAGATTGGATCACGCAGTCATACAGCGGTGTGTGTTGGTGTCCTTAACATTCTTGGTACACTTTGTCTTGGTTGGCCCTGTTCATGTTCATGTCCGTGGCATTCTTGCATTGATCTGAGAAGGACTGGAAATAAAAGGCGGTAGCGATGCTCCAGAGTGATTCGAGACGGGAGGACTGTCGGCAAGATTATCGCTTGCGTGGCAGGGGCTTCTGCTTCGTCAACTTCTGCAGCCGCCGTCGCTGATTCGTGTACATATGGTCGAAGGCAGCCTTTGCCACGTCGTGGGGCACTGCGGGAGTATCCCCGATCAACGTAAACCTCTCCACGCTTCTGCATCGCTGGAGCGACACCCAAAGCTTCTGAAGGATCGGCGCAGTCATGTCCACGTGGTTGTGAATGGTCAGGTCGGTGAGGGAGGGGTGCTCTTCGAGCAACTGCTGCGTTTCCTTCACGTAAAAGTTCTTGAGATGGGACAGCGTCAGGGTCTGCACTGCGTCATTGACCAACAAACTGCCAATGATGTCAGGGGTGCCGCGCCCGAAGCTCAGGCCCCCCAGGTGCAGCGCGGTTACGGATGTGTTCTCCTGGAGCAACGGCACTGGTGGGTCGGGGGTGTTGGGAGGGTCGGGGACAGGATGAGGGCAATTTGTTGGCTGGGTTGGGGATAGGATGGTGGTGGTGGGGGGTGGATTAGGGATTGGGTGGGGGAGCGAGGGGTGGACGGGGTTGACAGGGACAGCGAGTTTTGGGCCTTAGACGGTGCCTCCTATGCATGCGGTGCATGCCGTGCATGTACCGCAGTCTCTGCCTGTCTGTGCTGTATCTTTGCCTGTCTCTGACACCCCCCGACAGTGGGAGGGAGAGCTGATGCTGTTCTTCTTGTGGGTTGATTCTGATAGGGTGAACATGTTACACCCAGGCCGAACACCCCAAACGCACGGTAATGCCACCTGTGACCGTCCCTGGTCATGTCCACTGTTGCGACACCCACGGGTGGTTAGGCGACAAATGGGTCCATCTGCAATTAGTCATGTGAACCGTTGTGCCTGTATGCAGGGCGGAATGTGGGCCAGGGATGGACCCCCCGAACACCATGAACCTTTTGTGATTGCATGATGCATCAATTGCTTTTGCGCACTGCGTATTTTGCCTTTTTTGCAGGGTGTACGGGGCCAGCCCAGCCCGGTGTGCTTTGGGCTGCGTCCGTAGGCATTTTCTGGTCGCTGGCCCCCCCCTTGCAAAACAAAGAAACATAGCCCCCCTAGCCGCTGCCCCCCCCCCCCCCCTTCAGAAGTCAGAATCATGGCCCTCCCCCGGGGCTTTTTGCCTAAAAGCAGCCAATGCCGTTGCTCAAAGGCTGACACCTGCAATAAATGACACAGCGCTGCAATGTTGGACTCGTCCATCGGGTGCCCGGCCTTTGAAGGCTTGCGCTCCCCCAGCCGAAGCGTCGTCAGAGTGGAGTTGCTGCAGAGCCCCTGCAGTAACAAATTGAAATCCTTGGGCGGCAGCTGATTGTCTGAGAGGTCCAGAGACCGGAGCGTCGTGTTCTTCTGGAACGCCACACAGAACTCCTGGACAGCGCTGTGATGCTCAATGCCGCAGCCCACGAGCCCCAGATGCTGCAGGCACGTGTTAAGCTGCAGCAGTTTGGCGTAACTGCACCCGTTGACCTGTTGAGAAAAGGCGAGGACACCAGGAGGACTGACAGCCAAGCACCTTGGTGAGCGGGGGAGAGGGAGCATCTTCTGTGACTTGGTGCATTGGCACAGTGGTACTTTCAGCACTGGGGTCTAGAGTGGAAGGCAGGCCTCACAATGGTTACGACAAACAAGTTGACAGGGGGAGAGAGTGCCATGGTCCACATTGCCCACACACAGCCCACAGAATACCCCAAACACAGCCCGCATTCAGCCCACACACAGCCCACACAAACCCCACTCCTAGCCCACACACACGCCACACAGAGCCCACATTCAGCCGACACACAGCCCACAAACAGTGACCCACGTGAGCCATGGCAGGGAGCTGCCCAAACCAGTCAGATGCAGGACACACAAGCTCTCTTTCCGCATCTTTCCTTACAGCTCACCTCACACACCTGCAACAGGAACTCACTGGCTTTGCAGAAACATGCACCATCTATTTACAAACCGTTCGGCTGTACATCACGCAAATGACCAAAAGAGATTTCTCAATAAACAAACAAACGAGCGGAAGCTGCAGAGAAACCCAACCTTCCATCCTTTCATTTGGAGGGGCGCTTGAAGCCCCCCTACCCCCCCACCCTATCTTTAGCAAACGTGAGCTGACACCCACAAAAAAACATGTTCGAGGAGGGTTTGGTGAGAAAGATCCAATACACACTTTCCTGATGGAATGCCCTGGTCGATAGAGATAGAGATCCCCAGAGCCCAGCTGGTGAACCGCCTTGCCGTGGGTGCATCCAATCCTCAGTATCCCGGAGCCCAGCACTGCATGTCTGAACCCAGCAATGCCTGACACTGCCATCACAGGGGGCAAAGGCTAATTATGCAAATTGGTGCCTCCAATTATGCAATACAAATTATGCAAAATTGCGCAAATCTATGCAATGTTGTGCAAGATTGTGCAAGTGAAGAAAAGCAAAGAAGAGGCAGAGCAATGCAAGACACCCTGGGCTCATGATTAAACACATTGGCTGTGGTCCAATAGTCCCAGGGCTTCTTACCTACACACACAGATGGTCTCAAGGGGCATCAAACCCACCCTCCACACCACCATTGAACATGAGCATGTTGGTCAACACCGTGCATCATTAGGCAGACCGTGCCTATACTTAGTGGCGTTCGCCTGGTGCGCCTGGCGCACCCAGCATCCAAATCAATGTTCCGGCCATCTATCCCAATGCTTTACCACCCTCATACCGAGCTTGGGGTGCCCGTTTTACAGTTGCAAAAGCACAATTCATTACTGCATCATTGGAAGAAGTGTTGGCAAGGGAGTGAAATGACAATATCAACCTCTCTTGGAATCATTGCTTGCTCTCTTGGGCACTAAAATAAGTGCCGTTGTGCTAGGCTAGGTCAGAAAATCCCATACAGACACATGCCCCCAAACGGTTGGAGGTGGAACGGTGACCATTGAAACTTTGCCTGGCGCGCCTGGCACGCTAACACTCCCTCCATGTTACCTGCCAACACATGAATGAAACCCACATGTCATCTTGGAACCGGCTGTGAGGCAGCTGTGACACTGTTGCATCCCAACTGTCCAGTGGAGAATTCACATTTGTATGCACTACACACACACACTTGGTGAAGGGGATCAGAGGACGAAACCGCGGAAGCGCACCGTCAGTGAGGGTGAGAGTACGCGGGCACGACACTGATCACCAAAAACAAACTCATCAGGCCATTGAAGACAAAAAGTAGGCAAGGTCCTTTCTGCAACAGGAGTACAGTTTTAGGAAGCATGGTCATCACAGGCACTGCTGGTCACATTTGGCACCTCTAACTGATTGGCCCTGACTAGCCTGGAGTTGTGAGGTTGGGACTAACTGCCTGCAGCGCTACTTACATGTCCACTCGTATTGCGGCGCAAATCTCTGGAGACAGGTGTACCTACCTGCTCACACACACACACACATCCTCCCACTGTGGACACACGTGGTCAAGGTGGCGCACTGTGGTGGCATGGGAGAGTAGGAGGTTCCAGTCAGAGCACCAATGTCCTGAAATCCCATTTGGAGACAGGGAAGGGGGGAGAAACCAGTTGTTGTACTTGTCCCCCGCCCAGTGTGCCTGGCGACGATTCCAGGCGGCGCAAAACGTTAGGTGACAGCAGTGGGGCATAGGGAGGTGAGGGAGGAGGGAGTACATGAATCGCACTGTTTGTGCCGGGTTGTTGGGGCTTGTGGCCAGTGCTACACACACACACACACACACACACAACAGCAAACAGAGTCAACAAAGGAACCAACATCAGATTCATGCTCGCATAATTGTGCAAGATTGTGCAGTTTACGCAAATTATGCCCAAACCCATTGTGCAAAATTGTGCAAAATTATGCAAAAAATATTTGCACAATCCCCCCCCCCCCCTGCTGCAGTCCGTTTACCTGTACACTGCCGCTCCACACCCAAATAAGCTGCAGCAACAGTGAGAAAGGGCGCTGGTGTACATCAACATGACCCGTTTTCATGCTGCAGGCCTAGCATTGTCTTCAAATATCGGTGCACCATCATTCTGATCCTGCAGGGCCATGAATCAATTCAATCGCTGCGCAAGCTGCTGGGTGCGACTGAATGCAGCAAAGCATATGTTCATGCCAGCAGAGAGCGGTTGTTCCTCTCATTTGAAAATCAGTTGAAAGTCGCACAGAAAACAAAACGAAATTGATAAAAAAAAAAGAAGAGCACACGAAATCAAAGCAAAAGCAAGGGATGCAGCGTTACATAAAAAAAGAAATCTGGAGCAGCATTGCACAGAGCACTATGGTGCAATAAGCAGTAGCTTTGGCAATGGTTGCTGCTGGTACCCTTAGGTTTCTCAGATAAGCAATGCGGGCAGCGGTTTTGGATGGACGTTCAGATTCTTGTGACCCCCAGACGTTTTGAAAGGACGAGAAAGATGCAGTACGGGTTCCCACGCATTGTCTGATGATTTTTCAAAAGACGCAGGCAATTTGTCACTCAAAGGATCTCAAGAAACGATCATAAGACAGCATAGACCTGTGAGTTTCTGCTGCATAGTTTTCTAAAGGCAGGCTCAAGCAGTTATTCGGAGAATACCAGTCTGTGAGCAGCGAGGGTTCATTGCGGTAGGAGAAGCGCAGCAGAGCAGCTCAGTAGAAAAAGTCCTACTTAAATCTTGGCATAACACAAGATTTTTGAGGCTCCTCTCCACAGCTGAGCCGTTTTGACCCTTGTAGAAACCTTCTGCATCATGGGAAACCCACTTGACCACCTCTTACTAAATCTCTTGACCGTCGTTGAATCTCCTTCACCCCTTTTGACCGTTGTGAAGCCCCATAAACAAAAAATGTGCTCGGTCTGGCACAATGTTGGAGCACAGAAAATATGGCACTCTTTGGCAAGGTGGCACGCGCCGCCCTCTCATTTTGCTTGTTTATGAAACACCCGATACCAAGGGGAATCACTGGCAATACCTCTCCAAAAGAGTCCGCAGCCTCGATGATATCCAGACTCGTGAGGGATTCACTTTGGGCGATGGCCCCTGCAATGTGGTTGTTCCCCTGCCCCCCGAACCCGCCCCAGACCGTAAGGGACTTCAGGAATCTTGTGGCCATGATGTAGTCGTTGAAGCCTCGGTAAAAGACCGGATCGCCTTCGCCGGGGCTAGCGAAGGCAAGTCGCAGATCTTCGATGTGGTTCTCAAAGAACAGGTCGTCAGTCAGCAGAGCCCGGGCCTCTTCGGTGGACAAGGGTGCGCCTGAGAGAGTGAGCGGGAGGGGGAAGGAGTGGAAAAGGGAGGTGGGCAGGGCGTGGATCGGGAAAAGGGGAAAAGAAGGATTTTCAAAGGTGAGGGAGGGGTTGGCGAGAAGCGGGGCGTGCAAGGCGCAGGCAAATACCCCACAACACAGTGCCTGCCCATCCCCCACGACACACTGCCTGCCCATCCCCCACAACACAGTGCCTGCAAACCTCCCAAAACGACATGCCCAGCAATCCCGCAGGAAGGGAGAGAGAGGGGTTGGTAAGTGGGAAGGAGACTGAAGGGTCGTGTAGCAGGCGGTTGGAGGGGAACGGACAGCCACCTGCAATGTCGAGGCACCGCAGCCTGTGCATAGGGAGGCTGGCGACGTGCACGCTGCAGGAGCTGAGAGCCAGGTGCGTGATGCCCCGGTTCTCCACCAGCTGCTCTGCGAAAAGCATCATGTCCAAAGGCATGTCGCACACGTCCAGTTTCTTCAGGGAGCGGGACTGCGGCAATGCGGCACAGACTGCGGTCAGCGCCGCCTGCGAAGGGCAGGTCCCAGCCATAGAGAGGGCCGCCAACGCGGTCGAGTGCGCAACGTACGCCGCGAGGCACTGGGTGCCGGCCTCAGCGAGAGGATTGCGGGAGAGATCCAGCTCCGTCACTGTATCCGTCTGCAGGATGTCGGCGAACAACGCCGCCAGTCCTTGATTGGTCACCTCGTTGCCGGCCAGTCGCAGGGTCGTCAGGCAGGTGTTGACGACGAACGCCGGGGACAGCGCAGACAAGGCCGCGTCAGTAATGCAGCTGTCGTTGAGGGTCAGAGTGGTTAGGCTGTCGTTGAGCTTCAGGGCCCCGTGCAGCGACTGCATCTGAGGTTGGGTCAGTCTGACGTGGGAGATGGTCAGGCTCCGCAGCACGGTGCTGGCGCCCAACGCCGCACAAAGGCGGTCCCACCAGTCAGGCATCTCCGATGCCCAGTTTTGGTGGGAAAGGTCCAGCTCTTCATGCCATGACCCCAACTGGAGTGCAACATCGGTATCGACCTCGCCACGAACCAACTGCTCCATGGCAAGGCGATGAGCCCTATGGAAAACGGTTGGTCAGGTGCGGGAAGATTCAATTTGGCAGCCCCCGCCCCTTGTGCGAGCAAGGCCGCGTCCAGGCACGGAACCCCTGTCTGAGCGTCGTTCCAACTGATTTTAGCCAAAGGGGGGTAGATTTAGAGCAGCAGATGGCAACTTAGCCAACCAGACTTCTAGCTGGGCAATTTTTTTCCACCAGTGGAAATTTCCTGAAGGCAATGCCCCACATTTCCAGGCTTCCTTGTTTGGTAAGGCCCAGCTAAATCAGGAGCTTTGGTGAGTTGAGCTGTGGCATCTCCCACCCCAACAGACCAGAGCATCCAACATTTAGCGTTGTGTCCACTGTCTGTCTGGCTATTACCATGTCCATGCCCTTTGTCTTGACTTGTTTGCCTGCAAAGGAAAGTGCCCACAGATGCCCACAGAGGAGAGGTCACCAACACAGATTGCAAGAAGGCATGGTCCTTCATGGAGGTGCCTCAACAAAAATGGTTATCGGCTGCTCAAGCTGTTTAGCACTGAACCTGTCCTCAATATGAAACATTATACCAAACTGATAACATGTTCCGTTGCATGATGGTGCTGCAGCATTGCCACACCGGGATGCCAAATTCAGCTTCGAGTATCTGCAGCGCGACAACCACGGCCACCACAACAGCGCAGCGCAAATTCTATTCCATACAAAAATGGGCATGGTCCAAACATTGAAAGAATCAATACCCGTTGTTGCTTTGCCATTAGAGTCATCTGCTAGGACGGCGGAAACGTCTGGCACAAATGGCCCCCCACGATCAGGCCAAAACAAAATTTCAAAAAAACCCCAAAAAACATGTGTATTTCGGACAAAAAAATTGATGAAAGCCACAACAAAAAAAGTGCTCCAAAAACAACTACTTTTAGACAAAATCAAGGAAAATTACAAAAAAGAACGTCGAAAAGTCTCTTGACAAAAGGGAAAATACACCCTTCTCAGAACAAGAAAACCAAAAAAATGTTCCTTATCTTGAATAAGCTGCTTGTTTGGTGTACCAATGCGAGCATAAACAAACGCAATAACTTCTCAATAGGTACAACCAAGGTTGGAACATTCTCACTCCAGGCCAACCACAACCATTTTAAAAAAGCTATCGTTGCGAAATTTCGCAAGAACACACTATGTGTCGTTGCGAAATTTCGCAACGACACACAGTGTGTCGCTGCGAAATTTCGCAACGACACGGTGACTTTGTAACTCCGGTTATGGACTATCATCAGTGGTGCATATGTACCATGGATGATAAAACCACCCTTCCTTGATGGTGCCAAATTAATTGCTACACTCGGCAAACCGAATTATTGAACACATGTACTTCCAGCAGTGTGGCGTGCACACGTAGATGTGCTACTGTGATGACAACCACTTGATGGTGGTAACACCTGAGAACAAAGAAATGTCGAGAAGAGAAACACGCAACAAAGATGCACAAAAATGGAAAACCAAGGATGATGGTGTCTCTCCAAGTCAAACTCAAAAACTGCGTACGATCCGACAGACCTCGGCAAATAGATACCGCCATTGAATGTAAAACGTGACAGCACATGTAAATGTACATATTCTTCTGAAACACGTTAACCTGTGAAAACTGAAACGTGCATATACAATGAATATATCCATGAAAGAGGCACATAAAGGAACAACTGGAAAAACGAAACTGGGACAATTCCCAGTGTGATCTGCAGCAAATCAGTAGCTTACTCGCGCAGTATTACAATGCCCAATAATAAATGATAAGCGACAGGTTGTAGAAATAGCATCCAATTGATGTGATGATGCCCTGCAAGGTGAATACAAAGCTGACAGCAAAAGAAATCGTCGCACAAATATTAGAAACGGTGTATGCTAGACACACGTGTGGAAGGAGTTAAGAACCTCACTTCTTCTTCTTTGCGTGTGGCTTTGCACCCTTGCTGGCAGCCTCATCCAGTTTACGCTTGAAAGCGGCTGCCGCCGCAGTACTAGGTGTTGCCTGCAGAAAGGGAAACGCATGGGAGGACACGTCAGACGAGCAACAACGGGATGCACATATGTCACTGTACGGAAGGGAACATGCACCTTGGCTCCACTCGATTGGGGCGCCTCCTTCGCAGCTCCAGTAGCTGTCGTAGCCGGAGGCTTAACCAGCGTTGACGCTGCCGCTTTTGGCTTCGCTGTAGACGACGGTTGCACGTGGAGAATGCTTTTCCGCTGGAGTGGCTCGCTGCAGGCTTTGCAGTCTTTGCCGGAGGTGTCTCGGACTTCCCGAGACTGTACATCTTTTTCATTGTCTCACGCCGCTTTTTCTCCTGCTCACGCTTTGCCGCCTTGATTTCCTCCTCTTTCAATCTATCAAAAGCTTACCCAAAACGTGTCGTTGCAAAATTTTGCAATGACAGCAACATCGGCAGCCAAACCGTCACCGCGAAGTTCAATCCCTCGGCGGAGAGGCTGTTACTAAACACGTAAAACATCTAAATCATTGTCTGCACCAAGTAGGCAAAACAAAACAAAAGCCGACACTAAAAACCTAGCTACCTCCGCGGCACGCTCTCTCTCCACCTCAGCAGCAGCTTCCTCATCCTCCTCGTCCACTTATTCCGTTGGAGGAGTCAACATAGGGATGTGACGAGGTAGGAGGTCCTTCAATTGGGAGAGATGAATCGGAGGAGAATCATCGTGAATAGTCAGCTCCTTCCCGATTTCATTGGCGGACGTCTCCTCAGTCCCGTGGACTCTCCGAGACAACACGATGTAGTTCACTGAACACACAAGAGCCCGTGCCCTCAAATCCGCCACTTGATGTGGAGACTTTGTGTACCACAACAGCCAAACAGGTTTGTTTTCCGGGATTTGATAAACACCAAAGAGGTCAATCAAATAGCACACAACGTCCGCAGGCACATAATATACATCCGGTGAATAGTGCAAGAAACAGCGCGGCACCTGGAAACAGGGAAAATGTAGCAAGGTTGATAAACAAGAAAGGTTGTGCATGAAAGGAAAGGGCACATCACACAAACCTTTGGTTTATGACAACCCTCTGGCACAACCAGTTACATGTGGATAGCGTGGGAGCGGTACCGGTTCGTCTCCTGAGCTGTGTTGTACAACATCATGTTATACACAGTAAAGTCAGTATCCTCCAGAGACTCTCGCAAAAGATGAAGGTAGACCGTGCACTCGGCATCGCGACCAATCACCAGTGTAGGAACACTATTGTCGCATGATGTTAAAATCAACGCATGCACACTGGTCAAAATTGCACTAGCCTCCAGGTCGATGCACACAAACGAGTACGTCACTATGGCAGCCAACTCGGGTACAGGAACATTGGGTTTCCGTTGATCACGTGGATAACACCACGCGTCCCCTGAGATCCAGCCTCCTCCTCTGTCTTCACGGTATACAGAGTACCATCCGGATTACTTTCCACCTAAATTAAAGAGGCAATTTATGGTAGGAAAGGAAAATACCGTGAAGCGCAGGGCCATTATACACTTGATGGTATTATACCTGCACTTGAATAATTGGTCTGCCGGCAAGGTCACGAATCTCTTGAAGTTCGGGATCGGCCCAAATCAGAGATTTTGCAACATATTCCCACGGATGGAGCTCCTCCTCTTCCATCCACTCCCACTTTGGAGGAAGCGGTACTTTGAGCTGGGCAGCTTTCAAGTCATGGGTGATCCGCTGAAAAATCGGCAAAGTTTCCTGAGAACAAAGAAATGCAGATGGTAGGCATTGTGCCGTTACAACATGCATTCGAACATTTGGTCTTATTACCCAATTGTGTCGTTGTGAAATTTCGTAACGACACATTTTGCGTCGTTGTCTCAATCCATGTGGGTACACTCTGTGCGTCGCTGCGAGATTTTGCAAGGACACATTATGTGACGTTGTGTGCGTCCAGTGGGAGAACCTTAATTGTGTATGTCGTTGCGAGATTTCACAATGACACATTCAATATTGTCACTAGCATTAGTGAGTGAGCGAGGTATGTGTCGCTGCAAAATTTCGCAACGACACATTGCATTGGTGTGATATTGTGGCATTGCATATGATTGCGAAATTTCGCAACGACATGCTTTGTGTCGTGTCTTATGTTGCGATCATACACATGCATCAATCGAAAAGATACATAACTCAAAACAATGTAAAAGGAGAAAGGGGTAGTGGTTGGCCAGGTGAAAACATACTCCAAGACTGATGCACCATAGTATTCTTTGGATGACCAAAGTGCCACATGAACAGCCGGCGCTTCTTCAACTCCATGCACTCCTGGGACAATTCGCTCGGCTCGTACTTCTCGGTCAGGAGAGGACGCAGCTGGTGGAACTCGCAGGGGTGCAATCCCTCAACACACTTGAAATGACTAAAAACTGGATACATGGTCTCCTCACTATACAACTGAGAAATCGCCGTCACTGCCAAATCACCGAGGTTGCGAAACCTGTTTGGCAATCGGGTGCCACTGTTTACCCAACTTATTCAAAGGGCCCATCTTGGCAACGTATCCGGCCTTGAATACTATGTTCCGGCACGCCTCGGACAAACTAATTTCCGGATACAAATTGCATTCACGACTCAGAATGTGCTCCGAACCACCGTGTTGTGTAACGTTATGAAGACCAGCCAAAAATTCGCGTACGTAGGGCGGTGTATCGGCCTATCAAATAAGCGATGTGATGTGTCCCTATTTGAACATGTCTCGTGCATTGCGTAAACAAAGACATACCCGCATGAGCTTGTTGTGAAACTTCTACATCCACGGCTCGAGTTTCATCCCGGCGTGCTCTTCGCAAATCAGGCGGACGGCCTCAACCAGATGCTGCCCTCTGTTCACGTATTTCCTTCCCCCGTGCGAGAAGGACACATGATGCCGAGTAGTTTACCACAAGCAAACAAAGCACCAAGACACTGGTCTGACTGAACTCTTCGAAAATAGAAAATAAAATTCAGAACGATCTTGAATGAAAGGGGTAAACAGTGTTCGTTGGGACAAACACAGGTTCATCGTGCACGGGCGGCGCTCGGAGGATGTCACGTTTGCATATATTCGTTTTAGACTTGGACAATTCCCGGGTCTGGTCAAATTCCAAATTGCGATCCTCCGCTAGTTCCATATATTCGACAATAAACAATGTTTGTGTACTGGAAGTCGTGACAGGCTACAATGAAGCAATACAAGCCAGCTAAATTAGCAACACATGAGCCTTGCCCCTGTCCAGGCCACTATGCACAGAGAGTGGTTTTGTTTTGCACCCGATTCAGATTGGGGACAGGTGCGATTAGGTATATGACGTGTGCCCACTTTCATATTGGGTAACAACAGCAGCACACTGAGCCCTGCGGTTGGAGAATGACCTGCTTTGCCACTGTGACTGACAGCCTGACCACCCATTGGCCAGACATGGCAGCAATTCCGTATTGTGGGGGAGTCAGCGTGCTGGGGGCGCACCGGTATCTTTTTGGGTCCACTTTTTATACAGAGCCCTAATCCACGCTTTTTGCGTGGCCCCTTTCTAGTTGGGGATATGGACTGGCCCCTTTCCGGTTGAGGATACCCACCCACAGAAACCGGTGCTTTCGTGTCGGGCACCAAAGGGTGTTCAGAGGCGGCTTGGCGTCAAAGCGTTGCTTGTGTTCGCAAATATCTTAACCATGTTGTACAAGAAATTCCCTGGGCTGACAGGTTGGATCATTTCAACCATTGTCCCATTTCCCGTTCTTTATGACACATTTTCACAGACTCCATGCCCATCAGTTCCACTGGTGGCAGATGGAGTGTTGACGTGTGGAATTCTAAGTATGTGTTGCATGTTTACAAGGTAACTATTGCCGTTGATATGTTGGGATATTTAATACAAAAGTAGCGTGCCACGCGCGCCGGGCAAACCACCCCCCCTTGTGTGTGAGCCTACAGTGTTTTATCTCCCATTGCCAAGTGCCAGCAGGGCTGACTCGGGGACACTATGGGCAGGGGCACCTACCCCAACAGCACTCAATGGTGTACAGCATGTGCTCACTAGGGGGTGAGGCGACACGAGCAGGCAACCACGGCGGAGCATCCCAAGGCACACTTGAGGCAGGGGGGCCAGAGGCAGTGCAACAGGAGCCCTTGGTCTGTCTGCGATGAGGGTGTCCTCTCTCACATTTTTCATCCCAAGACAATCTGAAAGGAGGAGGCAATATCCAGCAGCCCAAGGGCTATGCTCCTCAAAATGCATTCCTTGCTTGTATTGCTTGACAGACAACAAGCAGCCGTCTACAGAGTATAGAGACAGAACAACGCTTTCTCGCAAGTGACACGCACGCATCGGCGCGTGTCGCTGTGAAATTTCGCAATGACACATTGTGTGTCGTTGCGACATTTTGCAACAACACACAATGTGCGCGTGCGAAATTTTGCAACGACACACTACGTGTGGTTGTGAAATTTCGCAACGACACACACTGTGTCGTTCCGCCAAGTGCATTTGATGACCCGTCCACCATCGCATGCAACGTGTCAAAACATGTCGCTATGCACAGTCCCTGCCCCTGCGAGGTCACGGCGCATGACATCGTGCGACGGTATACCTTGGGTAGGAAATTGTCCTATGTTTTTGTGTGACGGGAAACAAGCGTTCACAACAGTGACCAACAGCAATCGATTTTACACAATTCCGTGGATTAGCGTTCTGGTGCGAAGTTGTTGCACAACCCGTTTATTCCCTTGTGGAGGCCCTTTCTTGCATTGCAATGTCGCAAGAAGCAGAAGACAGCCCACCCCTGGCGGCACCTGGAGAGGAGGAAGAGGATGAGGAGTATGACCCTACGGACGAAGCTGCCCTTGCGGGTGCGTTTGGGTTTGAAGTCCCTGAACATCTTCCAGAAGGGTCTTCTTAGGGCAGGGACGAACACATGGCAGAGCAAGAACCCCAGGATGTGGCTGCTGAGAGGGCACCGCAGCACACGGCTACCGGCACCAAACCCGTGAAGTCGTCACAGCAGCCCACGAAGACCAAGGTTCCCGCCACACACGCACCAGGAGCACAGATGCCAAAAACTATGAAGGAGCCACCTGGTGCAACGCTGGATCCGGAATTCATCACGTTCGAGGCGTGGATTGAGAAAGTAGAAGATGTGCGGCAAAACCAATTGCAGAAAACATGTCGCTACAAAATTTCGCAATGACACACATTCACCTAGTACAATCATAACCGGTTGGAACAAAGGTGTATCAAAGAAAATAATGCACCAACGAAACAACGTAGAAGCCGTAACGACACTCATGTCCTTCCGGGAAATGGTTACTCAAAATGCATCACAAAAATGAGAGGACTGAGGACTTCTGGAACCCTGATTCTTCTGTGGTCGGTTTGGAATTAGAAACATATTTTGCATAAGGAGATTTGAGGAAACTTGTATACGTCTGCTAGACAGAAAAGGCAGCCACGTACGATGGGACCGAGCGGCAAATACTATTCTCCCTGAAGAAAAAAAAAATAACAAACGCACAAGGAATGAGGAACCCCCCATTTCCAACATGAAGCGGACAAGTACCGCATGCGCGACAACAACATTTGTATCAGTATCAGCATATTAACGGTAGGTGTTGTCGTTCGCCTTTTCCCACCGTGGAGGCATGCAAGTGATTCTTACCGTTCCTGTTTCGTCATTCCGGATCGCTGATATCAGGTTCGTAGTGATCCTCTTCTCTATCGGGTTCCCCCTCTATGTGACGCCGCAAACAGTGCACTACGACCCGGGAGATACCTCAGATGGCAGGTGTGTCTCCTCTAGCTAATGCCCTAATGTCCTCAACTGTTGATCGGAGTGTGTTGTCCGTGCAACATTGTCCGTCATGAACTTAGTTGCATCCTCAGAAGTTGCGGTCTTGCCTATCAACAAGCGGAGACTGTGACACATCACATCTTTGATTTCTTGTGCGTTGCAGTGCAGTGGTCCAGGAAATATGTACATTCGGTCCCAGACGGCATCGGGTTGTGCGGTAGCCACCTTCGCTTTATATTGTACAAACGAAGTGTCGGGTTTCCTTGCTTTCTCAAGAAAAATGCGGATGGAGCGACGAGACATGGTGATAAGGGATTGGGAAACGGCCCCTCTTATATCACGAAGTCCTTGGGTCCGGGAAGGGTAACGTACAAATTTAGACAGTCATGGATGGAAATGGCTTGCGGGTGTAGATGCAACGGGTGTCCTAGTCCTAGCAGGGCCTCACCACTTTCCTCAACATGTACGTAACCTACGACCTGGTTGTGCCACTGCTGCCAAGCAAGTAGTGCTATGGTTGTGGTGCGAATATATTCAACTTTCTTGGCATCTGGGCCGTAGAGACCGATCATAACCAACAGTGCCTCAAGCAAAACTTGGCGTGCTCTATATCGTGTCCCAATATTCCTGCATGCCCATGTGCATTCCCGCACACCGTGACCCAATGCAAAGATTGATGGGCAGTAGACGGTTAACATGCGCTGCAGTGCTTTGACCTTGTGCAGGGCTACTGCTGTAGCTAGCGGCTGCGGTTTTCATTGAGCCTCCAAACGGGTTATGATATCCTTGAGTGGAACAATAAAATCCGATCTGGCAACCACTAGTGCGGCAACAACTTTCTCCATGAACGGCACTTTACGGTGTAGCAGAACTGAAGTCTCACTTGTTAGATTTGAAAAAAAAAAGGCATGCAATTATCAGAAGGTACTGTCTGTACAACAGTGTCAATGTGCATTTGTAAGGATGCCTGCCGGATGCCATACACTTGTGGTCAAGATTTTAGGTAGCGGTGAAAGTTCCTGGTTACATAGTTGCCACCATACAAGAATCTTATCAATGCATGGTGAATTTTCACGTCAGACAGGATGGTCAATGTGTTCCCTGTGTGCCTTTGCAGTGTACCAAGCATGCCACAGAGGTCCAACAGCTCCGCGAAGTTTCCGGGTTTCTGCGCCGAAAGCATGAGGGGCTGCCATCGCTGCGTGGTTGCATCGGGCCACATCACATCTGGGGGTATGCGGATCATTGTGCGTTCAATGGGGCTTTCATTGAAAGTTTCAATGAACTCACGCAGCCGTTGCAGGCGCACAACAACCTTTGCGGCACTGGTTCCGACCTTGGACAGCAGGGTGCGTAGCACTGGATGACCACCGTATGTTGGCAGTCGTGGCCGTTTGCTGATCGTCACAATTGCAATTGCTTTGCTTTGCAGTCCAGTGCGATGTAAACTCTAGAAGAATCCAGTGACCGGCAAGCATGTCTATAGTTATCAATCCACGGAGCAACTTGGTGATTCGACATCCATTCCCATGTCCGTGCAATAATGAAAGCACCTTGTGATGCGAGTGTCGTCTCCTGTGCGTGCACCATGCCTGCACGTGCCAACAAACGGCATCCTGATGTTGACAATTGTATACTAAAGATCTCGGGGAGTGCCACAATTGGACAGGCGCGTGCGTGCATCACCCTCCAAATGTGAAACACTTGTTGCGCAAAAGTGTTCAACCGTCTAGGATGTGGTCGTTCGAGCAGTGCGAGGCGCAGTTCCTCGACAGTGTGAATGTTACGTCGTACATATCGCAGGTCGGTGCAAAATTGTACAAAGCGAAGGACCACAACGTGCGGCATCTCACAGAAGTTCGCAGCCATCTGTCCAAACATGCTCTTTGAGGTTCAGAGACAAACGACGGGCATATTCATCCATTAAATAAAGTGTTCAGAAACAGATTTTTACATTATCTGGATTCTATATGCTCCTTGTTGCTAGAGTACCTACCATTGGCTTTGTGTAATCTCCATGGCACTGCAAACTCATAATCAAAGGTAACCTTGTTGTTGCATCCTTTGCATGTCTCTTCTAGTTGCAACATTCCACGTTAACTTAGACGGCCCAAGCTGCCCACCCCCCCCCCCAATTGGACCCCCGATAAAAATGTCACCAAATGACGGTCATCAAAAACGCGTTTTGCACGGGTGAAATTTTAGCAACAAGCAGTGCACGTCCGTTTCCCCTCGTTTTTGACTACCCCCATATACGTTTTTGGCACTTTGCGCACAACACCAACTTGAGGCTAGGTCCTGTGAAATATGGGAAAAATAGTCAAATTCTGAGGAGGAACCCCACCGAATGCATGTGTGTCTATGCACGCTTCAATATCACTGCATCAGCGGAGGCACTACTCGTCGACGCGTACCATGTTACTCAAATTTTGTTCTGCAGACAGCGAAATATTGAAGTTTGTCTGGAAACACACATCTTACCGAAACCTGCTGCACAGGGACAGTAATCACAAAAAGTTGTCTGGTTCCACACACAAGACGAGTAACCTGGTGAAAAATTACTGTATTCCACAAAAGGAACTGTGGTCCGCAACAAAATGTCATAAAAAAGTGACAAAGGACTATCAGTCGCGTGAAGCAAGCAGAATAAACAATGCATGCATGTGTGTTCGGAACCAGACACCAACTGTTTGTGCCCCATCCAGCGCCCGTAAAAGTACATGCCCGTCTGGAACCAGACAATTAATGGTTTTGCACCCATGTCATATCCTAAAGGCAAGGTGTTGTGTCTGGAACCAGACAGACTGTGTTTTGTGCCCTCCGTTGTATTCAAGGTCATCTGGTCTGTTTCTGGAAACGCTAGAATCACATTGGGTAGCACCACACAACTTAGTTCGCATCAGATAGGTATGTACCATTGTTCCAATTCGCAACATCTAACCATGTGTTGTTACGAAATTTCGCAACGACATGTAGCGTGCTCTCCTAAATTGTACCACAGATGTGTGTCGCTGTGAATTCTCGCAACGACACACAGTGTGTGGCTGCAAAATATCGCAACAACATGCGGTGTGTCATTGCGAGATTTCGCACTGACACACATTAACTTGTTGAATGGCATCAAATATATTTGTGTCATTGCGAAATGTCGCAAGGATATGGGACTTGAAGTTACTAAATTAGAAACAACGTACCATGTACACTGTCGATATTTCGCAAGGACACACTGTTTCACTGTGAAATTTCGCCAAACCACACTTTGCCCCATCAACAAATAACGAATAACACCTTAACCTTAGACGGCCCAAGTTGCCCACCCCGGTAAATTGGCCCAAAACACCCAAAAAGGGCCATTTCGGCCGGTGGGAAATTTCATAGCCTATTTTTTAGTCATTCAGACGCGTACCTGAATTTGACTGCTTGTCAGTCTGTTTTTGTGGTTCTCATATCCACGCACACAAACCCAGGTGACTGCGCATGGTCAATTTTTACGCTTCAGTGAACAAGTTTTGCTTTGTGCTGTGTTGTCTTTGTCCACCTATGTACCCTTCTCTTGGAATTTCGAAAAGTGTCTAGAACCAGACACTCTTTGAAATTCCACCCCTGTCAAACCCAGTTTTTGAGGTCGCAGTGTCTGGTTCCAGACAAACTAAACAATTTACACCCTTTCTGGGGGGGTCACCAGTGTCTTGCTTTGTGCTGTGTTGTCTTTGTCCACCTATGTACCCTTCTCTTGGAATTTCGAAAAGTGTCTAGAACCAGACACTCTTTGAAATTCCACCCCTGTCAAACCCTGTTTTTGAGATCGCAGTGTTTGGTTCCAGACACTCTCCACCAATTGTTTGGTCACTGAGCAGGCTTGTTTCATTGTTGTTCACCGTTTTGTTTAGTCTGGTTCTGTTCCACTGTTGATGAGCCAGGTGACCAGTGCTGCAACAGATCCCTTTGGTCTCCTGCGTGAAGCTAGCAGCAGCAGCAGCAGCAGCTGATGGGCAGCAGGACCTCCTGGTCTTCAGTATGGTCACCAATTTTCAGTTGACCATATTTTCCCTTCGGTGTGTTACCACGTTTCCGCTTGGACTTGGACGGGGCATCGTCCACGGCACTGAATTGGGATGCCAGATCAATTGAGGGGTCTGCAGAGGGTTCACTGCTACCTTGCGTAAGGTCAGACATGTTGGAACCAACTGGGTGCAAGGCGCAAAATGACACAAGGGCGGGCTGTTGGGCAATGTGATTTCAACTTTCCAGGCTTGCCGATGTAAGCATACCGTTTCCACACTCAGACCACATCATGTTCAATACAAAGGGGTGTAAAAAACACAGTGTGTCTGGTTCAAGACACAACAGTTTGCTTTTGGAGTGTGCAACCGGTGCGAAACAATTTATTGTCTGGTTCTAGACAATCATGTAATGTTCTGGCAATTGACAGGCCATAAACAGTCAGTGTCTGTTTCTAGACACATATGCAGTATAATTCCGACTTAGCAGGCTACCCAATGTGATTCTAGCGTTTCCAGAAACAGACCTGATGACCTTGAAGACAATGGAGGGCACAAACCACAGTCTGTCTGGTTCCAGACACAACAGCTTGCCTTCAGGATATGAAATGGGTGCAAAACCATAAATTGTCTGGTAACAGACTGGCATGTACTTTTACGGGCGCTGGATGGGGCACAAACAGTTGGTGTCTGGTTCCAGACACACATGCATGCATTGTTTATTCTGCTAGCTTCACGCAACTGACAGTCAATCGGTGCGAAACAATTTATTGTCTGGTTCTAGGCACGCATGTAATGTTCTGGCAATTGACAAGCCATAAACAGTCAATGTCTGTTTCTAGACACACATGCAGTATAATTCCGACTTAGCAGGGCGGTACTGCATTCGTTTTCGTTGTATCTAGAATCGAATTGCGCATGTACATTCATCTTGGAGTTGTTCGTGCCAGTTAGTTGCATATTTGATTTGCTATAGAGGTACTACATTTGAATCTTCAATATACTTTAGTGATGAGGAAAAGGTTCTTGTGTATTCTTCTCTAGAGGAAATTTTGATTGCATTCGGTACAACGAATGAGGCACGGCGCAAGAGGCAATGCAACAGGCAACGTACATAAACAAACGTCAATCAGTGGTACGATATGATACTACTGTTCAGTATATCAGCATCGTACCGCTTTACTAATTTTTTCCTCAGCTTTCTGCTGCCTGTTTTCCATTGGCAAGTAACACTTTTGGATTTCTTTTCAAACGGTGCCCTTTTGGGATGACTTTTCACGGTCAAGTTGCATGTCCCGAAACATTGTTTTTTTGGGTGGGTTTTCAAAAAGTGTAATTTTCATTTTGGGGGTTCTATAGGGCCAATTTGTGCCAGACATTACCGCCGTCCTAGATCTAGGTGTACTTGCCTGAAGTTGTACAAACAGACTGATGGCAGCCTGCATACGTGGATACCAGCCACATGCAAGTATGTGCCCATGTGCAGACAGCTCCAGAAACCACTACTCCCTATCCATGCCTTCAACCACCCATCATGTCTCAATGCTCTTGCATCCTCTGGGCTACATGTCCATCCTTGAGCACCCGCAGATCTCCTCGGCCCCTCGGGTTATAGCATTCACGTTGGATAATTGGATACGGATCCCTTGTCTTGACCCGTGACTTGGGCTTCACCCAAGCCTTGTGTTTTTTTTTTGTTCCGGCACCCAAATTCAAAAGGAGCTCTCGGGTGAGAGCCCGGATCAAAGAGTAGCAATATAGTACAAACAAGAGTCCCACATGTGCAAGGCAATGTGTCCCGGACTGAACCGAAGGACCTTCTCTGTTCACTCTGTTCTCTACCCTGTTCACGACTTGCTTGATTTGCCCTTTGCATGTGCAGTCTTGAAAAGGCACGCCCTCCGGCATTTTGAACAAACTCAAATGTACTTAGGCGGCCCATTTGGGGGTGCCCCCCAAAACCCCACTGTCAGAATTCTGACAATGAAAAGTGTGTGATGGAAACCCATGTTTGAGGGCTGCGCATCTTTGGGATGCAACACAAACCCCCTCATGGGCCACATTTTGGCATCTGTTGGCCCATGTGTTGTCGGGCAAAAACCTTGCGAAAACGGCAGTTTGAGGTGATTTTGACACCCCAATTGCACGGAACAACCAGTTGCAGGCACGCTGAAAAAGTGGTTGCACACACCAGGTATGTGTACCAGTGTTTGCAGAAGGGTGGCAAAGGGGGCAATCATGTAACCAGGGTCCCAGGACGATTTTAAATAGGATGGGGAGGGACATGAAAAAACACTGTCCAATAGCAAAATTCTGACATAGGTTTTCTGCAAACCCTTGTTTCATGACCGCACCACCACAAAGTAAAAATGGTGCAGGTAGAGGAGGCAATTCGGACACTATGCATGAAAGGCATGGCCCGAAGCAACGCAGTTGTGGCAGTCATTGTCGTATGCAGAGTCTCATAGGTGCGGACGGCAGTGCACATTACTATAGTTCGGGTAGAAGCAACACAAGGTTTCATTGTCAGAACTCTGACAACAAATATAATTGCCGAAAGCACAACTGGCAATGCCCAATCCGTACCCGTGCTATTCGCAAAGAACGCTGTCAGAATTCTGATAGTGACACCTTGTGTTGCTTCTAAACAAACTGTTTGTAGCAATGTGCACTGCCGTCCACACCTATGAGAACCCGCATACGATAATTACTGCCACAAGTGTACTTCTCAAGCATGTGCCTTTCACGCATAGTTTCCAATGTGCGTTCTCTAGCCGCACCCTTTTTAGTATGCAGACGTCATGAAACAAGGGTTTGCAGAAAACCTCTGTGAGACGCTTGCTGTTTGATAGCATTTTTCCCCACACTATTTTGGATTGTCCCTGGGTCCCTGGTTACGTGACTGCCCCCTCTGCCACCCTTCTGCAAACACTAGTACATATACCTGGCCTATGCAACCCCTTTTTCAACGTGCCTGCACTGGCTGTTCCGTGCAATTTGGGTGTCAAAAGCACCTCAAACTGCCGTTTTCACAAGGTCTTTGCCCGACAACACATGGGCCAAAAGATGCCAAAATGTGGCCCGTGAGGGGGTTTGCGTTGCATCCCAAAGAAGCGCAGCCCTCAAACATGGGTTTCCACCACTCCATTATTGCTGTCAAAATTTTGAAAGGGTTTTCTAGTTACCCCCAAATGGTTCTGTAACACACACCATGCGTCAGAGAACATTTCATAAATAGCATGCCACACACAACCTGGAATACAGTATATGCACCACACAACACACAACACACAACATGTAACTCACACGATGCAATACACCACATGAAACACACAACATGCCACACACAACACACAATACATGTCATGGAAAACACAACATGCAATACACAACACGCTGCATGAAAAAAACAACATACAAAGATGTGTCGCTATTGCACCAACTGTAATAGGGGTGAGTTGCACACACCATGTACCAGAGGTGGTCGAGTTGGGCACTGTCATAATTCCCAAAATCCCTTTGCCTTTCACAAGGTATACTTCATGAAAGGGTGATCAATCAGATGATTCGGGCTGAACGGTGCAAAATGTGGTGGTTTACATTGTCCAGTGATGCGTGCTTGCGTTCGCCATAGTGTCCAAGGCTGGCACAGATCATGGGACAACTTAAACCACCACATTTTGCATCATTCAGCTCCAATACTTTGTAGCCATGTGACGGATCACCCTTCCATGAAGTGTACCCTAAAGTGTACCCTATAAAGGCAAAGGCAGTGTCAGAATTCTGACAGTGCCCAACTCGAACACCTCCGGAACACGGTGTTTGCGACTCACCCCAATTACAGCAGGTGCAACATTGCTACATAAAGCAGTTAAATAAACAAATTTATGCAAACCCAAAACAAACGGGGGCAAAAAAATGTTTTCGGGCAATCCCAAATGGGCCACCTAAGATGTACTTGAAGTGTCATTGCCTTTGCATTTTGTGTTCCTTCGCTTGGGCTTCACCCAAGCACATTGTAAGATGGTCACCACAATGTAGGGGGTATATAGCACCTGAGGAGAGTCCTTCTTGGGGGTACAAACTTGACATCCCGGACCGACCGGGACCCCAAAAACGGGCAAAAAGTTTCACTGTTGGCCTGCGTGGCCAACAAGGAAACTGACATAAAAATTCAATTTCCCAAAAGTGCACTGTGGGGACCATATTTCATAATGTTTCACTGTCAACAGTGAAACGGCAACTGACGCAGAAGCATCGAGGTGTGATGGACGCCATCCCCAGAACCCCCCCCCCCCTCCATTCCATCCCATGTGCGGCTGTGGACCAGGTGCAGCCACAAACAACTTCCCCCTGCGACAAACGAGTGTATGTAAAGCAGCAACACAAAACACAGGTAGAGCACTTGTGCACCCAGTGTACCTGCATGTGTAGAAGCGTATCCGTAATGAAAAATATTGTCACTGGCAAATGACATCAGCAAAGGAGAGAGTTTCACTGTTAATAGTGAAACAGAGTTCTATACTACACTCCAAGGTGCAACGTGGAGACAATACACAAGATATATGACCCTGTTGGTGAAACTCACATAGAAGATAACGAGTACGTGGCCCCTGCTGTGAAGTACAGTGCAAATACACAGGGACAGTGTCATATGTCCATGCAGTCCAAGACAGAGGCTAAAGGGTACATTTTATGGTTTATAAATGATTGTTCCTGTCTGTTGAAAAACAAAAGCACAAAGTGGACTTCCGGACCAAATTGTGCAGTAGGTCATCAGAGAGCAGTGCAATGACAGGAAAAAATCTAACACCGGTTTCCGGCATTTCGGGCACAGGTGTCATCATGGCAGCATGTTTCACAGCCGACAGTGAAAGTACAGTGTGATAACCCAGCAAACCAGCAGACGTTGTCAGGGCAGCAACAGTACAACCAGAAGTAGTTCTCAAGAAAGCACAACTCACATGTCCTCCCATTTAGCCTAATGCTTTGCAATGCGGGTCCTCCGGGAAGCCTGCTCAAGTTGAGCCACAGTGGGGATGGTCACGGCTTGTGCTTTGGGTTTGCGTTTCAGCCCTGGAGCTCCTCGTCCGCTAGAACCCGCACTGTTGGCAGCCTCGATCTGCACTTCAATTGCCTGCTGCTGGGCCTTGTCAATACTCTGTACATCCACCCTAGCCTCCAGGTCTCCAGTCTTGTAGCGTGCACATAAATGCTATTTTGGCATCCGCCTTGCGGATGCAGCGCTTGCTGCTTGGCTTTCTTTTCAACCACCGACGTGTGATGCAATAGTTCAGGGTTCACTACTTTAGGGGGTTGGAGGGTTTGTCTAGTAATGGCCTGCGAAATAGCAGACAGAAGGGAAGCCAGTAGTCTATGGGGAATGAGTCTAGTGACTGTGTGTTGCCATTGGGAGACAGTCTGATGCCAGTTTCTCAGAAAGGTATGCCACGCATCCAATACCGGGGCTTTCGTGACCGTGTAAACGGTATGCAAATTGGCCATGATGGCCGACTAGGTGATGAGGCCCAGGGTATGCGAAAGTGAATCTGCCAGATGTGTGGTTAGCATCGAGTAAAACATGCGGACTGGTGTATTGGCCAAATGTTGCCATACCTTCGCAAGGTTGGCGCACATGATCAGCGCATGCTGGTGTGCGTGATTTGTGCCATCAATGGGGCAGAGTTGGTGGTGTGGAAGCCAATGGCGCAGCCCATAGCCCGTGCGGAGTTTGTGCCTTTTTTTTTTTTGACTGACTCCATAAGTCCAAAGAGTACTCAAGATTGTGCTTGGGAAAGTGGGTGTCTCCAGCATATGATAGAGTGGATGCCCGCAACGCAGGGCCCATGGCAAAGACCCAGAGTTCACATGTGTATACAAGAGGGCTCTCTGATGCGGTAGGCAAAACCGCCACGCCATATGGCAAGCCTATTATAATGCGTAAGAGTTAAGGGGGTTAAGACGGTCTGGATCACGTGTGTGCCATTCCCCACAGGTCCTCAAGGGTGACAACCTTTTGTGGCTGTGCAGGGTTGTCGCTTAGCCCGTGCGGAGTTTGTGCCACAAGGCCTCGTAGATGAAATGTTTGTGCGCATGCGGTATGGGCAAAGTGTGTAGTCGGCGCCAGTTTGTGGGGCCCAGGCTAGCGTCGACAGCCTTGACTGGTGCTAGCTTTGTGGCTACTCTGCGTGACAACCACTTTGTCCAAAAGGACAGCTGGTGATACCGCTGTGCAGGCATGTCCACCGATTTTCGCAGTTTGCGCCATGCCATACTATAACGGACTTATGCGTGTGTGGTATGGAACGTATGTGCGCAGGAGTCGGTTGTGATAGCTTGTGTACGCCCTTCGTAATTGATGCCAGGCAATAGATACTGTTACCGTAGCGGTCCAAAAAGGGGCGGCTATGCCACAGGTGGGGGTCGTGTGAGGGCACCGGTGGTACTGTGAGCGTGGACATAAACAGCAGCAAAGAGTAAGATAGCACCGACAGCGCCAGCACAGGCATTGTGGCGTAGGGCAGTCGCCCTAGTTGCATGGTGGACAGGTGGGAAGGACCAAGTGGTACCCCCCAGTGGGAAGCCCATTCCAGGAAAAGGTTTGTGATCGTTGTAGGGAACGCCGTATCACCTTGTGTGAAGTTCACAAACGTGGACGCGTGCTGCCACAGAAGGCACTTTTTTGGGGGTAAGCAAAGAAAAACCCCCTGAGTCCTTGTCCTGTGATAGCATAGGTAGGGAAATGCCGTAGTGTGTTGTGTGCAGTGCCGTATGATACACGCTCTGTAGTGACGCCATCACTGCCTTATCTGCGAACACAACCCTAGCTAGAAGGGACAGCAGGGGCAAGATCCAAAGCTCTAGGAGAGCCAATCACTCCGTAAGCGTGATGTTCCAGTGCAGCATTGCTAGTGCCCTTAACATGGCTTTGTGAATGGCTGGCACGAAGCCCTGTTGCGGGGTGCCCTCTCTGAATTTCACAACTCAGGTACTTAGCAGAATCATTAACTTGCATGCCCCTGCGCATCAAGAGTAGATTCTGCTAAGGGGTCCGTTCCCCTATAGGTATGAGGTACGACTTGGCAAAATTTACATTGAGCCCTGTGTAGTGTGCAAGCTGCTAAAACACCGGCAGGCACGGGCAAATTTGTTCGATGGCTTGGTGGCGGCAACAGCTAAAAATGAGCATCACGTCATCTGCATACACTAGCACCCTTACCGGAGATGTGGCTGCTTGCAGCTGCTGTATGATGGGCAAAATGAGGAGGGAGAAAAGGAGCGGGGACAAAAGATCACCCTGTCGAACTCCAGACTTAGGACAAAAGTCGTGGCCATGGCAGATGCCTGCTGGCAAGATCAAGCGCACGGGCGCTTGGAAAAGGAACAAGAGCATGTGTGTGTGGCGAGGGGGGAGGCCCATCTTGCGAAAGAACGCTGACGCATACACATGCGACACTAAATCGAAAGCTTTGGCAAAGTTTACTAGCACAAAGAGTGCACTTTCCATGGCTCTCCACAACGCGTGCACCTCGAATAAATGGCTGTGTAGATTTCGACCCGGGACAAAGCCTCGCTGCTCTGGTGGTGTCAAGTAGATGATGAGGTCCTTGAGCTGGAGTAGTATGGTTGCCGTGCCACTTGAGAGCCGAGTTTTGGAGGACCAAGGATCGGAGGTCTCTAGAGGTGGGAATGCCTCTCGTCTTGGGGATTGGATTAAGCAACGCCACGGACTAGCTGTCCGGAAGGGTACATGCGGACTCAAAATCTTGAATGATGTGAATCATCCGAGGGACAAAATGCTGGTGGAAATGCTGGTAAATTTCTGGTACGAACCCATCCAGGCCCGGTGCAGAGGGTGTCCAATGCCGCATGAACCAAATCATACGTCAGTGGTTTGCTCAGCATATGATACAAGGGTTGGTGCGCATGCCGTGCGAAAAAGGGGTCCAAGAAGCGAGAGCATTCTTCCTTTGTGGATGAACCCTATGTCATGGTGGAAAAAATCTTTTGCACAATTTCTTGTGCAATCGGCTCTGGATCGGTGACAACCACCCGATACCTGTTCTTGAGTAAAAAAAGCCTTCTCTGATACTGCATCTGTTTAGCGAGCCTCCATATTTGTTTTTTGTTCCGGGGGTTGGGTTTCGACCTTGGTCATCATATAGCCCAGGGGAGAGCATGTCCCAGACTGTGTCCTGTGTTCTGTCTTGCGCTTTGCGCTGGGCAAAGAAAACCAAAATGGTGTAGGCGGCTTTCGCCGTCGTTAGGTGGTAACCGCATTGCTGAAGGTGCGACCATGCTTCCTTCGGCAGGTGCGAGTCGGACACATGGCACAACGCCTGAATGTGGGTGAATCCTCTGGGATTCTGCTCCCATTCAAAGGCAATTGCGTGGGCGCAGATGATTCGCTGAGCATCTGCCCACCAGTGTGTGGCATCACTATCGTGAAGGAATGATGCTGGGCAGCAATGCCGTTTTCGTAAAGGCTGCTGCCCCACGGTTGCTAACTTGACACCTACACATTTATGGTACGAGCCTCCCACAAAAGTGGGGTAAAAGGCAAGTGCTCTACAGTGGGGCAGGCAATAAGATCCTGTCAACTCTGCGCCGTCGGTCCCTACCGCTTGATGACATGTCATCTGTGTGCGTGTGCGCGCATGTGTGTTTGGGTTTTTTGGAGGGGGAGGACCGTGTCGCTAAGGGAAAGTCCCAGGTCCAACCAGATTACGCCGGGAGTGAGATGTGGTGTGTGTGCATCAGCATGTGGGCGTCAGTAACATTCAATTGTGAAAGGGCATGTATTTATCTCTTTCTAGCTTCAACGGTGGCCTTTGACTCGTGGTCATTAGGCACTGCCAAGTCTTTGCTCGGCACAATGACCGAGGTAAAAAAAGCCAACACAAACATCTGTACTTGATCAAAGGAGTGGAAGTGGGTTTGCAGCTTTTTCCATTGAGTGTCCCTATCACTGGCACTGTGATGTAGGTGCCCAACCAGGAATGAAAAATGTATGCCGTCCGGGTCACTGAGGACTGCAGAGAGCAGACGCTCGTCAACTTGGACCTGGGAAGTCAGCTCCCAGTGCATGTGATAAATAACAACAACCCCGCCTCTGCCTGGAGTTAAGGCGCGGTGTATTTTATAGTTGAACCGGCCAAGAGCCTTTTGGACCAGCTGCAGTTGGTCCTCCGTGGCAATGTGAGGAACCTGAACCCCCATAACATCTACTCGCGTAGAGTGCAGAAACTTGGCTACATTCGTGACCCTGTATGTGTCACACTCATCCTTAGTCCTGGTCAGTGATTGATGTTAAAGGATGCGAGCGTGGTTTTCTTGGTGATGGCCAGTGGGACAGTCCCAGCAGCATTTACCTGTGACACAATCATGATGCTTTATCCTGTTCACCTTGATCCCTTTTTCTTTTGGAGAAAGTAATTGAGACGGGCCTGGCAATCACAGTGGGTTTATTGGCAGAAGGGGTGCGGGTGCCAACGGAGCTTCGGACATCCTTTTTCTTGGCCGTGTATTCTCCATTAGAAATAACATACAACTGGCGCCGCCGATCTGAAGTGCGGAGAACTGTGCCCACAAGGGTTGACATTGAGGCCGCCTGGATGCACCAGGTGGACGACCGGATATCCCCCATGTTGAATGTAGTTTTGGTAAGCAAAACTTCTTTGGTATTCTTGTTACCTGGCACCTGCTTGAGCATGGGCTCCTTCCACCACTGTGGAACACCGGCAATGTATGCCGTCTCAACCATAAACCAGGTTGCAGTAAGTGCAGAGGAGGTGCCGTCTGAATTCATGGTAGTTAGCATGCTGCTTGTTGTTTCCTCCTTGAAATCGATGCCTAGCTTTTCAAAATCAGAAATGTGTTCAAGGAGCGTTTTCTTGAAAGCGTGTGAAATGCCCATTCTCAAATTAACCGGGCTGACAAATGGGATGGCTAGGCCAGTGCCATTGTGCAAAATAGATCCATCATCCCAGAATGGACCAAGGACTTGGCTATACAGATAAGCCGAGAGTTGTTCTCTCTTTTCAGTTCTAATAAACACTTCATAGATAAGATGGGAGTCATCCATAGCAAGGCCCTCCCGGCAGGAAATGGGCATAATCGCAAAGTTCGGTTTATTGGAGAAGCTTTCCACAATAGAGTTGACAACCATTTCATCCATGTGGACGTGGATGATTTTCGTGGTACGGCCGTTGTTGCCTGCACTCTTGTCTGCTGCTTTCTTGTTCGTCTACAAATGCTCGTAAACCTCAGGCGGCCAGCTTGTGTGCTCATGAAAGGCGTACAAATCGGAAGGGGCCTGCGGGTTTGAGAAAATCTGCTGGTCTGTGGTGCGACCAGGCTCCATAAGCGGGAGCGTCTTGAATCTGGGTTGTTTGCCAGAGTTGCGGCTTTCTCTCGTGGACACCGGAATCCATACGATCCAATCTTGCTTTGTTTGATTGACGTGACTCATCGATCCGTGAGCCTAATATGGCTCAGGTTCCATGGGATTTCTGACATCAGCTGCAAGCCATCTGGGTCGATGAGCTTCCTGGGCTGTGTGTCCAGAACCACGAGGGTAAAATTTTGCAAGGTGGTGAGTGTCTTGACGAGATGGTAGCCTGTTTGAATGGCCTTGGGCAGATCTTCGCGTTCAACAACCATCAGTACCTTTGGGGCCTCTCCTCTGAATACCGGTCCGATGGTCTCCACAGCGGGGAGTCAATCTTCAGAGAGGGCGTGGTTACGGCCACGCCCTTATGGATGTATCGTTTGTTGTGGAGTACGAAGTCGTATGTGTCAAGCACCGCAAACGTGCAGATTTGGTCTACATCAGTCGAGGTCAGTACCTCGTCGGCTGGGGTTGCACTCGCTTTGACGAAATCCTTTGCACTCATTTGGCCAGAATTTGCCCGCATGTTGCCCGAGTCGAGAACTGCTCTACGTGAAGGAGGACGAGTCGTTGGCTCCACGCAGGAGGTCTAGATATTTTGGAGTTGAGAGGGAGGCTGCTGAGCAGCTCTATAGGCGCACCAGGACGGTGACTTTCGCAGCAAGAGCGTACAAAAGAGACGTTGTTGGCAGTGGGCGATAACGATCAGTGATAGAAAAGGCAAGGCGAATCGCATGGACGGCTTACGTTTTTGTATCCCGCACAAATCTTCCGCTGACAGCGAGGCCTCTGTATGGAATTGGTCACCAGGTTGTAGTCCTGAGTGTGTGCTTGGGAGCAGTGAATGCCTGCTGGGGAGCAAAGACGTTGCACTAAGCAAGATTGGTGGTGTCGGAGCTGAGGTTGACCCTCTTGGCTGACGGATTTCCTGCAGGAGTTCCTGTGTGTCACACCCAGCAACCTCTGGTTCCAAAAGAATATGGACCTCCACCCAGTAGCCATCTGCAGCTCTTCTCATCAATGTTGATGGGATGGCGGATCGTGTGTTGGCCGCAGATACCGCTACTTGGTTCCTGAGAAATTCGACGAGGACGGTAGGTGAATCGACATCCCCGGTGGTGCTCGGTGTTGCTGACATGCTCAGTACGCCACAGAGGCCCTGGACATGGCAAAAAAGATGGCACCGGAAAAAAATAGATTCTCGAAAAAAATAGACACTCAGAAAGTGTCGCACCAAGTGTCGACAGCCATGGCGAAAAAAAAAATTGACACTCAAAAAGTGAGGAAATAGAGGCCGACCAACGCCGCCAACAATATTCACGTTGACAACGCGGCTCATCTACAACGGCACGATCATTTAGGGCGATGCCCAATGCAAGGTCAAGCAACAGCCTGTGATAGCCATCAGGCAGTGGACCCCCAGGCCCACCGCCTTAGCCCCAACCCATCACTTCCAGCCCCCGATGGACATCGAGGACATCACCCGGTTCACAGTCGAAACAACTGCACCACATGCACCTCAAGCAGCAACGCATGACACCGTGGCCCACCCAACGTATGTCCCAACAGCTTTTCCAACTTTTCCAAGGACGATGGCACACCTAGACTTGGTGCCCCAAACCACACTCCTCGAGGGACAACTAGCGCCTCCATTGCATGGCTATACATGCCATACATGGCGATATAGCCACACACCGCCAACATGTATGATTGGCTACTTTATCCATGTATTGGGGTCATGGCGGGTGGTACCCTAACACCCCCCCCCCCTCAAAATAGCCAAATCATGGAGGAGGTTCGGACCACATTTGGCCCCAGCTTGGCGCCAAAGCGCTAGAAATATTTTTGCTGCATACGGCAGGAGGTTGAAGGCTGTTTGTACCCTACGTGTGTTTACTCAAAAATCCTCATAACTTTATGGGGAATCCAAACATGTATGCAAAACACGAAAAAAAACTTGACCCCTAACCTCCCTCCTCCACTAATCCTTCCTTGCTGCTGGGCCAGAACCCCCCCCCCCCCAAGGGGGGGGGATTATTTGTTCAAAAAACTCACACATTGTGTTCAAGATGATCGGCACAACGGGCGGATCATTTTGAGGTAAATATGTTGGGGTACCTGCGACCGCAGAGAGCACCCCCCAAGGAACGCCCCACCCCACCCCACACACCCCCAAGGGTCCCCAATCATTGAGGGGTGGTTGGGGTATGCTACGCGAAAGGGCGGTATACAGTATACGGCACCTGCACCTGCACCTACACTTCATCTAACAACCTCTCTTTGAGGTGGTCTTCAAAAATTTTGAGCTAACGCATGCCAACCTAAACACGGCTGAATCTTCACCGGCCCCATGGGGGGTGGGGGGGGGGGGGGCGGGGGCTGGTGTTCGGACCCAAGACCCACACCATTGGTTAGGGTGGATGTATCACGCCTTCTACAGCTTTGTGATGCTATTTGAGCCCGTCTTGGCAATCATTTTTTGTTATCAACATTTGTGCCCTTTCATCGGTGTGTACTTTGTATACTCCATTGCTTGTAAATGTGGTGCTATCCTTGCAGGGTTCTATATTCATGCATTATATACCGTGGAAACAGTGAAATTTTGCGAACAGTGAATTTTTGTGCATGAAAAAGGAATTACTAGTTTGTCAAAATTTTTTGCGTGACAGGGCAAAAGGCCAAAAAAGGGGTTTTTTTTTGCAATTTTTCCCGAGGAATTAGTGTTTTGCGACCAAAAGTACAGACAACCTACAACCTAAACTAGGGAACACTACTTTGGGGCGTGTCATGCACCATGCCAACCTACCCATTGTAGGTTGTGGGGGAAATGGGTCATAACTCAAATATTGAGAACTCAACGTTGCTTGAAAACAGCACACTGGGGGGGCTGGGCTTGCCTCCACTTTCGAGCCCTTTGCTAGGCTTAAGGCCTGCCGGATTGTGACATGACATCCTTTGCAATGCAAGATGAATCATTGATTCGAGCAAAAAGAAAAATGGGGTGGTGTCAAATTTTTGACCCCCCCCAAATGGAACCCAGCAGGGAAGGGGGGGGGGGGTTGAGGGTCAAAATCAAATTTTTTTTATACATCAGGCCTGTGCTGAGTATAACTGATTGAATAAGGGATGCTTTGGCGTGGTGGTACCCGCTGCACCACCATGCGCCAGAATACTCTGCAGACACAGGTTCATGTTATTCCCACGGGACGCATGAGTCATCATGCGCCTGAACTGTACTCTGCAGCACTGGTGTAGAGACCGGACAATCAGCCCGAGCACCTGACGTGGTTGGGGATTTCACGTCTTGGTGGTACAGATGTAGTCGGGTCACAAATCAGAGGGCGATCATGTTGCGTCAGGCAGTAGAACTAGCTAGCATGTCTCCTATAGAGGTGTGTGTGCGCGTGTGCGCGTATGGTGTGTGTTGCCTGTGTGTACAGTTGGGGGGTGGCATTGGAAGCATTTTCGTAGATCTTGGGGCACCAACGCATGTAGGTGCTCAATCTGGCTCCCCAGTGTGTGAGTAAGTGATGTTGTTTGAGGGTGGGACATACGTTGCGCCTGCACTGGTCGAGCACGCACATCAAAGGGGTGCATTCCTTGGGGGACATTTTGGGGTACCAAAATGATGATCTTATGAGGGATTAAACATCCAATTTCATTCCTAGGGGTAAAGCCAGACGAGTAAATGCTCCACTTGTGCCAGAGAGTATCCATGAAGATCATAAGAGTGATGAGTTGTTAAAATCTTGCGGACACAACACATGGCAGTCTACCTGCTACGCAGGAATTAAAAAATTTAATGCAAGATGGCCCCCAAAACAGCCCAAAACATCCTCCCAGGGTATCAGCACAATCCCAATTTCCCAAATTCCCCATTTTCTAGACAGTGCAGGCACAACCACAGCCCTCAAATAGCACATAGCACAGCCTGGGGGCAACCACAGGGTACTCTGAGACCGCCAAAAATGCGGTCTGCACCTGTCTTGACAAAAAATGGCCAAAAACTGCTTAAGCGCCCATCTCACATGCACCACAGACAACAAGATAATTGTAAAGACAACCATATTCATACAGGTTTTTCAATGCAAAATGTCTGCAAACACGTATCGCTCTGAACGCCCATCCCATTTCTCATCACACACTACTGAAACCCAGTACCAGAAGACAGTGCGCCTACCACCAGCTGCATGTGGCAGGCAATCCCCTTGGATGCCAAAGCCAAATGCTCCTCGGTATCTCTGTAAGTACACCCCAAAAGCCCATCCCTGAAATGCTGCAGAGCATCCCACCGGGTGCTTAGTCAAAACATAGCTTTTGAGGGGGGGGGGGGTTACCAAGGATTCTCATACTGGTCAGAGGGGAAATTCCATTTCCCTGTTCTCACAAGGTAAACCAGAATGGTCCATTAGTAAGCCGCTTTGGGTAGGGGGTGGGATGAATCTTCGTGCAGCAAGTGAATGTGTTACCAGCAGCTACTGCTCACGGCCATGCTGGTGCATGCTATGATACGGACAGTACACTTCGGCGCACAGGACATCAGACCCCTGTGAATGGCAGCCGTGCATGAACCGTGTGGAGGGCGGTGCACTAATCATGTCAGATCATGGCAGGGTTTGGGGATGCCACTGCCAAACAGCAGGCGAAGACTTGCCTCAAGGGGGTCGTACAGGCCCTATTCAGCTTGTTGCACAGGGCAGGGTCGCAGAACTCGTGCAGCGCTGTGCCCTCAGTGGGACAGGAGGCAAACAGGGGGCGACCCTCCTCCCCCACAAACGCAAAGCTGCCCAAATCGGGGCTCAAAGGGGGGGGGGACAACGGCGCTTAGTTGAGCTCGGAACCAGTGCCAAAGTACACGCTGTGATGGCTGCCCGTAAGCACAGGATCCCCGTCTGAGCGGTACCTTCCCCAACTCGGGCTGCACTTGCGCAACGGGGGGGGGGGGGGATTGCATCGACCAAACCGTTGCATTAGCATGCATTCTTACGTACAGCGAATGCCAAACCGCCGGAAGAGTAGCAGCTACGGGCAAACCTGGCCACCCCACCCTGTGCAGAACCGCACTCAGAAGTAGAATGTTGTTGTCAGCAGATACGACTCCTTCGTCTGTGACTCAGCCCATCTGTTGCACTAGGGCGGGCTCACGTCCTCGACCACTGGGCCAGCAAACAACGGTCACACGGGGTCGCCGTGCCTAAACAGGGCCGTGCTTGCGCAAGGAATCGACCGCAACCTGCCCCAGCCCTACTCCAAGCCCTGGCCCTCAGCTTGCGCTCAGCCCTGGCCCTGGCACACACCAGGAGTAAATATATAATGAACTGGGTACCAGCATTGGTTGACACTGACCCGTGCCCATGGATGCAGAAAGCCATACCCCATAAGTATGGGGAAGGTAGATGGCATGACCCTCCTGCGACGGTGGCATTCTGGGTTGGAGATACCCACAGCATAGGCGTCAATCCCTGAACAAAGGCGACCAACTGCAGTGCTCGAAGCCCTAGTCCGGCTGACCAGGACCCTACCACCTCCACCCTGCTCCCAACATTTGCCGCCATTTTCTGAAACTTCCAGTCCCCTCTTCCCCCCTGTCCACACAACGCCGCGGCCGCCAAACATGACGGTTCCAACACCAGGGTGTTGCTTTCACGCCGGCACCTCAGTAGCGGTGCAGCACCAGAAGCTCCAGCCCCAGGAGGGGCCGGCCAGCAAAATGAAGCAGCAGAACGAGACGCATGTCTCTTCTCGTGTCCACAAGGGGCTATTGGAATGACGCATCGCAGCAGATGCGGCAAGATTCATCAATCCAATAACGGAGCCGCAAAATCGGTTCGACAGCTCCACCACCGAGTGCTGAATGAACGGCGTTGCTTTCGCAACGGGGAAAAAACAACTACCAGCAGATTCCCGCAGATTACACGCACCATCACACATTGGCATGTACATCCATAATACGGCATCCAATAGTGGAAGCAACTATCGTCCCTGCACGTCTGCCCATGAAGTCCTTCCTCCCAATCTGTCGCGCGGGCTTCCCCAAATGCTCTCCCCGAATCAGTGAAAGGTGTCCGCCAATACCAACGTCAAAGTAGGCACTGTGTGGTGGGGGGCGGGGGGGGAGGGGGGTGCACACTGTGTTGGGGGATTTGTCCATTGGGTCCCGGATCGCCCGCTGTCACCCACTGGTAGTGCTCTCAGGCAAGCAAAGGTTCATGGTGTCTGTTCCATCTCTTGGACCAAGCTATGGACACATCCCCCAGTTGCACCCCCTCCGAAATTGGCAGGACTGCGCACGATGTGAGCGGTGTGAGCGGCATATTATGGCAGAGAGCTGGCCAGCAGCTTTCAGATGCTGTAAAAAGGCCCCCGTCCGCATTGCAGGTCATACATGCAGAGGGACACAACGTTGATGTGAAAGAGCACGCACCGTGCTCTGCTGGCCCATCGCTTCGTACAGTTTTGTCCAGGTTGCAACAGATTTTTCTCTTATACAATTTTTCAACCAGGTCTTCAGACTGTCAATCGTTGCACAAAAAAAGCATTTCTCTGAGTCCTAATACTAACCGACCGGAAGGAGATACGATTGTTTCAAATTTAGGGCGAATCGCGCAAAGCAGCTCATGGGTCAAAGGTTTGCAACATTCCTCACCTGCCTCTCCCTCTCTCCCTCTCCCTTCTCGGCACTCCGATCCATCTTCAGCATCGGAATATCCAATCCCAAACAAAACACCTCCAAATGTCGACACACAAAGAAGCATGTGAGCACGGTTTGGACAATTTTACAGATATCCACCGACCTTTGGCAAAAAAAGCTTTTGCATTTGAAACTCAAGGGCTCTGAATGTGCATGATCCGCACATTCTCGCGCGCGTTGACATTTTCCCCAGTGATCTGGACCAGTGTTTCATCAAAATTCCAAAATTCAGTGTGCACTTTCCTTGCCCTCCCGGGAGGCAGCTGGGGGACCGCAGTCTTCGTCTCTTTGTCTGCATTCGACATCCCGACAGAACCATAACTTATAAAATTCACACAGCCTCTGACGCGTGTTCGTCTCTTACAGTTTCAACGAGTGAATTTGTATCCATGCAAACAATGCCTTTTTTTTTTCTGCACTGATACACCCAGCGGCGAACTGAGCGACGTAGAATTTTGGGATCAGATGTCAGGATGGAATGATACAGTGGTCGCCCCACACAGCGAGTGTGTTTTCGACCACGAGACCGAAAACGCCCCGCTGCTTCCTCTACAAAGGGGACCAAAATTGCATGCATATTGCATACACATTCAAGGTGCATATTCCTTGTCCTGCCCTGCCTTTGACCGGAGTAGGCGGACCAGTTTCTGGTGTTCAGTGTTGTATCTTGGTTTTGGTGCGTGTCTCCTAAAGCTTTGTGTTTGGCCCTGCCCTCGGTCGACGTGAACCGACGGCGCCTGCAGTCATTCGGTGGATGTTCAATGCATAATGCGAGCTCCTGTGCTCCTGTGGCCACCAGATCTGGAGTCGTCAGTCTAAGAGACCTACTTCACAGAGACCTCACGCACCAAATGCATGAGGTGTCCACTTGATAAGAATTCTGGGAATCCGCCTCGAAGCCAAATGTGAACGCGGCTCGAGCCCTTTTATTGGGAATGCCCCCCACAGGCCACCTGCTGGCGGGGATCTCTCAGCAGCAGTGGACTCCCTGCTGGGGGTTCAGCCCGGAAGCAACAAGGTTGGTCCAAAGGTTGAATCCAACTTGTGAAGGAGATGAGGGGGAGCCTTTGCGCCGGTGCCTGAGGATGCCGACGGCCGTTCCAAACGCCCGCCCACCCACTGACGTGGAACGCGGGACGGGGGTCGGCGTACTCTCGATCCATGTGACCACCGGCTCTACGGATAGTGGGGCCGCAGCACTAAGCCGCGCAATGACAGCAGAGACACTGACATGACTAGGGACGGGCCCACAATTCTGCTGGAGGAGAAAAGGAGGGGGCAAAGGTATTTGCAGGCGCAAAGCAAAGGAGGACCCGTGGGCCGACGAAACCGCCGGGCCACCCCCGCAGTGTTCGGCGGGCGACGTCGCGCTCATTGGCGCACCCCTCCACCGCCCCGCCGGCCGCAGCCACCCGCACTGCGGAGATGGCGCGGGTGCTGCCGCTGGATGAGGGCTCACGAAAAAACTCGTCGTCCGTTTGTCCACCCCCCAAAAGGTCTCATCAATCCCGAGTAGAGGCGCGCTGGACCCCCCGGCTGCCTGGACTTGCCCGAACTTACAAGAATCCAGCCGCAAACCTCGGCTGTGCTGGTCCGCCTATTGCGTCCCTGGCACGTGCCATCCCTGCATGGCCTGTGTGTGGTGTAACAGCCCATGCTCTGCTGGGGCCTGCCTCCCTAGCCGGTGAGCACGTGACGTCTGCGAGGGGTTTCTCGCTCCGGTGCCCCCGAAATCGCTTCCGACCCCATCCCCGAAATCGCTTCCGACCCCATCCCCAGCCCGGGACCTCCTCGGCCCCTCCCCTACTGGTACTGGTACAATTTTTCATCCCTGCCCAGGTTCTTGCCGCTGGAGCTGGAGGAAAATGGGATGAACCGCCACAGCACGGCCATGGACGACCCGATGATGGCGTTCCACACAACGGACACCGCGCAGGGCACGCGGACCATGTACTCCGCGAAGTGTATGCTGCACAGCAGGTACACGAACGCGCTGGACTTCATCGCCGTCTCCAGGGCCGTCGTTCGGCCGACCTTCTCGCCCTGGCCGGCGAGTCGGCACATCAAGTACCCGCCCAGACCCCCCAGGACATGCAGCAGGATCACGGGCAGCTGTAGGCTGCCGCCGGAGCTGAGGAGCACCGGGGCCGACTGGGAGACTGAGGCTCCGACCAAAACGATGGTGGCCGCAATCCCGATGAGGGGGGACAGCGGCGTAATGCACGCCGTAATTCGCGGTGCGAAACTGTTAAGAAACCCTCCGAGCAGGATTGGGAGCAGCACGATCTGTATTGTCGACTGCGCAATGCCGACAGGGTCGACCGGGACGATCGCGCCGAGAACGAGCCACGCCAACAGCGGCGTCATGAAGATGCATCCGAAAGTCGTGGCGGTGGTCATCAGCACCGAGAGCGCCACGTCGCCCCTCGCGATGTAGGCGCACAGGTTGGACGCCTGGCCTCCGTTGATGGCGCCGACCATCACAAGGCCGGCGGTAAACGCCGGGGACAGACTGAAAACCTTCGCAATCACGTAGGCGAGACCTGGCATCAGCGCATAGCAGGCGAGGAAATTGATACCGACCGGAAGAGGCTTTCGCACCACCCGCTTCAAGTCCTGCAAAGCCAGACATGGAGAATGTGCCATCACTGCGCTGTCCCCTGCCACCCCAGACTACACAACATCCCCCACTGGGTAGTTGGTGACAACAACAGGCCAGGGCACAACAGTGACAGGAAGACGTGCAGTGATGGTGGCGGTATGTAATACGTTCTTTCACCTGCTTATTATCATCGGTGCTGCACCATGATGCAATGTGATGGACACTTTTTGCTTCCCGCAGATGCCTCAGACAATGGCGAAAAAAGTTCAGCTTTGTGAAGAGGCAGGAAAAGTGGTATTTGTGCATGTGCCTTTGCCTCGCACTTGGGTGATACCAATCCCAGCCCAGCCCACCCGGCAACCTCGGATGCAACCTCCCAGCAACCTCGGATGCAACCTCCCAAGCACTTTTCCCAAGCACTTTTCCCAAGCACCCTCGCCCATCAAAATTTCCAAGCACTTTCCCCAACCCCCCCGCCCACCCCCTTTTCCAAGCACAAATCCCAGCCCAGCCCACCCAGCAACCTCGCACGCAACCTCCCAAGCACTTTTCCCAAGCACCCCCGCCCATCAAAATTTCCAAGCACTTTTTCCAAGTGGTGCGCCGAACCAAATGTCTAAGGACTTTTTTTTTGGCCCATGCGACTTTCCGGCCCTCGCTCAGAATTGCACGTTACAATTCACAACCAACTCTCAAAAAAAATTCTCAGGTATTGTCAAGGTACAACAAAATTTCAGGCCGAGGGGATTTGGGACATGTGGCCGTCTAAGTGGTCCCCAAAATCGGACAAAAATTGGAAAAAAAGGGGGGAAATTGGGAAATAGGGGGGAAATTTGCCTGGCATGTTGAGCACGTGGTGACGCATTTTGGCCCATGGAAAATCCCACAATGCCTTGAAAATGGGCCGTTTTGGGGCCAAAAATGGGTCAAAAAAGGGTGAAAAACGCCCTTTTCCAATATGGATCTTGGACCATTCGGGATGCCCAAACAAGTGAAATGGGCGCACTTGAAGCCCGTTTTGAACCAGTTTAGCCCCTTCCTCCACATGTATGCACCAAAGTGTACCCTTCGCAAGAGCCGTATGCTGGAGCCACGTAGAGTTGGGGAGAGGGGTGTAGATTAGAGGATATATTACTACACCCCTCTCCCCTTAAATCTAGCTAACAAGCAACAAGCAAGCAAGCAAGCAAGCAAGCAACAACAAGCACTTCTCATTTCCATTTTGGCCATTGCGCGGCCTCATCGCTCCGGGCTCTACTCTACTCTAGCCATCCTAGAGCCTAGGTGGTGCCCTTGCCAAATCCAAGTTTTGAGGCAAAAACTCACTGATGGCGCCCCGGGGCGGGGGCGCTAAGTCGGGAGGTGCCCTCCCAAAACTGCACATTTGGTGCCCCAAAACTGCCTTTTTTGGCCCAAAACGGCCTCGATACCCAGTCAAAACGGACAAACCAAGGGAAACGGTTGCTACGTTGCACGTGCGCCTTGATTGCCCCGTGACCAAGAGCTCTTTGTTGCCCTCTAACTCCACGATATGTCCGAGAAACGGCCCAAAAATGGCTAAAAATGGCCTGAATGTGCGCTATTTGTGTCAAACAGGCCCAACACAAAAAACAGACCGCATCTTAATCTACACCCCTCTCCCCAACTCTAGGTTGCTCCACCATACGGCTCCAAGGTATGTGCGAAGGGTACAACTTGATGCATACTTGTGGCGGAAGGGCCTCAACTCGGTCAAACGGGCCCAGAATGGGCTCATTTCACTTGTTTATGCACCCCGAATGGTCCATGGTCACTTTGGGGAAAAAGTGTTTTTGCCCCATTCTTGACCCATTTTTGGTCCCAAAACGGCCCATTTTCAAGGCACGTGCTCAAAATAGGCTAAAAACATTTTTTCCCGAATGGTCCTGCTCTGTGCATCGTACAACCCAAGGTCAGGTTGCGGATCACGTACTCAGTGTTGTTGTTTTTGCTTTTAATCGTTTTCCGGAGGGGGAAGGGTGGTAGACGACAGCAAAGACGACAGCAAAGAAAGCCGGGAATGCGGGCAGATTAGAAGGAAAGCAGAAACACAGGCCACTCTACCCCTGCTGTGGCAGAAACATGGGAGGTCAGAGAGAAGAGACCTCGAAGGTCAACGTAATGCCCATGCTGAACATGAGGGCTGACAAGGCAACGGTGAAGGAATCGGTGGTCATGAAGGAGAAGGTGTCGGGACGGTTGAGGGCAATCGCGGCCACCATGACTGTCCATATCGGGAACAAATTGGAAAAGATCTCCACGAAATGATTCACGCGACTGAGCAGTGTTTTGGGGTTCGCACCTGCGGCAGCGGCGGCGGCGCCGGTCCCAGCAACGGCAAGAGATCCAGCGGCGGTGGAGGAGATTAGGGAGGGCTCCGACTCAACGGCAGCGTCCTGTGGCTCTGGGGCGCCGGGCTCCTCTTTCTCTTCACCGGTTTCATCATCGTTGCGGAGGGCGGTCGAGGTCCTTCTGACCAGCGCCACCCGAGGGGCTCGGTGCGGTGGGTTTGCGGCTGCAATTGGGTGAGGGGCAGTGTGGACGTTCCCCTGGAACGCTGGCGTTGCGTGCACTGCAGCACTGGGCAGCGTGTTGGACGAGGTGGCGTACAACGATGTGGCAGGCGTCAGCGTCACGGACCAGTCCCCGACAGCCAACACACAAAGGACGGAGATGGTGGACCATGCAACTACATGCTGCTTGAGCGGTACCTGGTGAGCCGGGGCGCTCGTCAAAATCGGAAGCCCAGGGTCCGCGCATACAGGCATTCCGCTCGATTCGCATGGGTCCATGATTGGAGGGTTTCCTGCAACATGCGGGAAAGATTCCTGGCAAGCTGGCAATCGCAGACTGAAAGCCCAGCCAGCATGTCACGGGCCGGGGGGGGGGGGGGGCTTGGCTGTTTGGAAACACTACTGCAGTCTGAAGACTGTCTGCAAGTTGCAAAAAAGGCCCGCGTTTTCCCAGATGGCTGATCCTAACGCTGGTGCTGGCGCGGGCGAAAGTGGGCGGCGATATCGCCACTTTTGTTTGTCGGGTTGTTCGCTCGCCCTACTCCTTTTCCACTCTCCTGGCCTCCAAGAAGGTTTCGAAGGTGTGACCCTTCACATTATCTGTAGTGCCTTGCAACAGATGTTTGGGATCAGAAAAACATGAAAAAGGCAAGTTGCGCAGATCACGCGGAAGGATGCCCCTGGCGGGGCTCGAACCCGCGACCTTTGGCTCATAAGACCAACGCCCTAACCGACTGGGCGACAGGGGCCTGCTGCGTCACAGCCTGTCGCTGGGCTCTAAGAAACACCCCAAAAGGCACCCATGTGGGTGTGCACCACGTATCAAGATGGATGGAAAATTCGTTGGCAGTGTGGGCCAGCAAAGGCCAACAACTACTGAATACGCATGCACGAAGAGCATGTGTGTTAGGAACACGTGTTTGCCAACATCTCCATAGAGTTGCTTCCAAGCATACAAGTGTGCAAGAACTATGTGCGTGAGAGAGAGAATCAAGAGCTATCCTTCAAAATATTTCCGCGTGCGACCGTTCCTAATCATCCCACAACATTCTATGCTCATTCCACGTATTTTCTGCATATGCACGTGCCACGTGCATCGCTTTGGTTGTCCAAGTTAAAAAATCCGAGGAACAACGCACATGAAACCAACATGAAAAAAATTAGAATGGGCAAGTTGGGGCCGGGGTGGGCTTGCATTATGCGCGATCGTTGAAACAAGGTAAACCGAGGCCATTTCTCCAATAATGGCACATGAGGGCACTATATATAGAGTGCCATAGGTAAAACAACCGATGTACACCTTGTTTGACACAGGAGAACCATTTTTCAAGCAATTAGAGAGCGATTGGCGACTAGTTAGTCGATTATTGATCCAAAGGTAGAGGATCTCCAACTCTAACTCAATACCACCGACCGATTTTTGTCATAGGAATGATATGGCTGCCGGCATTCGCCCAACGGTTAACTGCGGCGCATGTTTCATTTTGCCATCCGAGGACCCGTCTACTGGCATTGCTCATGGGGTTCGGGTGGTCGTGGCTTGAACATGGACGACGCAAATGCACAACCCAATAAAGAGGACACGAGGATGCAGACATGTCGTTCGTCCATACGACGAGTGCATACGGCTACAATCGAGCGAGGTGCACCCGGATCTTTACCGGATGGTTTGTGTTCACGATAGCGAGGCGTTTACGATATAATTTCTACAATTTCATAATCTTGGTGGTGTTGTGCGCTTCCACATTACTGTTGCACGGGCGGAACAAGCAAGCCCGCCTGTATGTGCTTCCTCGTCTCTTTTTCGTGATGACGAAGTTGCTTTGTGCATCTCTCACGCGTGACTTCCATGACATTCCTTTATCACCAACGAACCATGTGAGATCCTTTTGCATCGATGAATCGTGCAGGCACCCCAATGATGTTGCGAAGGAGACAACTCAAAGGCAATCCTCGGGTGCAATTGGAGCTTGCCGTGGTGGTGTAGAGCGAACTACGGGTGAAGGGGTCGGAGGGAATGGGCCATGAAATTTGCAGCTTGCTACTGCAGTCCACTCATACGTATGAGTTGCTTTAGAGTCGTGGTGCGTGCGTAAGTGTATCAATGAAGATAGCGCCTTACCAAAACACCGGCTGCTTAATGGGCCCGCATCTCGCCACACAAGCGGCACATCATTGACACGATAAACGCACCGAGGCAACCAACGGCGATTCTCCAAATGCAAAAGGTGGATGATTTAGATGATACGTTCTATAGAAAGGTTTTGATACCCGCTTTGATATTGATCCCGAGATGACATTGATCCCATTGTGGTGCTTGTGCTTTGGTGCTAACAACATGGTCACATTGTCTTCAATAGTTGTACATCATAGCTCTAGTAAATTTTCACTTCGGCTCTTCGATAACGTATCATGTCATATACCCGCGGATGCGCAATATGCCCCCTTTCTGAAGTGTAAGGCACATCCATCTTAAAAAGCAGCGACAAACACTCAAGCAATCTTCAAGTTCTCAACCTCCGTGGGCACTTTTGGGCGCAATATTTTCGGCGTCCATGCGTTTGCGCATCCCACAACGAAGCCATTCACCAAAGCATGAAATGCAAAGGTTGTTTGTGAATGGTGTGTAGTGTGAAACCTCCATGCTTGATTCCTTCGTGATCGGCCAGGCCTAACATTCGGGAAAGACAAAAATGCTGGCTCATCACGGCACGTATTTCGTTGTTGTCGTGGCTGGTCAGCACAAAGCGCAACTCAACAAGTGTCAAGTCCTCCTGACGAAAATCCTCGTACGACGACTGCGCCTGAAATTTTCTTTTTGAAATCCAACATCGAATGTCACTCAAAGAAAGCAAACAATGTCTCACGGGGCAGGTCGCAGTTACCTGCAGTCGTGAAGGGTCAGTGGAGTCACGCACAAGTCGACACTGGAGTCTGCCGGCGACAAGAAGTGTGGACTCCAGTGTGACTTGTGTCTTTTATTCCCGTTCACTCAAAGGATCCCAGGTCGGGACATGGGATCCTTTTTCCTGTTGCCAAAAAGACACTTTCTCTAAAAACCCAAATAACCGAAACATATGAAACCACACTTAGATGGATGAAGTTGAAAGTCCTTGTTCCAGGTTAAAGCGCCAAGGAATGTGTGCAAGAGTTTTGGTGCGAAGGGATTCCTTCAAAAATGTGTCCACGTCACACAATCCACACGTATAAATGATTCGTCGGATGACATGTCGAGACCTCACCCTTCATGATCGTAACACATTGATGAGACAATTGTCACTTGCCATGTGAAAGCGTTTCCTGTGCACTATAGCTTGGTTTTCATGTCTCACTGATAATCGCTTTGCTACCTTGTCTGCCGTGCCTAGTACCACAATCAAATGAGGCCCAAAACGAGCTCCGAGCTCCGAACAATGCATGCCGTGTCATCTCATTGAGCGACCAACTTCGAACCACTTCACAAAGCACCGAATAAGAGATTGACGAATCCCCCTGTCCGAGACTTCTGCCGAAGCACTGACAGTAGTTACTTCATTGGGTATCCATCACATGCCGATGCGTCAACGTCGACTAGATTATCGCGTACGTGCCTATTTGGCGCTAGCTATTTGCACGCACTACGTGCTCGTGTACTTTGGCACTAATGTAGGAGTTGGTAGTAGTTGGATCGGAACGATACGTGAATCGGGAGATGTAGTGCTGGAATGTGATCTAGAACCTGTTCTTCATGGATGTTCGTGTGGATGTGAGTCATGTTGATACTCATACCTGGAACAGCTCACGAAGTACTTTTACCGTTCAAATCAATGATGGACGATCACACGCAATAACACACACACACACACTGAACACTGTGGTGCTTTTGCTCGTTGCCTTTGGCATTGCGTTGCATACACTATAGACCATTCACCAAACGATGCAAGGGTCGGAAAAAAGACCGACACCAACACACACATACACGGATTGAACCCTTCTATATGTACCATATGCCCCAAAAAGCCAGGCGAAAATCCGGGTTTCAATGAAGAGACTCCGTCTAAAGACGGTGGGAAGATGAACAATCGTTGTAATGGTTGAACATTGTCTGCCGGTCCTCACGACATTCGTCACTTGTGAAAAACAGATGACGTGTTTTTGACATTATTGAGCCTGTGGCATTGCGTGGGGCTTACATACATACATACATACGTGCATACACATAAATACGTACATCTACGGACATACACACATGCCCTTTCATTAACCACCGTGGGAGAAGCAATCTTCTCTCTCGAGGTTACCGTCGGGCATCCAACAAATATCTCGGACGATAGACGTCTTGTTATGGATTTGGCGTTTTTGCTTGGTTTGCCAGCGCCGCGGACACGGTGATGCATGTGTCTATGTTCGGATACATGAAGGGGCAGGCACCACGATCCCAGGTAATTTGTATGTCACATGGTGCGAGGCAAATAATAGTTTTTCAGGTGGAACATTGACCTATGCCCTGTGCTATCCATATTCCAACATTTCTGGCACGGGTTTGTTCTCATCTTCGTGATCATTTGACAAGTGGTGTTGGTGCTAAGCGTGACTTGACCACCAAAAAGGCTTAGCACGTTAGAATGAGCACAATCGCGGCGAACACATGCGCGCGTGCGGAGACTCATGTGTGCTTGTGTGACAGCGTCGTCCTCTAGACCCCCGAAGACACGCACACCTCTGGCATTGTGTGTGACCCACGTAGAGCGAGTTTGAGGGACTTGTATGATCACCGTAACGAATCCGTCATGGGATGGAGTATTTTGAAAAAAGTCGTGCCAGCCAAGGCAAACACGTCCCACGAGTTCTCATGCACACCTCTCCGGCATCCGTTACCCATGAACCGCCCTAACATGTGTAACAGTCGACATGCTGGAAATCAGCGGCGTTCTTTTGCATTATTCACTTCGATCCTTCGGCCCTTCGCACGCTATTCAACGTCATATCACTTTTCTTTTCCGAAATACGACTGAAATAACCAAAGAACATGTGCGAAACTTCAACATGCAACGTCATAAGGGTCGTTGTGCTAAATGACGAATGCTTCGCTCACAACTATGTCATAAATTCTATCTAATTTGTTGTTTTTTCTCCTTGACTTGTTTGATTTGTACAGCCGATCTGCTTCAATTCTACAGGGGACACTGATTTGCCGTTGTTTTGAGGTTGATTGATTCTTCAAGTCAAGATGTTTTGACGCTTTTTGTGAGTGTAGTAACAGCGAAAGGTGAAGGGCTACACGATGTAGGGACCGCAAGCTTGATGTTTATCGTCATAACATTTCATCCGTCCCAACATTGCACAGCCTATTTTGAGGCATCAACAGCGAGTAGCTATTTGTTGTGCTTGCTTTGTTTGTGAGCGCCGCCTCTCAAGTGCCCGCTCCATGGCATACAACCCGTTGATTTGGCCCCGATGCAGGTTTACGATCAACGGGTGAAAGTGTTGAGGCGCCAAGTGCTCGAAGTCCGTGTGAAAACGCAACCAAAACACCGTGCAAAAGGTGGAACCCATTAAGGAGTCAGCACATCGTCACGTTGTTTTTGGTAACATCACGTGCCCTCCAAGTGTTTCGCCGACTACCTGTGTTGGCGATAAGGCAAGGCTTTGGGAAGCCCTTTGCTCATAAACACCAAGGGTGAAATTGTGTTCACTAAATGGTCACGGATGGTGGATCGACAAATTTGCGTGACGTAATGATGTGCATAGTCTTCGACGTGTGGCCTTAGTCCACGCCCGTAATGCCCTACCGACACCCTTGCACCCCGTTCTTTGGTACTAGCTTTTGATGCATCATTTTTCATCTCCTTTGGTTTTGAATGTGCTCTTGTAAGTGGATACCCAAACGGTACGATGTGTCTTGTTTGCTTGTGCCAATTTCGAATTCATTTGTGAGCAATTTTGTTGATGCAAGTGAAATTGGGTCTAACCTGCGATGGTTGGGCTCCCATGTCCAAACGAGCACCGCGAAGATAATATTAGTGCGGTGCGCGGGAACAACTGTTTTTCTTTCTTGGTTTACTCCACAACCTACGGAACCCCTTTCTTCACTTCTGCACCCGGTTGCTTTCTCACGCATGGTCCTTGGCTTGCGCGTAATCGTTTTTTGTGTTGCTTGGGTGCACAAAGGCAGATTCCGGGAGTCAAGGAACCACATTTTGTAGGGTTGACGTCGTGGCATGTCAATGGCAATGGTTAGGAATGCAGCGACATGTGTCCGCACGATTTGACCTGCGTGAAACTCGGGTAGTTTGATACTGCACAAAAATATGAAGCATCGTTGCCAATCGTTGACAACGTGGCAACGTGGCGCAGAAGAAAAAATACATTTTGCCCCGAGGTTATCCCCAACCGTCAATCCCGGCTTGAGCCTTGTCTCGCTCTTAGGGTGCACCATGTAATCCTTTGAGCATGGGCAAAGGTAGACGTCGGCGGCAGCAAGTCTCCTCGGCCCAATTGCAAACAGAGATCGGGCGCTTGAACACGCAAATTGCACCTTTGGGCCTAAAAATCCGTGATGTCCCAGGTGACGGCAACTGTCTCTTCCGCTCCGCGGCTGACCAAATGTATGACAGTAGTAGCAAACACATGGCCGTCCGGGAGGAGGCGCTTCGCTTCGTGGATGATAACGCGGAGATGTTCGCGCCTTTCGTGGAAGATGACGAGTCGTTTGAGGAGTACGTCACCCGAATGCAACAAGACTCCGAGTGGGGAGGCAACATCGAGATCCAAGCCATGTCACTCTTTTACAGTGCCGACGTCGTCATCCACATGTTGGATGCTCCACGCATGGAGGTACGGAATCCAGGTTCCACTCAGGTATGGTCGGGGGTGCGTGCTTTGCATTGCGTTGTACAAAACCATTTGCCGCCGATGGCCCATGTCCTTTGGCAGTGCTTGTCTTGTTACTTGGGACTGTGGGAGATGTGGCTCCAAAGCGTCCTGTTTCACAACAAGACAGCGCGGCCTACAACATGAAAGCTAAAAACATCCTACACAGGTGGGGAGGAGGAACTAGCTGAACCATGCATTGGAAGGGGAGGCCGGGGGGTGCCGGTTTCTTTCTGAGTGTCTATTTTTTTTTCGCTCACCGCGTAGCAATCCTAAGGGGGGTGCCGCATACCCTGCCTTAACCCCATCACCGGCTTACCTCCCACGGCCCACAGGTATGGCACATCTGCTACTTGTCGGGCGAACACTATGGCAGCGTCAGGTACGTTGACGACAGCAAAAAAGAGGCGCAGACGGCTAAGTGGCTGCAGAATGGCGCCGATGCGGCAGCACCGCAAGGGCGCGGTGACAAACCGAAGGGGTCCCGAAAGGTTGCATACGACGTGCCCCTTGCGATGGTGGACCAGGTTCATGAGGCACTGAATTTGGAGCATCCCATGGACGACGAAGATGTGAGGGACGCTATCCGGAAACACGACTACGACATTGACGCCGTAATCAGTGCATTGCAGGCCGCACACGTGACGCCCCCGGCCCACGCCAGTGCGCCCATTTCGGAGCCCGAGAGCAGCCCGGCGGCGGTCGGCCGCAAGGGCGCGTCTAAAGAGATCGCGAAGACCGAGAAGCAGTCGAAAGTTGAGAAGAAACGGGAGAAGAAGAAGCAAAAAGAGCTTGAGAAAGCGCAGCGGCGCGCCGGGACGGCGCCCAAGGACGCGGCCCCGGATCCTGGGCCCGTGCCCGCGGGTGCGGTGCTGCGAATCTAGGGCTCGGGATGCGACCTGCAAGACTTGAAAATGGTCATTCCAAAAATTGCCCCCGTCCACATCGGAGCTTTTTGACCTATTTTGACGATGATGGCACTGCCTTTGCAGTTGGCCAACACAATTCACCTAAAAGGCGGCTAGGGCCAGAAAAATATGATCTTCAACCCCAAAATGGTAAGCCCCCGGAGGGCCCTTTTCCCAAAATCTTTCCCACCCCCTCGCCCACAGAGTTGGGCCACCAACCTCATTTCTCTTTCTTTCAGGTTCTCACTCCCTTTTCAATGCTTGGTTTATCGAGCGAGCTCAATCAGGCCAAAAACATTGCGGGGGCGGAAGTCCTGGCCCATACCACCATAATTTTAACAGCCCTCAAAATGGACCAGCCTGGCCCCTGTAATTGCCAGTTGCCGGCAAACATGCGGCTTCGCTTGTAGGCCATGGGTCACCACTGACATCAGCTGGGAGGGCCTCCAGAGGTCTGGGGCCTGCTGCCCATGTTTTGGCCGGCATGCGTGTTATCTGCTCTTGTGACGTACCCCCATTCCCCTCAGACCCTCGATCTCGTGTCACAGGGTTCCAGGTCCTGGAATGACACAAAATAATACTTGACCTAATTCGGCACAACCACTTTTGCGCACCCGCGTAGCCACGTCTGTGGGGGGCGGGGGCGGGGTCTGGGTCTGCGTGTGCCTGTGTGTCTTTATGTGTGGCGGTCTCTCTCTCTCTCTCTCTCTCTCTCTCTCTCTCTATTTCTCTGCGTGCGCGCGCGCATGTGTGTCTGTGTTCTCCGTATCTACAGTGGGTTGGTTCATTTGGTCTCCTCCCACCCCTACTGCTGCCCAGGGGCGCGTGACCTCACCGTGGTGTGGGGGTGAAACCGGGGGGGGGTCCCCCCCGGGCTAACACGCAATCTGGGGGGCGACCCAGTCCAGCCGCGGCGGCTGGGTCGCGAGATCGCGTGCCCCACCCCTCGCCGGCCACCGTGGGGGAGCCACGATGGCACAGGGCGGGCTCCACCGGGGGGTGGCGGTTTGCGTGGGTTCTCCAGGCCTCCCTGTGGCCCAGCCCGCCCCAGGGCTTGTACGCTGTCCCCCACCCGCCCCCTTGCACTCGCTCTGTTCCTGCACAGGTGCATCCTGGGCTGGGGACCGAATGCGGCGTGGCACCCCTCGTGGCCCCTCCGACACCGGAGCGAGGAGAGGGCACCAGTGGGGATCTTGGCCCGTTTCCTGCAGCGGATGCCTGCAGCGGGGACGGTGCGAGTGAACCGGGACCGTACTGAAATAAGGGGAGGCCCCCCTGTCCCGGGCCTCCGCCCAAGGGGGGTGGAGTTATGTCTTTTGTGGGACCGTACTGAAATGAGGGGAGGCCCCCCTGTTCCTGTCCCTCCGCCCATGCAGGTTGGAGCGAGTTTGAATCGGTATCAGTATTGAAATAAGGGGCGGCCCCCCAGTCCTGGCGGTCCTTTTTGGAGAGATGAGAAATGTGAAATAAGGGGAGGACCCCCCGTGCCCCCCATGCCGGGAATCCCACGTGGGGCGGCCGGTCGGAATACGCTGGAAGAAATTGGAAGAAATTGAAATAAGGGGAGGTCCCCCGAGTTCATAACACAGGTAGCGCCAACAACGGCGCTGCCATTGGGAAGGATACATGAACAAAGGGGAGGCCCCCCGTGTGTTGGGCCGAGGAGGGGCGCCATCCCCTCCCGGCGAGACAAAGTGCCCTGTTTGGAACCGAGGGGGGGCGCCATCCCCCCCAGGCCCCAGATGTGTATGTATCAAGTAAAGTAAGTACGTAAATGAAAGAACCTCAGTATTGTATAATGTACGCCTCCGGCCAACAACCAGGGAGGGCCGGAGGTCCGGGTAAAAGCCCCGGACCCCCCAACGGCAGCCCCAAAGGTGAGCGCACCACTGGAAGGGGCATGTCTGCGGGGTAAAAACTTGCGCTGAGTAAACAACTAACGTAATAAATAGTGCTTACTGCTAGAATTAATGCTTAAACGGGTAAATGGCCCCCCCCCGGGGCCAGTTTAGTGCGCACCCCCCAGAGCCGGACCCGACCGGCCGTGCTGAGGCGAGCCCAGCGATGGGTAGGACAGGCCAGACTTTAAGTGCTGGTAGTCACGCCTCAGCACACTCCGTGGGCTTATAAGGCCCACAGGGGCCCCAAATACCGTTTCGTTCGGGAGTTAAGCCCCGGCAGAATTTGGGGTTGTTTTGGTTAAGAGGACTCACGTTGAGTCCCAGTTACTGTTACCCCGGAGTTATGGCCTCCGGTACTGCCTGCCTACTTGCTTGCTGCTGCCCACCCCCACACAGCGGCGGTTACACCCGAGTCCCTCTGGTCCTGCCTGGGCCGCGGAGGGATAGGGACGCCCCGTGGGTTCGTCAGGTATTTTTCCTTCCCCCACACAGCGGCGGTTACACCCGAGTCCCTCCGGTCCAGCCTGGGCCGCGGAGGGATAGGGACGCCCCGTGGGTTCGCCAGGTATTTTTCCTTCCCCCACACAGCGGCGGTTACACCCGAGTCCCTCCGGTCCAGCCTGGGCCGCGGGGGGATAGGGACGCCCCGTGGGGTCGTCAGGTATTTTTCCTTCCCCCACACAGCGGCGGTTACACCCGAGTCCCTCAGGTCCAGCCTGGGCCGCGGGGGGATAGGGACGCCCCGTGGGTTCGTCAGGTATTTTTCCTTCCCCCACACAGCGGCGGTTGCACCCGAGTCCCTCCGGTCCAGCCTGGGCCGCGGGGGGATAGGGACGCCCCGTGGGTTGGTCAGGTATTTTGCCTTCCCCCACACAGCGGCGGTTACACCCGAGTCCCTCCGGTCCAGCCTGGGCCGCGGGGGGATAGGGACGCTCCGTGGGGTCGTCAGGTATTTTTCCTTCCCCCACACAGCGGCGGTTACACCCGAGTCCCTCCGGTCCAGCCTAGGCCGCGGAGGGATAGGGACGCCCCGTGGGTTCGTCAGGTATTTTTCCTTCCCCCACACAGCGGCGGTTACACCCGAGTCCCTCCGGTCCAGCCTGGGCCGCGGGGGGATAGGGTCGCCCCGTGGGTTCGTCAGGTATTCATCCTTTCCCCCACACAGCGGCGGTTACACCCGAGTCCCTCCGGTCCAGCCTGGGCCGCGGGGGGATAGGGACGCCCCGTGGGGTCGTCAGGTATTTTTCCTTCCCCCACACAGCGGCGGTTACACCCGAGTCCCTCCGGTCCAGCCTGGGCCGCGGGGGGATAGGGACGCCCCGTGGGTTCGTCAGGTATTTTTCCTTCCCCCACACAGCGGCGGTTACACCCGAGTCCCTCCGGTCCAGCCTGGGCCGCGGGGGGATAGGGACGCCCCGTGGGTTCGCCAGGTATTTTTCCTTCCCCCACACAGCGGCGGTTACACCCGAGTCCCTCCGGTCCAGCCTGGGCCGCGGAGGGATAGGGACGCCCCGTGGGGTCGTCAGGTATTTTTCCTTCCCCCACACAGCGGCGGTTACACCCGAGTCCCTCCGGTCCAGCCTGGGCCGCGGAGGGATAGGGACGCCCCGTGGGTTCGCCATGTATTCATCCTTTCCCCCACACAGCGGCGGTTACACCCGAGTCCCTCCGGTCCAGCCTGGGCCGCGGGGGGATAGGGACGCCCCGTGGGTTCGTCAGGTATTTTTCCTTCCCCCACACAGCGGCGGTTACACCCGGGTCCCTCCGGTCCAGCCTGGGCCGCGGAGGGATAGGGACGCCCCGTGGGTTCGCCAGGTATTCATCCTTTCCCCCACACAGCGGCGGTTACACCCGAGTCCCTCCGGTCCAGCCTGGGCCGCGGAGGGATAGGGACGCCCCGTGGGTTCGCCAGGTATTCATCCTTTCCCCCACACAGCGGCGGTTACACCCGAGTCCCTCCGGTCCAGCCTAGGCCGCGGGGGGATAGGGACGCTCCGTGGGGTCGTCAGGTATTTTTCCTTCCCCCACACAGCGGCGGTTACACCCGAGTCCCTCCGGTCCAGCCTAGGCCGCGGAGGGATAGGGACGCCCCGTGGGTTCGTCAGGTATTTTTCCTTCCCCCACACAGCGGCGGTTACACCCGAGTCCCTCCGGTCCAGCCTGGGCCGCGGGGGGATAGGGTCGCCCCGTGGGTTCGTCAGGTATTCATCCTTTCCCCCACACAGCGGCGGTTACACCCGAGTCCCTCCGGTCCAGCCTGGGCCGCGGGGGGATAGGGACGCCCCGTGGGGTCGTCAGGTATTTTTCCTTCCCCCACACAGCGGCGGTTACACCCGAGTCCCTCCGGTCCAGCCTGGGCCGCGGGGGGATAGGGACGCCCCGTGGGTTCGTCAGGTATTTTTTCTTCCCCCACACAGCGGCGGTTACACCCGAGTCCCTCCGGTCCAGCCTGGGCCGCGGGGGGATAGGGACGCCCCGTGGGTTCGCCAGGTATTTTTCCTTCCCCCACACAGCGGCGGTTACACCCGAGTCCCTCCGGTCCAGCCTGGGCCGCGGAGGGATAGGGACGCCCCGTGGGGTCGTCAGGTATTTTTCCTTCCCCCACACAGCGGCGGTTACACCCGAGTCCCTCCGGTCCAGCCTGGGCCGCGGAGGGATAGGGACGCCCCGTGGGTTCGCCATGTATTCATCCTTTCCCCCACACAGCGGCGGTTACACCCGAGTCCCTCCGGTCCAGCCTGGGCCGCGGGGGGATAGGGACGCCCCGTGGGTTCGTCAGGTATTTTTCCTTCCCCCACACAGCGGCGGTTACACCCGGGTCCCTCCGGTCCAGCCTGGGCCGCGGAGGGATAGGGACGCCCCGTGGGTTCGCCAGGTATTCATCCTTTCCCCCACACAGCGGCGGTTACACCCGAGTCCCTCCGGTCCAGCCTGGGCCGCGGAGGGATAGGGACGCCCCGTGGGTTCGCCAGGTATTCATCCTTTCCCCCACACAGCGGCGGTTACACCCGAGTCCCTCCGGTCCAGCCTAGGCCGCGGGGGGATAGGGACGCTCCGTGGGGTCGTCAGGTATTTTTCCTTCCCCCACACAGCGGCGGTTACACCCGAGTCCCTCCGGTCCAGCCTGGGCCGCGGAGGGATAGGGACGCCCCGTGGGTTCGTCAGGTATTTTTCCTTCCCCCACACAGCGGCGGTTACACCCGAGTCCCTCCGGTCCAGCCTGGGCCGCGGGGGGATAGGGACGCCCCGTGGGTTCGCCAGGTATTTTTCCTTCCCCCACACAGCGGCGGTTACACCCGAGTCCCTCCGGTCCAGCCTGGGCCGCGGGGGGATAGGGATGCCCCGTGGGGTCGTCAGGTATTTTTCCTTCCCCCACACAGCGGCGGTTACACCCGAGTCCCTCCGGTCCAGCCTAGGCCGCGGAGGGATAGGGACGCCCCGTTGGTTCGTCAGGTATTTTTCCTTCCCCCACACAGCGGCGGTTACACCCGAGTCCCCCCGGTCCAGCCTGGGCCGCGGAGGGATAGGGACGCCCCGTGGGTTCGCCAGGTATTTTTCCTTCCCCCACACAGCGGCGGTTACACCCGAGTCCCTCAGGTCCAGCCTGGGCCGCGGAGGGATAGGGACGCCCCGTGGGTTCGCCAGGTATTTTTCCTTCCCCCACACAGCGGCGGTTACACCCGAGTCCCTCCGGTCCAGCCTGGGCCGCGGAGGGATAGGGACGCCCCGTTGGTTCGTCAGGTATTTTTCCTTCCCCCACACTTGGCTTTCGGACCATCGAGGCCCCCGCCGCTGAGGCGAGGGGGCCTCCTTCGCTTTGGGACCACTGAGGCCCCCGCCGCTGAGGCGAGGGGGCCTCTTTGGCTTTGGGACCACCGGGGCCCCGCCCCTGAGGCGAGGGGGCCTCCTTCGCTTTGGGACCATCGAGGCCCCCTCCGCTGAGGCGAGAGGGCCTCCTTGGATTTGGGACCACCGAAGCCCCCGCCGCTGAGGCGAGGGGGCCTCCTTTGCTTTGGGACCACCGAGGCCCCCTCCGCTGAGGCGAGGGGGCCTCCTTCGCATTGGGACCACCGAGGTCCACTCCGCTGAGGCGAGGGGGCCTCCTTCGCTTTCGGACCATCGAGGCCCCCGCCGCTGAGGCGAGGGGGCCTCTTTGGCTTTGGGACCACCGAGGCCCCCGCCGCTGAGGCGAGGGGGCCTCCTTCTCTTCGGGACCACCGAGGCCCCCGCCGCTGGGGCGAGGGGGCCTCTTTGACTTTGGGACCACCGGGGCCCCCTCCGCTGAGGCGAGGGGGCCTCCTTTGCTTTCGGACACCGAGGCCCCCGCCACTGAGGCGAGGGGGCCTCCTGGGCTTTAGGAACACCGAGGCCCCCGCCGCTGAGGCGAGGGGGCCTCCTTCGCTTTGGGACCACCGAGGCCCCCTCCGCTGAGGCGAGGGGGCCTCCTTCTCTTCGGGACCACCGAGGCCCCCGCCGCTGGGGCGAGGGGGCCTCTTTGACTTTGGGACCACCGGGGCCCCCTCCGCTGAGGCGAGGGGGCCTCCTTTGCTTTCGGACACCGAGGCCCCCGCCGCTGAGGCGAGGGGGCCTCCTTCGCTGTGGGATCACCAAGGCCCCTGCCGTTGAGGCGAAGGGGCCTCTTTCGCTTTGGGACCACCGAGGCCCCCGCCACTGAGGCGAGGGGGCCTCCTGGGCTTTGGGAACACCGAGGCCCCCGCCGCTGAGGCGAGGGGGCCTCCTTCGCTTTGGGACCACCGAGGCCCCCTCCGCTGAGGCGAGGGGGCCTCCTTCTCTTCGGGACCACCGAGGCCCCCGCCGCTGGGGCGAGGGGGCCTCTTTGGCTTTGGGACCACCGGGGCCCCCTCCGCTGAGGCGAGGGGGCCTCCTTTGCTTTCGGACACCGAGGCCCCCGCCGCTGAGGCGAGGGGGCCTCCTTCGCTGTGGGATCACCAAGGCCCCCGCCGCTGAGGCGAAGGGGCCTCTTTCGCTTTGGGACCACCGAGGCCCCCGCCACTGAGGCGAGGGGGCCTCCTGGGCTTTGGGAACACCGAGGCCCCCGCCGCTGAGGCGAGGGGGCCTCCTTCGCTTTGGGACCACCGAGGCCCCCTCCGCTGAGGCGAGGGGGCCTCCTTCTCTTCGGGACCACCGAGGCCCCCGCCGCTGAGGCGAGGGGGCCTCTTTGGCTTTGGGACCACCGGGGCCCCCTCCGCTGAGGCGAGGGGGCCTCCTTTGCTTTCGGACACCGAGGCCCCCGCCGCTGAGGCGAGGGGGCCTCCTTCGCTGTGGGATCACCAAGGCCCCCTCCGCTGAGGCGAAGGGGCCTCTTTCGCTTTGGGACCACCGAGGCCCCCGCCGCTGAGGCGAGGGGGCCTCCTTCGCTTTGGATTCACCGAGGCGGGGGTTTGCGTGTCCCCTCCGCAGACGTGCGGCACTGCGGATTGGGGGGACACGACCGGAGGGTTAGAGGATGGCCCCGCGCACGGACACCTTCGGCAGAAGTGCCGTGCGCCGGGGGAGGGGGGGGGACCGGGCCACGGACCAAGCCCCCGTGATCCGCCGGCCAAACGCCGCCCAGTCGGTAGTACCTGGCGGCTAAGGGCCCACACCCGTGAGACTGCGTCCCCCTTCCCTTGGGGGGGTGGTGGACCGTGCCAGAAGTGGAGCCGGCGCTCCGCCTCGCCCCCCATTCCGTGCCCCTGGGAGGGGATCCGGCTACGTGTAGGGCGGGTGCATGCACGTAGCGCGGGCCAGGGGACAAGGGGAGGAGACGAAGAGGAGAGCCGCCGCCATGATGCTTAGCCGGACGGGTTGGGGTGAAACCTCCCTCCCGGTCGCTTTCCAGACCGTGGGGGGCCGGCGGGCACCATGGGGATGTGCCGCGGGGGCGCCCTACCGGGGGACCGCATCTCCTCCTCCTCCTCCTCCTCCTCCTCCTCCTCCTCCTGTGTGTGTGTGTGTGTGTGTGTGTGTGTGTGTGTGTGTGTGTGTGTGTGTGTGTGTGTGTGTGGTGTGTGTGTGTGGTGTGTGTGTGTGTGTGTGTTAACTTGCTTGTGGGACCCTAGTAGCCTGCGGGGCCATTGCCCTGGCTTGTGCGACCTCCGGTGGTTTTTTTGACTAGACTTCAACGATGTGCTGAACCTTCAACCGTTTTTCAAAAAGTGGACATTTTTTGATCCATTTTCGGCATCGCTGCTGACCAATCGATTCGTTCATTGCTCGTTGTTGATCGTGAAGCTCTGTGCTCTGGGCTTTGACCAAAGTTCTGTGGTTATTTTCTCTGGTGCCTTTGTAACCTGGTGCCTTGTTACGACAAAGATGTGGCCATGAAGCCGGAACCAGAGAACGATGGTCGAGATGGTGATAGTGAGGAGGAGAAAGAAATGGTATGAGCGGGGTGTCAACACTCTCGTGGTCGATGAATGACAAAAGGCGTCGAGGGGGGACCGAGGTCGCTTATGTTGATTAAAGCAGGCCCAGGGGCATGGGTGAGTTTGGGCCACCGGGGGAGGAGATGCGGCGGCTTCATGTAACCTCGACCCGATGTGCTCTTTGGATGAAAGGGTGTCATGTGTCTTTGACAGAGCGTTTTTGTCCAAGTTTCCATTGCGGAGCAAATTGGGGTGTGCTTGACCACAGCGGAATGCGTGTGCGCAGAGACGACTCCTCCACACCCTTTTTTGTGACAGCCATGTTCAGTTGTGAGATGGTATTGGACCTCTGGCATTTTATCTGCTGATGGAAACTGTTCACCATTGGCCATCGACAAGTGGGAAGATCTTCCTCACAAGGAACACAAACCACCCCAAAAGACCCATAATCAACCGCCTAGCCTGGACGTAAAGCGCAGAGGGTGGGGTACCTCAATTAGTTTCCTCAGATATTTGCCGACAGTTGAAAATTGTTGAGGGCATTTTGTGTCAATCGTAATTTTATTTTTTTTGCAATCGTCACCGATGGATGGGGCAAGAATTCAGTGCACTGGATCAGTCCAGTGCAAGCCAATCAGCCCTGACCTCTGCTTTTGGATCCCAACCCGTCTATTGACCCCTAATTTAGCTTTCCCCCAACTTGACCGGCTGCCGGACACCACCAAAAAAGTGAAAACAACGTGAACAACTTCTGCGACCAATGTGTTTGGGTCACAATTTCATTCAATGCTACAAATGCAGGTATCTGTGTGGGTGAATCATTGATGTGATCACGTTGTATCCTTGCCTGCAATGCACCACTGCCCAATCTTTACATAGTTGCAGATTGTGGGAGATGCAAAATCAAAATCCTCTGATCTGGGTGTTCATGTTGCATTGCGACATGATGAGGTTGGGCATGGTTGTACCAGGAGAACGAGATGAAGCAGGGTTTATATGCGCATTCTTGCGTACTCGTGTCTGTCCGGATGCGTGCGGGTGTATAGGTGTGTGATTGAACATGCATCAGGCGTGCGTGTATGTGTAGGCGAAGTGTGGTTGAAACATTGGTGTTGGCACATCACCCGCTTTCAATGCATATTGCATTCGGCTGATTCTACTAAATGCAACATCGAGCTTTTTTACGCTTGGCGCAAACGGCGAATACATTGTAGTCAGGCAGCCTGGATGACTATGTGGATTGGCCGTTCATTTGAGTCTGTATGCGATTGCTGAGGTTCGTGGTGACCTCAAGTACTACACATCCCCTTTTGCATGTTTGCATGCCATTGGCCGTCTTTTGTTTTTGGTGCCTCTTTACGTGTTGTTGTGTGGAGGGGGGAGGTAAAATAATTCCGGCCGTTCCCAGGACAGACACCCCAAAAGGTGCGTGCGGCGCAAGTACTCCCCCGTAAGAGGATATGATCAGTATTTGTCACTTTTGTTTCCAAACCCTGAGCACTCCAATTGGCAGATTGCAAACAGGGAAACAGTGGCAGGATGTGAGGTACAGGTACAGGAGTCCATGCGGTACTGAGAAATTCAATTGGGTCACGTTCAGTGAGCAAGCTTATGCACTGGTCATCTCAAAAATGTATGTGAGGGCCAAGTTGATTTCGAATTTGCTGCTCTCCGTGGCGGAGAAGGCCCAAAGTCTCCACATTTGTCATTGAAAAACGGGGCGTTTTTTGCACGCTACCATTACCGAGTCGGAAGCATTCATTCACCTCCACCTCCCCATAGTCCACCACCATGTTTGCGGTCTTGCTGTCAAGCGGCGCAGAATGGGTCCCACTCCAGTCTTTTACAGTGTGCGGAAGTCACACGAGGGCGCAACGGCTGTCGTTTGTGGGAAGTGAGGGCCATGAGCTATCCTGACCGGCACTGAACACAGGCACCACCATGTTATGCACCATATTATGGTGCAGGTGTGTCCACCTCGCAGCTATTTCATAGATTTGTGCCATATATCAAGCTAGACTGTACAGTCAATGTAACAGGTTGAAACCCTCCATGTGTGCTATTTGTTCGCCAATCACCAGAGCCCTCACAGAATCGTTTATTCGTGTTGTTTGCATATTGCCAGCCATGAAGCGCAGGGCCTCACTTGACACTGCGCAAGCACTGTAAATGCTTTAGTGCTCTGGCTCAAGCGTGTACACCCCCCACCTGCCTTTCTCTGGTGTTGCCCCCCATCTCTCACCAGGACATTCATGGGCAGGGGGACGGATTACGAAGCCGGTGCACAGGGGTGTGGCCATGCACGTTACAGTTGGGGCAACCCTTGATTTGGGACATACTACACGGCACTCAACAACATGATGAGGCGTTTGTGGGCCATTGTTCCGGTTGTGCCATAGGTTTGGAGGGGCGGGGGGTTGCAGGTGGTGGGGCATGCGGTGTGGCACAAACCTGTGCACGAGGCACATCCTTTGTCTGCGGCTGAAGCGACCCTCGCTCCATATGCTGCACAACTTGTGGCTCTCCTAGAGCCGTGCTCCAGAGCCACCTAGAGTTTGGGAGGGGGGTGTAGATGAGAGGATATGTGTATTGCTACACCCCTCTCCCCTTAAATCTAGCTAACAACAAGCAACAGGCAACAACAGGCATGCATGTCACCACCCCGTTTTGGCCATTACTCTGTTCCCAGCATGTCAGGCTCTAAATGCTACTCTGGCTATCCTAGATCCTAGGTGGCACCCTTGCCAAATCCAAGTATTGAGCCAAAAACTCACCGATGGCGTGGGGGCAGAGCCGGAGGCTGGAGGCAGAGCCCATGCCTGTGCGAGGGGGGCAGAGCCGGAGGCCGGAGGCGGAGACCATGCGTGCGGGTGGCAGTGGGGGACGGAGCTGGAGGCTGGAAGCGGAGCCCATGCCCATGCGGTGGGGGCATTTGACACAGAGGGTGCCTCACACGTGGTGTGGGCGCGCGGTGTAACTGAAGCCCGGACGGCATAGAACGCTGGTACCAATGAATGTTTCCCAAAAGCAATCATAGGGGCCTTAGCATCACAAATGGATTACCAACTGTTGTGTTTGGGTAGAACTGTCAATGAGGTCCTGGGAGCGGAGTGAACTGTTGTTGTGTGCTAACCCCTGAGGCCACGGCGTCCCTGCCTGAAAAGCTGTGTAGTACACTGGTAAGTGACACGTGTACCTCGGCGCACAGTGTGGCATGCAATGGGAATGAGGCACCCTCACCTTTCGTAAGGTTTTTCACCTAGTGCAGACAAAGCAGGGGATGGGGGGGGGGTTGAGCTGAGCCGCCTGATCTCTGACAAAACCCTCCCATCTCTAACCTCCACACAGGGGTCAAATGTGTGGGCTGGGGCCAGTGGCATGGTCATTGCGCTGTGGAGCACTAATTCGGGCAGAGGACCTGGCGCAACAGGAGTTTGTGGCGGTGTGGCTGGCGAAGCTCAAGCAGTGGCGGATGGCCAAAGCGAACTGGGTCCCTCGAAAGGACCTAGTGGTATTCATTGAAAGGAGGTTGGAGTGGCAGCGGTCTGGTGTCTTGGTGCTTTAGTGACCACACCGCAGGGCCGCGGGTGGCTGTATCAGAGGCGGCATGAGCTCAGCTGAATGAGCAGAAATCTGCTGAGGAGAAAAAGGCGGCAGAGCAACAAATACAGCAGATGTGATGGGAGGGCTGGGAAGTGGTGTTCACGGGCGGTTCATCCAAAATGAAATCAGGGTGGTTGCATTGAAGAGTATGGGGGCTTTACTGGGTGGGGGACAGTCGAAATTTGGCACATGACGTGCCGGTGGGCGAGAGACAGTCAAATAACAGAGCACAGGTGTCGGCGGTGGTGGAAGCGGTCTGCCTATTTGCCATATTTACCCGCTAGCAATCCATGGCATGAGGTCGAGCACAAGGTCCCAGTCTGACTGTCCTTTTGCCTATGGCCGTGCTTGTGCAAGAGCATGGCCATTTTCCTCGTGTCCCTTTCTTAATTTTCTCTTGAAGACGATTCCGCTTGTGCGTTTTTATGAGGCCGTGATGCGCCACAACGCTGCCATGAACCGCCGGTCTCACGGCCAATCCCTTATTGTGGCTTTTGTGGGAGTGGCAGGTGCTGCTCTCTTCACTCTTCTGGCCACCCTTTTGGCGTACCCCACCGGTGCATCCACCCTCGACCTCCATGTGGCCCCCGCTTTGACGGCATCATTCGGGACGCGCGGAAGTCTTCCCCAAAGGCGCACTGCTGGGGCCGCCGCCAGCAGCCGCGCCTTCACGGCCAAGAGCCAGGTGAGGGGCAGCATGTGGCCCGCTGGAATGCGGAGTCTTGCGAAAGCCGGGGTGGACGACATCCCCGAGAGTGTCTCCGGCCCCGGAAGCCGCACGCGCCCAGCAATCTTCAACAGCCTCAGCGCCGTGTTCTTTGGCGTCTTGGTGTACCTCCGCCGGAAGGCCGCACGGAAGATGTATGCCCTCGTCGACGTGGAGAACCCGTCCAAGCCCTGGGCGCTGGCCACAATCAGCGGCACGCCGAAGCCGGAGCCTGAGCCGGAGCCGGAGCTCGAGCCTGGCCCAATCACGGCCTGGTCCGCCGTCACGGGCTTCGATTACTCATTGGTGGCGTGCGTGGCATTTTGGTATACAGGTGCAAGTACACTCCACTGCACGTGCAAACTAATTTCCGGACGGCCGCAAGGGCCGGGCGGTCTGAGGCTCGTGGATCGTGGATCAGTCGGTGGGTGGGTGAGTTAAATTGGAGGGTTGTGGACCCAGAGGGCGGAGGAGGCGCTCCAGCCTCCCCCCCCCGCCGACCTGTCCGCTCTGCCCCTTCCTATATTTTTCTGGTCCTAGACACTTTTAAGGTGAATTGTGTCAATTGTGTTGGCAAATGGAAAGGGAGTGCCTCAGCACAAAGTGTGTGTCTTGCCTGTGCGTTGTTACTATTTGACCCTCAAAGTGATGTGGGCACCGGGTAATTGAGATCTTTGTTTGATCCCTGTTTGAATGAGACACAAATGAGATGTCCGTTTCCTGTGGGCTTCTTTGCAAGACCTCAATTCTGTTCGTGCCTGAGAGCCAGCTTTCTGTAATCTCCGTGCCAAACCTAACATAGGCAAAAACAAGGACGGGGGGCAGGGCGCAGACAAACTGCGCAGTTTGCTCTGTGTGGGGCGATGATTTTTGGTGTGCAACGTTCATGTGCTCAAACAGCTCGGTCCCAAGATTCGGTCCTGGTTATGGTTGCCAAACCGTGGTATTTTGTCGCCAAGGGGTCTTCCCAAGCCCCCCTTTGAGTATTTTGTCGCCAAGGGGTCTTCCCAAGCCCCCCTTTGAACTTGAAAGGGCCCACTTTACATGCCCTCTCAATCTCTGTGATTCTGGACTGGGCAAATACCGAGCAACGAGGCACTTTTTTCAAGAAGGTCAACGTGGGGGGGGTGGAGGTGGGTGTCTCCGCCGAGGTGGATGGGTCAAAATCTCGGATCCCGCTGACTTGTCCAGCTGAAAGGCAGGATTTTCGAGGAGTTTCTCAGTGGCACCAAAAATTTTTTCTTCGGCACCTTCAGCGCATATGGAGGAGGATGCTTTGTAATTGATGTCTACCCAATATCTACCCTTCTCCCCCACCCTGCTCAAGCAACTCGCTGGGCCAGTGGTACAGATCATCCAGCAGTTTTCTCATATGCAGTGCTCAAGCATCTGTGTGTTGCATGTATTGATAGACGACTGGCTGGAAGTGTTCCATGGCAGGCACATCCAGTCTATGCGTACTAGAATTCACCGTTGGGTGGGTGGGTTGTTGTGCTTGGTAGACTGCCAACGCAGTTTAGAGGCCGATGGTTATGTGCCCCATCTTGTGCTTCTAACTTTTGTGCACACCAAAGGCGAAGAAACAAGTGTCCAATTTAACCAAGTCAGCCATTTTTTAATTATTGACAATATCATTAGAATGATTGTGCGAGTGCAGGGGCAGGGCCAGCAGAGCAGTATTAGCTCTTAACCGTCCATTAATGCTGTCCTGAGTGGCTTCCTTAGATATTATTATGAAACGGCTGTTGCTTTTTTTGGGTGCAGCATCTGCCTCAACATCCAACGCGAATTCACAAGTGTTTGGGGCACACGGTGGAAAAGATTTTCCGTATCAGAGTGCCAAGCTCCAACCCCAAGAAGGTTGTTGGCACAGTTGTTGACAATTTTTGTCCTTGGTAATGTTGGTCCTTTAACAAGTTCCCTCTTTCTGTTCCATCCTTTGCCTCCTGAAGGATAGGGGTGGGTGGCCGAGTGAGCGGGTGTGCCGCGTTGCCAACATCGCACCCCTGAGTTGCTAAGCAGAGACCTGGACGACGCCTTTTTCGGTTTTACAAACACGAATCGAATTGCCGGTGGTGAGTGCTGAATGCCTCTGTGTTGGTTGCCTGTATCTACACATTTTGGTACACAGGCAACTACTACTGCAACATCAACAACAAACTCGCCCTCAATGCCACTGGTGGCGCTGCCGGTGTCCCGCTCACCGTCGCGAGCTTGCAGCTGCTCGTGGGCGTCGCCTATGCCCTGTTTCTTTGGACCGCACCGGACGCCCGCAAGCGCCCGGAGATCACTGTGGCAGACCTCGTCACGATGCTGCCGCTCGCGATTGCGGTCGCGGGTGCGCACTTTGGGTCCGTGTTTGCGATGTCTGCTGGTGCCGTCTCTTTCGGGCAGATTGTCAAGGCCGCGGAGCCCGCGTTTGCAGCGCTGCTGGGCACAACCCTGTACGATAAGTCCATCAGCCGTGCGAAATGGTTCGCTCTGGTGCCTGTTATCGGTGGCGTGTGTGTCGCGTCCGCCGCGGAGCTGGACTATGCACCGGCCGCTCTTCTCGGGGGCCTTGTCGCCAACACTTTCGCAGCGGTCAAGGCGAACGAGAACAAGAAGGTGATGGACACCCCGGGCCTGAAGGTGTGCTGCACCTGCGGCCCCTGTGGCGCTCGGATGGGGGTATCCGTCGGCTGCAGGGCCTAAGCTCGGGACATCCGGCTCGATGGAGTAAGACAAGTAAGATAGCCGAGCAGGGCGCAGACTGGTTGAGGCGTAGGGTAGCAAGGGTGCGAAGCTGGTGCTGCACCACACCGCATCCCTGTCATGTGCGTGCGGATGGATAGGCCCCTGCTACATCCAGGTTTAGGTGTGGGATGCAGCAATTGTGCGACACCCATCCACGCGCACATAAACATGCAAACAGCAAATGCGAAACCCATCCACAGGCACAGGAGCATGGTGTCAATAGGTGTGCGACACCCCAAATATGGATGCAGCAAGCGTGCGCTACCCATGTAAACGCATTTTTCTGCTTGCTGACTGCTGTTTGCTTGATCGAAATATTTGCTGCGATGTACAGCTGTGGGCAGTGACGCGAAGTTGGGGGATGAAATGCTGCACGCGGTGTAGATGGACTGTTATGATCCCGTCTCCCATACGACGATTCAGGGGAGGCGGAGGGGGGCTGATGTAGCCTCTCACAGGTGCTCGCTTCAAATGGTGCACGCGGTGCGCGTGCGTTCAAACACGTCGCTCGGGTGTGAATCCCCCATGACTATAAGGCGCTTTCACCCCTCTACTTGCCCACAGGACCGGTTGGGCTCCGTGGGCAACCAGTTTGCCATCACAATGATCCTGGCTTGGCTGCTATCCCTTCCTCTGGTCCTACTCGAGCGTGACGAGCTTCCCGGCCTTGTGGATCTTTGGCAAACCGACCCCTCCGTCAGCTTCAACATCATTGCGGCCGGGCTTTGGTTCTACACGTACAATGAGGTTGCCACGATTGTTGTGGAGAAGACCGGACCTGTCACACAGTCTGTGCTAAATACCGCCAAACGCGGCGTTGTCATCGTGCTGGTGGGTTTGGCCCTGAATGAGCAGCTTCCGCCACTGAAACTCATCGGTGGCGGCATCAGTGTTGGTGGCGTCTTCCTCTATTCCGTCATTGATGACCTCCTGAAGCCTAAGGACACGGATGAAGGATCCTCGGCAGAGTAGACGATTCTTTGTTGTTGGTTGCGTCAGCCTCCTTTCCCCTGCCTTGCCGCTGCTGCACCCCTTGCAGAGTCCCGCACACTACTACCCCTTCCCGTGAGAAATGAGCGCCATTCTAATGGTCGACCCTCGTATTTGATGAACTCTGATTTTCCTGTGACTTCGGAGGGCGGGAGGCGGCGTTCTGTGATGAAGCGGTGTGGAATGGGACGGGACGGGGGAGGGATCCAAGTACAGCCCTGTTCTGGGTCAGCGAGTGGCACTCCCCACGTCATGACTGCGTGCGTATTGTCTCGGCGCAGTGAGCGTGAATCGTGTGGAACAAAGTAAGTCCCAACGTGCAGAAGATGGCATGTTGTCCGTAAGGGCTGACTGGGGTACGGGCTCCCGGCAAAATGGTTCTGAGCTTCCGTCCGATGCAGCCGGTGCAGCAAGATCGCACGTGCGATCTTGTAGCCCAATGCATCGACAGGTTGGTCATGGTTTTCTGGGAGGGAGAAGGGGGAGGAGTGGTGGGTGGATGTCAGGTCGTGGTAGGTGTGTTGAAGTGCTGTGGTCGAGGTTCCACTGACTCAATTTGGGTGTAACTGAGCCCCTGTCCCAACCATAGAATGCAGATATTGATGGCATAGAAGATCATCCTGGATGGACTGCTAAAGGGTCTTCGGCTTGCTCCCTGAGTGTTGTCTGGGTATAGACCGCGTTGGTGGACTCTGTCCTGGCCTTAACCTGACTGTATAGCCTAAAGCCAGCGCTCTATCCACGATGGGCCGAAGCAAGTGCCAACTTAGTGGTTCAAAAAGGCCAATCAAGCGTGTCGTAGGGGTTGGGTTAGGCTTGAAAATCCAAGACAACGCTGGACGCAGCTACCACATGTGTGCAATGGGCCATGATCCGCAGTATTCGACTGTCATAAGAACATCTGCTGCGCGGCAAAGCTGCTCGCGTCACTCATAATGAACTGACAAGTGTTACCATCAACCAGAACACAGGTTGGGTTGCTCTGGCGATGTGTATCTCCCCAATCCATGAAAGGATGTGTCAAGGGTCGCGATCAAGCAGATCCCTCAGATTTCAACCCTGGAATTTGCACTCCAATCAGCAAAGCTCTAACATCGCGGGCCTCCGATCGCAACACCAGCTGCAAGAATAAGCAGTGAAATGTTGCAATGTGCCGCATCAGATTTAAAGTGAGTGCTCTCTGGGGAACCGGTTGCACCGACCATTTCTGCTGAGTCCACCGCTTGTAATGATTCTGGATCATTGTTGCATTCTCCTGTGGCTTCGGTTCAGGTCATTTGAGACCATCAGAGATCATGCTTTTTAGGCCTGTTGTTGCAACCTCGGTTTTTGCTCTTTGATTTTTAATTAATTTTTAGTCAAGCACACAGGGTATTGGGGACCGCACATTCTTTACAGCGATTCTGCATTGCATACAGATACAAATACATTCTTTATCCTATGTATTTTAGACATGCAGTCACCACTCAAACGGTCATGCAGACGTGCAGGCTCGTATTGTTGCATTCATATATCGTTATGCTCATGCAAGCTTTCCAAAATCAAACCGAGTTTGACGGCGTTGTTTCCTCCATTTTTTGTGTTCATTTTTGGTTTTGCCTTTGGTCCTAGCTAACTGCGACGTTATTTAATAAGCAGGATTCCATGCGATATTCAACCACGGATATTTGATAACGGAAATGTGTCTATAGTTGTGTGTTGTGCGTTGGGACCTGCATCAGCAGGGACTACGAACAAACGCTCAGATTTGCTCATAAATTTGCCAGCAGTGGCTCCGTGCACTGCATTTTGCCGCAGTTGATGATGATCGGGATTCATCTTACAGAGAGATGGAGGGAGACGGGGAGAGAGACAGAGAGCGAGAGAGAAAGAGAGAGAGAATGAGAGTTGTCTTGCAGAGAGAGAGAGGGAGGGAGTCCCTAACCCCAACTCTACGGGCCACGGAACAAAGCGTGGATTGAGAGTCCCTAACCCCAACTCAAGGCGCCACACAACAAAGCGTTGATTGAGGGTCCCTAACCCCAACTCAAGGGGCCACGCAACAAAGCGTGGATTGAGAGTCCCTAACCCCAACTCAAGGGGCGACACAACAAAGCGTGGATTGAGAATCCATAACCCCAACTCAAGGCGCCACACAACAAAGTGTGGATTGAGAGTCCCTAACCCCAACTCTACGGGCCACGGAACAAAGCGTGGATTGAGAGTCCCTAACCCCAACTCAAGGCACCACACAACAAAGCGTGGATTGAGGGTCCCTAACCCCAACTCAAGGGGCCACGCAACAAAGCGTGGATTGCAAGTCCCTAACACCAACTCTAGGGGCGACACGACAAAGCGTGGATTGAGAGTCCTGAACCCCAACTCAAGGGGCCACGCAACAAAGCGTGGATTGAGAGTCCATAACCCCAACTCAAGGCGCCACACAACATGGCTTGGATTGAGAGTCCCTAACCCCAACTCAAGGCGCCACACAACAAAGTGTGGATTGAGAGTCCCTAATCCCAACTCAAGGGGCGACACCCCAAAGCGTGGATTGGAGAGAGAGAGAGAGAGAGAGCGAGAATGAGAGGGTTCCCGGAAAGTTACGTTTGGAGGGATAAACAGTGAATTAATATTGTGCTAAAATATCAAGAGCGCAGTGACGCATGTTCTCAGCTTTACTCTGTCGACAGGAAAACTGCGTTCACATAATTGATTGAACATTATGAACGGAATCACATCCGTGAATTACAAGACGACGCGCAAATCCAGCCCTGGGCTGTCTCTTCAACATGTGGCCCTCTCCCGCTGTTGCTGACTCCCTTCTATTTGTTGTCCCGGTGGGTGTCGTTTTGCACGCCCCGGGGGGGGGGGATGCTGGAATCTCACTTTTCCGTCAATTGCACACACTTGTGCATTGCACGATCCATGTCCAAAGATCCAGAACCAGGCCCTCATATGTCTCCTAAGGTGATCCAACAGTGCTGCAAGAGAGGCCGCCCCTCAGTCATGCTGGGATGTCCTCTTGCACTCTGTGCTTCAAGGAACATGGGAAACGCGACGCATGACAATATTTCTGGCTTCTGACGCTTTTAAGGTCCCACTTGTGACAATATCTTCGCAGCCCCACAACTGGGGCAGCGCTGAAGGAAAATTTTTTTTCCATTTTCGTTCTGTCCAGTGAGAATGGCCTGATGATTCAGCACGCTGAATTGTGGTTGCCAACGGATGAGGAGGGCATGCAATGCTCTGTGATGATGGCGAGGCACGCTGATATGGCCATCTGTATACCCTATGCTGAAGCCTTGTCTCACGTTGGAATAAATTATGCATGAATCACAGCAAATGTTACGTCATGCGATTTGAATGTGGTCTTCTGTTGCAAGCTGTGCAGGAATGTTCTCAGGCAGGTTGTCACAGATGGCTGGTTGGTGGCTTCTGTTGGGGTTCACATTTGAAGTTCAACACCCGGAACTTTGCGGAAAAGCGGCATGCAGTAAGGAAGACGAAACATTCCGTTTGTAGCTGGAGAATTGGCGGGTGACATTTCACAAACACTCATTTCCTTGTTGCATGTGGGCTCAATGTCACAACATGAAAGGTCACCCCCCCGCCAATGGGTTATGTAAGCTGGCTGCAAGAGGCTGCATAATGCAAGGCTGTTGCAGCAACCTTGAAGCATTATTTTGGTCTTTGAGGTGGGTCTTTCCTGAGGTGGGAAGTTCCAAAGGCAGCATTGTACTGCAAACTGAAGCAAGTTCCGTTTGGGGAACCCAAATCCACCACCTTTGGTGGTGGTGTCTTGAATCCAGGTGTTATAATATTTTCAAGTAAGGTTAAGTTACAGTGGTTACAGGGGGTTTCCACCATTTTCGGAATGCAGTACTCCATGAGAGGACAAGAATGTTCACAAAAGCTCTACCAGTGGGGAGGGGGGGGCGGGGGTTAGGAATAGGCGAAATTTGAATGGCAAAATTTGGCCCAACAAAAAAGTGTGCCAAATGATGCCATGGTATTTTAAGATCCGAAGCCATTTTTTTCGAGATGTCATTTTTAGCGATCTTGGTATGCACATTGCCGTTGTGCCCGTGCACTTTGTTCTACAGGGACCCTTTGGCACGCCAGTTGGAGCCGCTGTTAGGTGTCTGTAGGAGCCTTTGGTACACATTTTGCTTAAAGGGACTGCCAGGGGGTTTGGGAGTTGCTGTCGCCTGCCTCTTGTTGTTATATGCGATGATTATTCCATAATTTCCAAGAGAATTGAGCACCACGTGGTGTTTTGTATGGTGCTAGGGGCGGGATCGGTGGTGCGCTTTCGAAATCTTTGATCAGTTGCTTCAGTCATTGCCCAATATGTTGGTATTGCTGGCAGCTCATGGAAATAACAGCAATTATCCAGAGGCCTCCAGAAAATTCCTAGCAATCATCGAGAAGCCAAAAAGGAAGAAATAACCGCAACCAAACAAAGGCCCATGGGAAATGACAAGTAACACTCACAGTCTCTGCTTGTTTTTGTGCCACAATCTGAGAATTTTGTACCAAATTTGGCAGTTGTAAGAATTGGTGCACCAAATCTCACCATTCCCAATTTTGCACGCCCCCCCCCCCTGGTAGGATTTCCAGATTTTCATCATCTTGGAGTAGGGGCCTGTGCCCCTACAGTGCAGGGCACACAGGTGACTTGGTCCCCCTCCCCCTGCGCAAGCACTGCCTTGTCCATGCACGGGATTGTTGTTTTCCTAGGGTTTTCTGACCACGGTTTTTGTGGTCAGAAACGCAACATAACGCGGTTCTGGTGCGATTGTAGAGGGAAAAGGTTGCTGGATCATACTTGTGGTAGTTCCTCCTGCTCATACCAACATTATGCTTGCAACTGCAACCCAATTCTGTCTGTTTCGATGTGATTTTCAGCCATGGTTAAAGTTGCTATTGTTGGCATGGCTGTTACGTACATCTGGTCCACTGATGAGCGAGCATGTGCCCGCCACACTTATTGGTCCTCCCCCCCTCCCTTGGTCCTTCTACCCGTGGGGGTTTCAGACTCACGAATCCTCACTATGTGTCAGATCCGCTACCACAGTCATTTGTGGGATCATCGTAGCACTAGACAGCTCTGAACCTTGATTCCAGGGGTTACCTCGAGTACTGTGAAGTGAGCAGGCTACGCCAGCTCATCTTGGTCAGAGGGGGAGCCTTAAGCGCAGTGCGCGCGCAATGCAACTATTTGGGCGTTTGGCCGTACTAGAGACCCATACTTTGAGATACTAGGGGCCCCTAGGGGCATCATGGTAACCCCTAGCGGAGCTTTTGACTTCTGATTTTGTCCCCCTTTGTTTGGGGATCCCCGAGAATGCAGGGGTGACGTAGCAAGGCACAACATTTTTGGGTTGAGGCATAGCAAGGCGTAGCACGTTTAGGTCAAGGCATGGCAAGGCGTAGCATGGTTGTCTCAAGGCATGGCAAGGCGCAATGCTCGTGTGCACACATTGATCTATCGTGCTTGCACATATGCTACCGGACTTCGTACCCCCCTCCTCCTTTGTTAGACACACTTGGGATTTGAGTCTTGGCGATCGGGTGTTCTACACCCGCTCCAACGGCGTGTGAGTTCTTGCCACGGTGGTTGGGATGGCGGGAGATGGGCTCATCCACTTGGAGTACTACCAAGATGCACTACGGGTGGTGAATCGCCAATGCAAGATGGAGTCTAGTTGTGTGTTCTTGAGGGTGGCGACCAATGCGCTGTTCATGGCTTTTCCAGTTGTGCATGATGTGTGTTATGTGAAGGGAAGGTGGTTTGAAACTTTCTTGAGCTGGGGCAGTTTGGGTCACCTAATTCTAAGGGCGTTTCCAAGGGGTGTGCTTGGGGGCTCTTCGGGGGGAACATAGTCTAAAAGTAGCGCGCAGTGCGCACGCAGTGCAAAGATTCCCCCTGAGCAAAAAAAAAAAGGTCCTTCTACCCGTGGGGATGATTTCTTTCACGTGAAGTACATGCGGAATGGGCATGAGCTTGAGCATCATACTCCTTTGGATGGTGGCAAAATTTACACTTGATGCAAAGGGTGTAAAATGGGTCCCCGTCAGAGTGAGGGGGATGTATATTCTTTTGGTACCGCGCACTTCACACAAGCATGGGCTTGTCTAAGCATGGAAGGTGATGGGTTCATCACATCCAGTGCGGATACGTCGTCGAGCTCTGATGTATTGTCATCTGGTATAGCATCATCTACGGGGAGTTCTAGCGAGATAGTGGACTCCGCAGGGGGGTAGTCCGACTTTAGTACAGATGTGAGTGACCGGCAGAGGGAACACCGCAAGCTACTGAGGGCGAGTTCATCAATCATCCTGAGCGCCTAAAGGCGTCTTGACCTACCCTACAGGGCAGGAGGGCAGATGCACGGGAGGTGCACGCACACATGTGGGCGGCTCTGCCGCCTTGTCGGACTAGATTGCGTGGCTCCGCCGCGTATGGACAATTGGTGGTCGCGGCTTCGCCGCGTTTACTGCGATGGAGAACAGAATTTTCCTGCCAGTGGGATACCGGGGGTGACGGCCATCATGGGATTATGGCTAAGCACGGGAACCGGGAAGGGGGGGGGGCTGGAACCTAGTCGATTACTGCTTGGTGTCCCCACAGAGCACGCAGGGTCTAGTTTTGTGGGCGGCTCTGAAGGCACAGTGGGCTTTGCGCCGTGAGACCCGTTTCCAGACGACACAATCGTCGCTGGATGATTTTGTCGCACGATGGATTGGGGTTTTGGAAGTTTGGAGGGCGGAGAAGGATCTGTCTTTGTCTCGCGTGGACTTACAACACCTGCTCGACTAGTTAAACTTGTGGTTTAGTGGGGGGATTTTTCAGCAAGCGTGTACCCGCGCCGGGGGTTTTTCCAAGGAAATCAGCCGCGCCAGCGGCATTCGCGAAGGAACAACAGTGGGGACAGTATAGAGATGGAGTTGTACAACGGTTGGCGGTCTTGTCGGCGGACGGTTGGACTATGGTGTATACCGATGGGTCGGCAAAGCAGGTTTGGGGTTGGTTGTAGGCGGGGTGTGGGGCGTGGTTTGGGGATGCCAACCAATGCAGCACAGGGTTGCTTGTGCTGGTGACGGAGCGGCGAAGCGTCCGTAGGGGGTAGTTGCGTGGAGGCCTCTATGCTTTGGAGCAGCGCCAAGCCAGTGAAAAGATGGTGATGGTGCTCGACTCGGAGAATGTATACAAGGGGATCACGGAGTGGTCCCCGAGCGCCACGGGTGGAGAGTAAAGTCACGGGAGGTAGGGCACAGGAACCTGTGGGAAGCGATTTTCTCCGCAGGGGCCTTGCTGAAATTTGTCTGGAAGCCGTCACATATGCAGATGGGGGGCAATGACAGGGCCGATACCTTAGCGCAGGAGGGCAGGGAACAACACCCCAACAATAAAAGAAGACGCGAGGCGCAGGAGGAAGCACCGCGCCTCTGGCGGGAGGTGGGCTTGTCTCTGATGCGCACCAACATGTCGTCGTCAGAACCCTCGTGTCCCAATAGTGCACTGAGTTCCCGCTCTAGTGTGGCGGGTGGGCCAGTGTCTACCACGGACTCGTCTGGCTACACGTCATTGTCGTCTGGGATGGGAAGTCAGTGGACCTGTTGAGCTCCAGCGGATATGGATCGAGTTTTAGCACACACGTGAGTGATGGGCAGCGGGAGCGCAAGAGGCAACAATCAAGACCCCTGAGCGCCTAAAGGCGCAATGACTGACCTACCCAACAGGGAAGCAGATACATGGGACGTGCACGCACACATGTCGGCGGCTTCGCCGCCTTGCTGTCCCTGTGGGCACGGCTCCTCCGCGCTTGGATGAATCATGGCTGCGGCTCTGCCGCTTTTACTGAGTCAAAGAACAGTGATTTCCTGCCGGTGGGATACCGGGGGTGACAGCAATCGTCGGATTATGGCTAAGCATGGGAACCCGTCTGTCCGTAGTTTTCCGGACTTTCAGCGTGCTTGTGCAAGGGGGAGGGTACAAATGTTTGACAGATGGGACGTTCTTGTGCAGGCATAATAAAATGTAAGACGTCCTTCAGCTACTGGGGGAGGGGGAAATTAGGAACAGGCGAAATTTGGGATGGCAGAATTTGGCACAACAAAAGTGTTCCAAATTATGCCATGGTATCCCAAGCCATTTTTCTAGGTGTCATTGTTAGCGCTCTTGGCATGCACATTCCCGTTGTGCCCGCCCCGTTTGCTCTACAGGGATATTTTAGCAACCTCCAAGCCTCCAGGAAATAATAGCAACCATCCAGAAGCCTCTAGGAAATCACAGCAACCAACCGAAGGATCATAGGGAATATGAACCACCATTCACAGCCTATGCTTGTTGTGCCACAATCTGGGAATTTTGTACCAAGATTTTCAATGATTTTTCAGAATTGGTGCCAAATTTTATCTGTACCAAATTTCGCCATTATATTTCGCCCGCTGCAGTCCAGGATTTTGTCCAAAACTGCACATACAGGATGACATGCGGGCAGAGGCAAGGCAGACACACGGGTCATTGTGTGCGCAATTTTTGTTCCAATTGACACATCTCATAGATGCTTGCTCCTCATGACGCCGTGGCATGTTTCCCATTTCTGCACAGCTTTCCATCTTGTCACACAAATCCAGAGCAGATATTATCAGAACACAATGGCATCCATCGCAAGACAGTTTGATATCACGGTAACGATCGGATGGATCAAGGGTTTGCAGGTCAGCGACCACCAGATCCAGGCAGTTTGGGAAGCCTTTGGCTTGCCGCACCAGACCGAGCTGCAGAAAATTACGCCCATCTTTGATGCCCAAACTGGAAACACGGGTATGGCGACGTGGAATGAGAGCTTTGAAATCCAGGACCTCGTAGTCGAGAGCGAAGAAGTCGAATGCTACCTGGAGGTATTCGTGGGTGGAACCTGAGCAACCGTGAGCCCTACTTGCATGTGTAATGAATCTGGTGATGCCTTGGCACTGAAGCGCCTGGGCATCTCGGGCCTGCACAGGTCAGGGGGACGAGTGCCGCTGTCCTGTTCACTTCTTTTGGGGGCTGGGGTTGGTTCCTCCCAGTCGGCAGGGACAGATTCTATCGACACGCCTTTGACCTTTGGACAACGTAATTGCAGCTCCAAGGCGCCACTTGGCTCCCAACTTCTCCTCAAACACCTCCTTGCAGTGCTTTTCTGCACACCTATCCTCGCCCCTGGCAGAGCTGTTCCATTGTTGATTGTCTTTTCACATCCAATTACTCAGATTGCTTTTTGGCAGTACACCGACCCCAACGAAGATCCGCTGGCCATTGGCTTCAAGCGTGTGGACATCTCCGACTTCCACAAGAACCACGCCAAAGTTCTGGAGTTCCCTGTTGACATCGATCAACAGCAGACCCATGCCCAAGCCCATATCCAATTGTCCACCCGGGAGCGGCACGACGCGCCCGCCGCCCCCACCGAAGAAGCCGCCCCCGCCGCTGCCATGGTGTACTCCATCCCACCACCAAACCCCTTTTCCTATCCCTCTCCTTACATTGCCTACACTAGCTATGTCCATACTTCACACTGCAGCAGGCATGCGGAGCTTTGCTGCAGCATGGCACGCACTGGATAAGGTGGCTAGATATAGAACTGACCATATCGGCTACCAGTTGACCACCATCTGAAATTGGTGATAATGTAAACGGATCAGCGAGCGGCACCTGCTACTTGCTGCTAGTTTCTGTGGAGCATGTTCTAACAAAGAGTGCGAATCACAGTGTTGCAGATCTTATTTGCACATACGACTTTAATTGTTGAACAAAGATGAGGGTATCACGCCAGGGGCAAAGGACTCCCATTGCACGACCAAGGTGTGCATAGAGTGGAATGATGGTCCTTGCACGTTGGACAAAGTGTGGGACAACTAAAAGCCACAGGTACAAGAAGCGCACCCGCGATGCCCTGGGCGACACACCCCATGTTGAGGCACTCCTGCCACGAAAAACCGCGAAAATCGCCAGTTGTGCCTCCACTCAACCAAGCACTACGCAGCAGTTGCAACATAATGGGCCCAGTGGGGAAACACTCATGTAGTCGGACCTCCCTGGAAAGCAGGGGGCACTCACGCCCAGATGCTGCTCTCGTCAGACCAAACACGGGCGTCGCAAACATGGGCGTTGTTTCACGCACCATTTTTCGCTGCCCCCACCCATGTACACTCAAAAATGGTGGCAATTTCACGGGGACCCCAAATACGGCAGTAGTATGAAAGAACACCCAGACCTTCTGGACGTCTTTTTTCCCCACAAAGACGTATAATTTTCATTTCACTGCCCACACTTGTGTACTGTCAAAATGGTCAGAATTTCATGGAGATCTGAAACATGCCGCTTTTGGGCTGGGTTCTGGGTAACGGACCCCCTACCCCATCTGGGAGGCCCAAGATGTTGGTGGGCGCATCAGTGAATGCATCGCACCCGAGTGCCCCCGTGCATTTGCTGCCTGCTCATTTCTGTGGCAATGACACCATACTGCGATGAAGAGTGTAAGGCCGGCGCAGGCCCCCAACCAGCCCAACTGCAGGTGCGCAGTTCCGGTAGACTCTGCACTCCCAATGTCCTTCCACCCCAAACCCGGTCGGGCCCCTCTTCCTGCATCCCCCCCCCCCCTCGTCCCGCACAAGCTTTCGCGTCTCCCTCGCCCCACACCCGTGGCTACATCCCTCCGTCCTTCTCCCCAGGAACAGGTCCCCGAACAAGCCGCGGCCGCCGTGCAGCAGCAGGAGGAAGACGACCGGGCCCGCATTGAATCGGAACTCGCGCTACAGCGGCAAGAGGAAGAGGCGGCCGAAAGGGCCCATGCCGAAGCGGTCGAGGCGGAGGCAGCCCGGCAGGAGGCCGCCGCCGCCGAAGCTGCCCGAGCCAAAGCTGCGGAGGAGGAGGCCGCCCGGCAAGAGGCCGCCCGGCAAGAGGCCGCCCGGCAAGAGGCAGCCCGGCAAGAGGCTGCTCGTCAAGAACAGGCACAGGCGGCGGCCGCTCAAGCCGCTGCCGCGCAGGCAGCCGCCGCTGAGGCCGCAGCGGCCCAAGCGGCGGCTGCCCAAGCAGCTGCTGCCCAAGCGGCCGCCGCCCAGGCGGCTGCTGCACCTCCCGCAGAGCCGGCGGTGCCCGCTGAGCCCACGGGGGACGTGGTCCTGATGTCATCGAGCCAGAAGGCGCAGATGTTCCGATCCATCCTGACCACCTTCTGCGGCGTGCAGCTGCCGGAGGTCAATGCCGCCAGTTCCATTTCCCACGCTCCCGCTGTGGGCGAAGAGGCCGTGGCTCTGGGGTCCATCGTGGGGAGCATTTTGGACGAGGCGGAGGGGAAGGAGCACCAGGACGTGCAGCAGGATTTGCAAGAGAACCTGATGTACAACCTCCTGTCGTACTACATTGCCCGGCTCGAGAACGGCGGCAGCATCCTCCAGTCGCTGTCGCAGGAGGTTCACCCCGTCCCCGCGCATCGGAGCAATGTGCGGCAAATGGCTGCGTGTCTATGTGTCTGTGTGATGTTGCAGGCGTGAGCGTTCCCCCCACTCTTTGTGTGTGAGGAGTCAGATGCTGGTCTCGAGTGTGACGCACAGAGCAGAGGAGGGGGTGCAAACGAATTCTGGCCCCGTTCCTGATGAAAAAAAGAAACAAGGCGACATTCGGTGGCGTGGTACTGGCAGCCAGTAGCACGTGCTGGTGGAGCTCTGCTGCTGGATGCTCGATGGCCCTTCTCAAAGTGGTGTAGAAGATGATGATTTGAGTCAACCTGTGAAACAGAAGATGGTGTGCCCGAGACTTGGCCACGCCATCCGCGTGGTTGGGGACGAATATTCGGGGGAGGTGGCGGGGGAGGAGCAATGGGAATGTCGTCCGCGCAGTGCAAGGTCTTGTACGTTGATAATTCCCCAAACCCTAGTTTTGGGCCTTTTCCGCAACCCACCTACCCGCTTTTTTGGGGGATGCCGGGAGGAAGGGAGCAGGATTGGGCATAACCGCCTCTAGGGCCGGGCCGGGTAGATACATTAGGGGGACAGGTGAGGTGAGGTGCGCCGAAGCAGTCGGCTGCGAACGCGTGCCCAGAGGGCTCCTGGGTAGGATGCCAAGAAGTAAGGACAGGATTTGCTGAAGTCACCCAAGAGGAACTGTTGGGAGCAATCGCAGAGCAGGTGCTAGAAAAGCCGGAGTGGATAGAGGGAGCTGTCTGGCCTGGATGGTCCAGGCATTCGCGCCAAAGGCAAGAACAGCCTGAGCCCCCAACCAAACCGCCCGAAGCAAGGCCAGATCAATGAAGAACTTGCATTGGCACTGGAGCAGAGGATTGCCCCGATGCAGTCGCAGCAAAGGAGAGAAGCGATGAAACCAAGCCAAGAATGCAGAGTGATGCAGAATGAGCGGGAGGTGGGGTGCTTGCACGGGGTATAAGAGCAATGAGCACCAGCCACCAAAGGCATCCTACGAAGTCTAGTCAGCCAGGATGCCATATGGGGCACTGTGGTGCGGATGATCTGAAGCATGTGGGTGTTTTCGACATGTTAGGTCCCACTTTCCGAAGTGTGCAACTACTACTCACCCTCTGTGTCCTGCCCCATCCTATGTCCAGCCCCGCCCTCCCAGGGACCATCCTTTTTGTAATACCAGAATGAACACTTAAGGCATCGAATTTTTTTTTCTGCATGGTAGCCGCTGATGCTGTGTATACTTGCTCACAGTGGCTACATTGAATATCTTCATATGTTGTGTGCAGATGATTGTCACCACTCATTGTCTCTTTGTCAGGACATTCGGTTGTATTCCATATTTTCTCCTGGGCACATTCCCCCTGCCTTCCCCTCGAAGGGGGGGGGGTGTCACTCAGTGACCGTTGCCCAGGCTACTGGGAGACTGGCCTCCCTGTGGTGCTGGACATGGTGAGGGTATGGCTTTGTCTCAGCTGCAGCTGCAGCTGCAGCAGGTCAATCTCCTCGACATGGAAATTTTCTGCAGTGGAGACGGACGACCCTGCAGGGTCTCCAGATTCTTGCTGTAAGATCAAGTTAAGTCTCACAGAAACAATAGACATTTTACGCGAGTTTTAGGAGAAAAGAGGTTTGGTGCTTTACAAGGGGCAGTGGGGATCCCCCCCCCCCTCCCTCCATGGCGTCTTTTTTGGGGACTCCAGGGACACGGCTGAACCCCTCCCCACGACAGAGCCACAGACCAATAACAGAGGGGAACTGCGAGCGGCCTTGCATGCAGTGAAACACTGTCAACACAATGTGCCGACTCTGATCTACTTGGATTCTCTTTTGCCGGTACAAGGCATCACAGGCAAGGCCCAGAAATGGAGACGGCATGACTGGCAAGGGTGTCCCTTCTGCGGGCTGAGGTGTCCCATGATGCGCCACCTGCGGTGTGCACAGGGGGGGTTGCCATAATGCCTCCTGCCGGAGTGGCAGGGGTGTACCTTGGTCTCCAACTCCTCAGCCCCCGTCCACAGGGGACAGGCCTCCAGATCGGATTCCGGGTCTGACTGTGGTCTTTTATCTGGATTATCCAGGATGGCTCTGGATGCCGTGACATATTTCCGTAGGAGCCGCGTGCGCCGGCAGCCCATGTCAGCCAACAAGTCGGCTGTATCATTGCCGTGTACACCAATGTGGGAGGGGACATGTAGCCATTGCACAAAGGGGCCCGGGGCCTCTACCTCACCTAGTAGCTGTTGCCACAGGTCCACGTGACTAACTGGCCCTCTGGACCCCCCCCATGCGCCCCTTCAAGGGGGAGGGGGGCAGACAGGGACGTCCCACACACTCCGCTCATGGATATTGAAGTATGCACACCAGCGTCGCGCAGACTCCCCACTGTCCACAGGACAGCACTGCCACCGTCAACAGGGCGGTCAAGGGCGGTCTCACGATCACCAGCAGGGCACTCTACCCCCAACAGATCACCTGTACACATCATTTTCCCCTCTCCCACGTCCCCAGACACAGACATGGCTTCCACCTGTAGCACGGAAGGATCACGCTGCTCCACGCCAGAGCGCGTGTTGTTCTCTTAATGTGCACCACCACATACATACACACACTTGTATGTACCTAACTCTGCGTGTCTCCTGTACCCACTAGGCCTTTAGGCCCGAGGACCAAACATGAACTGGGGATAGGCATGGCTGAGAGGGGCCAGTGGAAGCAAGTGCCTGCCCACGGATGGCCCCTGACCTGCATATACGCCCCTTACCCTGTAGAGGAACGGCCCGACATGCTGGTCGGCCAGGTGCAAGGGCGCGAGCCTGGCCGAATGTTTGCACCCCACAGCCACAGCCCAACAGGCGACAGCTGACCTGGTACAGTGGAGAAGGGAGGCAGGGTCCTTGCCCCTGACCCCAGCCTTTGAGCACTCGGACAAGTGGACAACAACAGCATGAGCTGGCACATTGAACTGAGAGCAATGAAGACCGTGGTGGCAGGCGCGGTTGGAGCTAATTGCGATGAAGCAAACCTGACCCATTGTGGCCCTCCTCCAGACCCCCAAACCTACGCCCAGCAGTGCTTCCTCCTACACAGTGGGGCCGACAACACAACGAGTCGTTGGTTGCTTCTGGAGGTTCAGTTAAATGTTGTCTGCCTTTGTGAGTGATCAACAAGTGCCCCCAATCATGTGGATCCGAAATGCTCAGAATTAGTGGGGTATTCAATTATGAAAAAAAAAAAAAGGCCCACACCCTTTTTGAGCGCCCCCCATCCCCACCCTTCCGGGATCCGCCCAACTTGCGCCGCAGGTGGTGGGGTCCATTCACCATGACACTCCCTCAGGTCTCCAAGAGCGTGGTCAATCTCCTTCGGCTTCCAGCAGATATGCAGACCTTCTGCTGCAAGGACACCAAAGCGGCGGACATGTGCGCTTTCCAAGCTGCCGTCATGCTAGCCACCCAGAAGGCCGAGCCAGGCAAGAAGGCCGTGTTCTACTTCCGCGAGGACCGCAAGCCGAGCGTCATCAGATTTGCGAATGTGCTGGTCCGCACTGTTCCCGTCAACAAACAGACATTGTGCATCGACGAGGAGGCGCTCAACACGATGATTGGAGAGGATATCACCGCCGGATTCGTGCCCAGTCTGGTGTGCGCTTCGATCGGGTTGATGGGCCCATATTTCGGCGACAACGTCCAGTTCCTGCACAGCATTGCCAAGTCATTCGGTTTGGTCCTGCACATTGAAGGCCCAGGTCAGTTTTTGATGAGCTCGGGCTACGCGGAGACCGAGAAGCTGTTGAAAGTCTTCCATGATCCCGAGGTCGCGATCGCCATGACCATTCCCATGCAGCAGCTGTTGGGCTTTGCAGGCTCCGCAGTGCCATGCAGCCTGGCGCTGACGCGCGTTCCCGTGGCCGGGGAACAGATCCTTCAGGATTCCGCTGCGTCTGCCGCGGATACTATCAGCCTGTACGCCAAGTTCAAATCGCTGGGGCTCGCGTCTGCCAGAGCTGCGGTGATCAACAAAGTGGACGAGGCCGCATACCTCCTGTCGGCCATGTCTAATTGCGGATGCGTACAGATGCTCACCGACCCCACCAACATTTTCAACATCCGGTTCCGCTTCACTGCGCCTGCGTCCGAAAGCCAGGTGTTTGTACCTTCGTACCCTTTGACGACACGGTTTCTTCGTAGCCAATGAAATCAAACAGCCGTGTTAGAGTGCTCCAATTCCTGTGCAGGACAAGCTACTGGGAGTTTGCCATTGAAAATGCAGGTGTTTTGGCAGTGACATTTGGTCTCTTTGACTATGCGGGGTGTGGATCCTCTGAAACTTGCTTGTCGAGGGTTTGAGCAGTCAATGGCCAAACACCACAAGATGCCCCAACCCAGCGCTCCAGAAGTTGCTTTTGTGCATACAGTTGTTGTGATGTATTTGGAACCAAATACTGCCATATTGGACTCACGCAACTGCCATGATGGGTCACCGTTGAGCGATTGCAGTGAAATCACAACCCACAGTCACAGTAACAGAAACAAGAAGAAAGCTGAAAGAATGCACCCACTTGATTGTTGTTCTGCGGCGAGCAGAGGTAGAGACAGAAATAGAGACAAAAACAGAGTTGGCCAGAGATACAAAGATGCAACATTCAAAAGGAAGACAAGCAGATCGACACAGATAGAGATTGAGATAGAGATAGGTATGTCAGATGTGGACATTACGTGTGGGCTGCTGGACTCTATGTGCAGGCAATCAACAAAGAGAGAATGGATCGGCGAGGCACAAATTCACACTCATAATGTACAATATGCGCTGGCAATACCATCTTGCAAGAAGGCACAGGCTTCACCTGAAAGCGCTCAGGGTTGGGAAAGCAAACGATCCATTCACCTGAGTAAAATCCATGTGCGCACAGGGGCAGACGACATCACGACAGGAAATCGGCCGGAAGGGAACGGCACCCACCTTATTGGACCTCTTCGTTGGCTTGTATTTGTAAAGGCTGCCTGTGCCCCCTGCACCTGCCACCACTGCCCACTGTACCTGCCAGGACGGTGTGAAGACTAACGAGGTCAACAGAATGCTGCATGGGATGTTCCTGAAGAGCCTGGAGTCGTCGGCAGATGCCCTGAACACCGTGGGCTTGCAGAGCGACCAGTCTGCCATGCAGTACTTCGAGTACAGCTTCCTCCTGACTGAGATGAGCAAGGGCGCGACCGACCGTTTGGTTGATTTGTTCCAGCGCTGCAGCCAGGCTCTGCAGTCCATCATCCAGTTCAGCAACCAGATGCAGGACGTGGTCAAGACGATTGACACTTTGGTGCTGATGCCCGACATCTCTAAGACCCCCCTCGCGCTCGCATGCTTCCGCCTGATTCCGCCGTTCTACCGCACTTTCGAACGGTTGACGGAGTCCCACATCCGCGACATCAACTCCATCAACAGCAAATTGATCCATATGCTGAGGGCCGAGGACCCGGCGTTCCAGCCGATCCTCATCAACGGGCAGGCTTTCGTCGTAGTGTCGTCGGATCAGGACATGACCATCATCTTCACCGCGGAGTACATCGAGAGCCTGGTGGCCAAGCTGAAGGCTGTTCTGCACAAGTTGGAGAGCGACGATGAGATCCTGAGCAAGATCCAGGCCGAGATCACAAAGAGGGGGATCGAGGTGGCAGAGAAGCAGATCCAGCAGCTCAAGCAGGCGGAGGATGCACAGGAGAGCGTTATCCGACTGCTTCCGGTGGTTGGGTCCTTCGCAAACTGGTTGGCACCGCAGGAGAGGCACCCGGTACCTGAGAGTCTGTCCTTCGACCTGCGGACCAGCACATTGACCAAGCAGTTGCCAAGTGTCAGATCACAGAGCACGGCCGCTGCCGGAGGCGTCGCTGGTCCGCCGGCACAGCGCCCGATGACCACCCCTGAGCAGCCGCCCGCTCAGCAGCCGCCCGCTCAGCAGCCGCCCGCTCAGCAGCCCCCCGCTCAGCAGCCCCCCGCTCAGCAGCCGCCCGCTCAGCAGCCCCCCGCTCAGCAGTAAAGCGCCGCTTTCACTCTAGCCCATGCCCTGTGTCGCGGCTCCAGAGGCTGGGCTGTGGCGGTTAGCGACAGCTTGGGTAGTGCCTGTGAATACGTAGACCATAGTATTCGCGGTGCCAAGGGCTGTAGCACAGCAGCGACTTCCTGGACAGACTGGGGGAGCGGAGTATTGATTCTGCTGACGCTGCGCCAATTTTGTGCTGCTGCCGTTTTCTACAAAGGTCTCGAGTTTCAAATGGCTCGACCAGAGGTCTGGCGCTTTCAAACAGCCAAGGACCGCCACACACAGTGTGCGACTGAGGGTGGCGCTGTACAGTGCCGGACCCAGTGCACATTATGAAGAGTTGGCAGACGCTCCCTGCTTTTTCCCAAGAGTGGGCGTGCCCCGCATCCAGCAGCACCCCACTAATCAGGCGTTGGTGTGTCTAGACGGAAAGCTTTCTTCCTGCGATTTTGCGCCAATTGCAGCGGCAATTTGAGAATTAAGGGCACAAGGATTCACGCAGCATTTTTTGGCTGCTGCCATGACACTATCGGTGCACAGGCGCGCTTGCACGCAGCTGAACACCTCTGCAGAAGTAGTGACACTGGTCGATGTAGACACGTGATGCACGAGTACCCTGATGACGGCATGTTCTGCGTGTGGCACACCCCGTCTATGTAATGTGTATGAAGTTTATGATCCTCGTAAGACCTCCCGACACCTGTTCCCCGTACCCCAGACACCCATATGCACATCCTTTTACCCTTCTCCCCGCAGCCCCCAGATCCCCTGCGATGCAAATGGACCATTCCCGATGTGTTCTTCATTTTTCATGGTCCAAGCCCCCTCTTCTCCTCCCGCCCGCCCTCCCGCCCGCCCAACGCCCCACCTGCCATTCATACACACCTTATGCCCGCCCCTACCAAACCTTGAACACACGTATGCACATCCCTCACAGCCCACACACACCGTCCATACACCGCAGCATAAATGCTGTCCTCGCCTGCACGTGCACACACGAACGCACACACTCTCTTCCTCACCTCCACCTCCCTCTCGCTCACTGTGTGTGTTGTACAGGTATCTCTTGGGTCAGGCATTTTTGTATGCTGGTTGCTTTTTGAACCTTGGGACACCCTGATCGTTGTTTCGCAAGGGATACTGGATGATTTCATCACAGGTCCCCCTCCTAACGGGAATGAGATGCTGGGTATTGATACCGTCCAGAGATGACCGGCACTCAGCACGCTTTGAGATATTTTGGTTGATTGAAAGCGAAAGAAAAGGCACGGGCAACATTCAACAGCCCTACGTTGTTCCCCGCCTGAATTCCGCACTCTGCCTTCGGGTGCAATGGCGACACGCCTGCTCGTGTGAAGGGACCCAGCAACAGGATGCCCTCTCTGTCTTTTGCACAGTGAGCACATTCTCGTTATTGGCACAGCCCTGACTGTGTTAGAAGGGGAAACCAGCTTGGTGTAGGGAAGGCATCGCACTGCGAAGGGCACACACTACAGCGATGACACCAAATAAGTGGTACTGCCGAGAGCTGGCTGGCTTCTCTGATGGGTCTTGCCCACGGGCCCACGGGGGTAATTATGGGTGAAAGGGCTGACCAGAAAGAGAGAGCTGACCAGAGAAATGCCCTTGTGACCTCTCCGGACCTTGTCTCGAGGCCACGAGGGTAAGTAGGGGGGCGTTGGCCCGTAAGGGAGAGCGCCCGGACAGGATAGCACCGATGAGGGCATACACACCACGTCATGCATGTCCGTTAAGTGGTCGAGCTGAGAGTCCAGGTCCCACGGTGGAAGGTAGCTCCAACCCCAGGCTTGTGCTCGAGTGTCGTCCCCACAAAAAGGAGAGTCCCCCCCCGCCCCTCCGTCCCCCTGAGCCCCTTCGTCCCTCCGTCCTGCACTGGAAGTGCCGGCGGCATCACGAGTTGCTGAGCAACGTTTTCGCCGCATTTGCCCCCCCCCCCCCCCCGCCCTCCCCACCCCTTCTGCAAGTGCTGCGAGTGGGCATCAACACATGGTTTGTACATACGCGATCTATTTCAGCAGCTGTTCCTCTCGCTGGACGCTGCAGTTCCTGCTCCATGCAGAGCTGTGCATTGCGTTGTGTTGATTGATGATTCTCGCCCCGCTCCAGACCCCCCCCCCCCTCTTCCGTTGTGTGCTGAGTATGTGCTCCGTCCTGCTTTTGCAGGTCTGATGTGGTGGGCATTGCCATAACAGTGCCACGTTTCGCAGAGGGATTCTGATGGATCTTCTGGTCATCCCCCAAAAGTCTGCAGATTTCCCTCTACTTTCAGGATCAGGGACCAAGGCACATGGATCAGCCCTGAATGCCCCCGGGGGTTGCATACGGCTCAGTGACATTTTTTTCTCAAGGTCATATCGCGAGATGTCGCTGTGCGCGCCGTGCGGCCCGCGCTGCGGCGCGTGGTGCGTGGGTAGACTGGTCTTGGAGGAGGAATGCAGTGTTTTCGCTTCACAAAGAGCGAGAGCAGTGCCCCAAATCGAATACACTGCATTACAGAGGGGAGGCTGCGATGTAGGGCACTGTGCTTGGCGTCTTCAGTGGGTCCCGTTTTTGTATGTAACTAGAAACCCGTTGCCGACATTGTGCCACAGCAAAGTCAACCCTGGTTGAACAGAAGGAATGACTGCCTGAGTACCCCCCTCTTTGCCCCTCCTGAGCCATGTGCATGACTGCCGCATAACACCCACGCACTACCGAAGGGCAGTGCACATTTTGCGGTTTTGTTCAGATGTAGTTGGTGTATGTGCCGTAATGATTTGGGATTTGTCCACATCTCAGACAAGGGGTCAGGGCACGGGTTGCAGCCTTTGGCTTTATCGCCAAAGTATTGATGTTCAGTCCAGCAGTGCCGGCTGGGCTGGACTAGAGCCCCTGAGAATAAGGGCTGCACGTAGAAAACCTGATGTGAAGGTCGCAGCTGCAGTGCGGCGTGGTGCGTCCCGCGGTGCAGCACGTGGGCGCGGGGCCTCTCTCGATGTGATTTCCAAGTTTTGTGTCAGGCTGTTGTGCAGGCAGGGGCTAAGCATTGCTGACTCCCACTGGGAGCCGCCGCTAACCCTGAGTTGCAGGCTGAGGGTTACATTGAACGGGAGAGGTGGCACTGCCACTGATATCTGGTGGGTCTTTGTTGGTGTATCGAGGCCCAGAGACAACAATCCAGCGGCAGAGAGTCCGGAATAGCCTTACAGAGTAAACCGCTCCGCATCCTGTTGCTGCCTGTCAGGGTAAGGGAGACACAAGAAAGGGTGCATGGGTTATGGGAAGGTTTCGGGTTCGGGTCTCTTGTTGCAGATTGTTTTTTGAAGGGTGAGGCTGAGGCCTACAGAGCCGCCTGTGGCGGGAGCGATACTTGGGGAGGAGCAGCTGGAGCGAGCAGTCCCGGCCAGGCGTGGGCTGGGGAAAGGACGAGGATCCGTGGAAAGCTTCTGCCCATTACACAGGTCGGGGCCAACAATGCTTGGAGACCCGGCAGGGGGTGGCAAACTGCTGTTGGTACGCTCATGAAGGCCACCTGAGGGCTGCGGGGATGCCAACAGGGCGAGGACACATCACGAGGCTGGGGATATACAGGCTGGCGCAGCCGGCGCAAGTAGTAGCGGCACACAGCATGCAGGGCTGGCTGCAAAGACTGAGGCTGGACACGGAGGGGTCGCCGGAGGACGATGTGCCGCTGTGCAAGACGGCACACACAAATGCGCTGGAATCCAACATGGGTGCAAGCGCCCAGTGCAGCGGGGAGTGCCAGTGGAGGCCTTACTAGCACAAACAAAGGGAGTCAGAGCGGGTGAGTGGTCCGCTCAGCGGCACAGAGGCAGGCTAGGGCAGAGATCCTCATTGCTTCGGCACGGCAGTTGGTTCCCGGACCCTCATCACCACTTGAGCCCTGAGGGACCCTCTGTGAATGCTTCGTGATGCAGTGATGCAGTGATGCAGTAATGCAGTGATGCAGTGATGCAGTGATGCAGTGATGCAGTGGTTATGGCTGGACCACAAATGCCTTCAAACAGTGCATGGCATTTCCAAGAACAATTCCCCGCTCCGTCTTCAGCCGCCTCCCCCAACCAGCCTTCCTCCTGAGGATGCTGTGCTGGAGCCCTCAAGTGTTTCACAGGAACCAGGCGCAATCTGTCACCTTTTGGCAGTAGTGGGCGCAGTGACCCCTCCGCCCCCATTGACAGTCCTCCCCCTTGCACAGTCCCCTCCGGGGGGTTTCCCCAAAAGTCCACGGCACCAAAGAAAATTTTTCCTCTGATTACAATGGAGTTGTAGTGAAAAGGTGAGGTTTGAGTCCTCGCACATGGTCCCCTTGGGGATGGGGCGGATCGCCATTTGGGGGTTGGGGGAGACTGTCTGTGGGGCAGGCGGGGTACGTCGGGGTTGTGCCAAGGGCCCACACACTCAGTCTTCCCGGGACAGTCACAGCGCACTCCAAAGGCCTCCAAGGGACAGCATTTGGAGGGCCTTGAGGGGAGACCATTGGGGCCCGTTTTGGTCCAAACCCCCGTGCGGCGCGCGAGCAGCCCCTCTTTGCGTAAAAGGGGGCGGGGCTCTCCAACGTTACGCTTTGGTACCTGTATTCAGATCGGGTTTGTGTTGTCTGTCCCTGTCCCACGATGAGCTCACGGAAGGGCAAGCGCAAGGCGCCCGCAGGGCTCATAGACTTCGCCGATCCCGAAGCTGACCCGGAGGCCGCGGCCGCCCCGACGCCAAAGCGCACGCGCCGTGGGGCCTTCGACGATCCGCTGCCGGACAAGCTCCCTGACCCACTCGGCGCAGGCCCTGCCTGTCCGCCGTCCCCGGCGATTTCGCATGCGTCTTTCGCCGGGAGTGTCGCCCCAAGTGTCGCCCCGAGTATCACGGGCACGGTCACCCCAAGTATCGCGGACCCGGAGCAGTTCGCCGCTGCACTGTCAATGCTGCAGGACTCTTCAGGCACCTTCAAAAAGCCTGCAGAGGTCAGGAAGCTGATAATCAATGAAAAGGTGTTCCTGCCCTGCCTCATCTGTTGCGAGGCCCTGCCCATTTCCTCACTCTGCCCCAGTCATGTCAGCCCCCCCCCCCCCCCGGCAGAATGATGATCAGAGTGTTGTGCAAAGGCTGCAAACGCGCTGTTCTTGAACCTACCTCAGGGAGATGTGACTGATGCTGACGGAAATGCGCTGACGTTCGAGCCCGTTACGGCGACACTTAAGGCCAACATCAATCAGGCCAAGGGCGTCCCAAAAAAGATCAAGTTGGTGAAGGCCCCCGACCTGAGCGAAAATCCCTACTTCGATGCGGAGCTGGCTGCGTCGCGGGCTGCCTCCCGCAAGGCTCGCCCCTTCAAATTCGTTGAGCCCGGAAGTATTGTGAAGAAATCGGAAAAGATTAGGACGATCCAGCGGTCCCAGGTGCCTCTCAACCCTAAAATCGCAGCCACAGTTGAGTGCCTGCTGTTGCAGTGGTGCGCAGCTCGTGGTGTTGTGTGTTGTGTTGTGTTGTGTTGTGTTGTGTTGTGTTGTGTTGTGTTGTGTTGTGTTGTGTTGTGTTGTGTTGTGTTGTGTTGTGTTGTGTTGTGTTGTGTTGTGTTGTGTTGTGTTGTGTTGTGTTGTGTTGTGTTGCGTTGCGTTGCGTTGCGTTGCGTTGCGTTGCGTTGCGTTGCGTTGTGTTGTGTTGTGTTGTGTTGTGTTGTGTTGTGTTGTGTTGTGTTGTGTTGTGTTGTGTTGTGGGGTGGGGTGGGGTGGAGTGGGGTGGTGAGGGGAGGGGGTGCAGACCTCTTTGGGTGACTTGGCGCAGCGGCTGGCTGTCTTGTTTGTTCGTTGCCGGCGTTTCTGGCTCTGGCTTTGGTTCACTGTTCCTCCGTGGCGTGTCCCAGTATTGCATGTATGACACTGATGATGGGACATGGTGCGAAGTATCAGGAATGACAACCCCGCGAGAGCAAAGTAAAGTGGGCGTTCATGCGGGGCGAGGGGACCCCATAAGATGCTCCAGGCCGTTTGTCCCTCGTGTTGAGTTTTTGAGAATGATGGTGCCCCCCTCCCCACACACAGCCCGGAGGCACAAACTCCACAAAAACACAATCAAGTGTGTTCAACCAGAAGTGCCAACGGTAAACCTACTCGACATTTGATGCCCCCCCAATGCCCCTTGCCTTCGGGCATTCTCCCTTACGAACACAGTGTGTCCCGTACAACAGCATGTCTAGTGGATCACCCTGACCAAGCAGCAGACACGTGAATTGCTGCTGCACAGATTCATGATGGCTGGAATTACCTGTTGGTAGGGGCATTCAGTTGATCAGACCGGGATATCTCTCTCCCTCTCTCTCCCTCTCTCTCTCTCTCTCTCTCTCTCTCTCTCTCTCTCTCTCTCTCTCTCTCTCTCTCTCTCTCTCTCTCTCTCTCTCTCTCTCTCTCTCTCTCTCTCTCCCCCCCCCCCCCGCTCTTGTGCCTTGGATTCCGCCTCAGGAAAAAAAATGAAACAAAGGGGTGGGGCTCCACAATCCGCACAAGGACGGCTCTGTGAAAGGCCTTATGAGGCCCCGCCCACACTGACCACATCTTTCAGTCACTTTGTGTGGCATAACTACAGTTGTTGCCTGGTCCCCTCTCACCCCCCCCCTCCCCTATGCAAGAAGAGCGGTCGCTCAAAGTAGTGTTTAACACAGCCCTGGGCTTTGATAGTTGGGGCACGACCTTGTCCCAAACGTCGTTGCATCCGGAAGAAGGAGGATTTTCCTTTCCTCCTCCAGACACCTGGCTCAAGGTCCAGGTTGGACTGGCCTTCATGGCATTTGTTCAAAATCAGTCGGTTATGCCATGCTTTGTACGGCTACAGTTCCGAGCATGGGCAGCCAAATTTGGGGTAGCATGGAACTTGCGGTCACTCCCTTTTTGGCAGCTAGGACCGGTCCCCTACTCCACGATGGGGTTTCTGGCCCAGTCCCTGAAATCTTCTCAAGCCACGCGTTACATTGTGTTACATTGCCCCGGAAGGGGTGAACATCGGGGATTTTCGTTTCTGGCATTTTGCCATTTTTCGCAACTCTGATAGCCTCACTTACTACTGTCCGGCCTTAATCCGCAAAGGTGTTTTGTGCATTTCAGATCTGTTGGACTCTGACTGTCTTCCACGTCAAGACTTGCATCCAAAAATCGGCATAACTTGGCGCGAAGTATATACCACTTCCATTCATCGGCTCCGGCAGTTATCGCCCACGGACTGGTCCATACCATGTGTGGGTAGGTTGTTGGGGCAAGTCAGCCGCTTTGAAAAAGCCGTCGCCAATGCCATATGTACCTTGGCGTCAGCCGAACACGGTCTAGAAAGCTTTTTGGGCCTCACGGCTGCCGCCGCTTCTCAAAGATTTCGCCTACCAAGCCCTATGGGCCAAACTCAAAGTAGGAGATAGACTCCAGAACTAGACCAAGCTCCCTTGGTGCCCCATATGTGCTAACCTAGAGACTGTAGAGCATGCCCTGTCACACTGCAGGTTCCTTGCCATGGGAGCAGACACAATTGATTATTGTTGGGGACCGGCTTACATTGATGGTGCTAGTCATGTGGTAAGGGCGTTACCCCTCAAGCACTCGTTTTCCCTCCCACAGGGGATTGCACATTGGACTGCCCAGGCAGCCCATTGGTAACTGTGCAATCAAGTCCAAAGTGGTTTTTGTGTGGCCTCCTTGGAGCAATTTCTAGCTCAGTGGATAAGAGTGCTCACACAGCTCATCCTTTGGGAGCCCCTTCAGTCACTCAGCGTGTCTTTCACGCAGTTTCATGATGCAGTAGCCACGTTGGCTCAGTTAGGTGTCTTACAAGTGTCTTACCAGGGGTAACTATTAAGGCTCAGGGTGACGACTCCTGTGAGCAAGCATCTAGAGCAGCCAAAAGACAAAAGGTCCAAGATCGCAAGCACAAGGTTGCGCTTGAGGCCAAACAGGTGATTGCTAAATTTGAGAACGAAGGGTGGACTCTTGCCTTCACCGATGGCTCAGCTAAACAGCACCCCAAGGTTGGATGGGTTGTAGGGTATGGGTGTGTGGTAATGGGAGTTTGGGAAACCAAGGGCTTTCGTCCAACCAGCTCAGCCCAGACCAACAATAGGGCTGAACTTCTTGTGGTGATCACTGTGCTAGTATTTTCAGTCTCAAGCAATCCATTTGGTCGTGGTCATGGACTCCCAGTACGTGTATGATGGCCTACGGGGTGCAGCCTTCGGCTGGCGAGAATCAAGATGGGTTGGGCAGTAAGGGCCTGTCTGTTATGCAGACCTTTGGATTAAAGTGCTCGATCTTGTGGACAAGGTATTAGCCACAGTAAAATGGCTTCGTGAGCCCAATCACACAAACATTCTAGGCAATGAGCGAGCTGACGTCCTGGCGGAAGAGGGAAGGGTAAGCTCGCCACTTTATCATGTTTCATCTTTGCCAAACACGACAGTAGTGAGTGTTGAGTTACCCTCCACCCCCACGCCTCGACGAGCCCCGGCGGTCCCGCGCTCATTAGAGTTACAAGACGTCATCACTCCCTCCAGGGAGACACCAGCACTATGCAGGACCATGCCAAATGGTCCTACTGATCAGGATATTTCTATGACCTCTAGACGCCTTAATTTCTCTGAGCCTGTGTCCCCTCAAGCCAGCTTGGACGCTAGTTTATCGCCACGCAAATTCAATCTTAAGTTAGACACTTCTTCTTCATCGGAATCAGTTAGCCTTGGGGCCACCCCGCCCCTGGACACGTCATCTACTATTAGTCAGTGCGACTCTCACAAGGTCATCATTTCAAGCTCATCAGACACGGCCTCCAAGGCCAGTTTACATCACTCTGATATCATGGACGATCCTCAAAACACCTGGGACTCGTAGCATTGGACACCCCAGTCTGGCTGCAACAGCGCCGCAAGCTAAATACACCCAATACTGAAGTAACCTCTCAATCTTGTCTCAACAGCCCACAATTTTCCTTTTCTTCAAGCTGCCGCACGCCAGCGATAGATTCTGATTGAGTTGGCTCTCCCCTACCCCCCCAACATCACAACAACACGTCTCACTCCTCCCCTGAGGTAAAGTCCTAAGCCTGGTTGCTTGGCCGAGGAGTGCCAGCATAAGCAAGGTGACTAGGAGAAGGATGGCAGCCACAGGGCGCCCGATCTGTATTGTTCCATTGAAACACTGAGGTGTTGACAAAATAAATGCTCAACGGGTAAAGACAATTGTATGGTAGCACACTTGTATCATACCTATGATCATGCTGAACTGCCGAACATTGCTGCATATGCATACCAGGACGTGCATGTGTAGAGCACTTTGAGACCTGCTTGCGCCCCCCCTATGCTGTATGCATACAGACATGAGGTCGAAAAGCTTTTCTCGAGGAGGTTCCTGCTCTCACACTGCTGTTTTGCAGTTTGTATTCCACACACCAATGTGCATCATCTTTCCTTTCCGCTCCTCTTTGAAGTTACGTGCCTTTGAGTGATTGCAATCCGGTTGCTCTTCGTAGGTGTCTTTGTTCAACAGGGGAAAAGAACCAAAGATTCCACTTACGCTTTCGCTTGGCTCATCTTCATCACCCCCCCCCCCCCCCGCGCCATAGTTCCTGTTGTTCCTGTTGTTGGCAGCAAAGGCTATGGTTGAATCATGGACTATGCAGGACAAGAATTAAAGGCAGAGACCACCGACCAGAGTGCAAGTGCTGCAGGGGCAGGAAAGGGGCTGTGCGCGCAATGACAGGCCCAGAACGCGCACTGCAAGTAGGGGCCGCACGCTTTGGTCTCCTGCGGAGCCAGGTGAATGGACACGGGTATGGCTGTACCCCATTACAGCACTGAGTGCCCTGGGGGCCTGTTGCAACGTGTCCTAGTGGATAGCCCCAGCGGTTACTAGTCGAGCCCACCCCTGGTAGCAGCCAGGCAGCTGCTGTGAGTGTACACAGCACGCTACCCCGCAAAACCGTTTCACCCGTGCTTGGGCTATGGCAGTGGTGGTCCTGGGATGCCCCACGAGTCGGAAGAGGTGGTCAGTGCAGCCACACCAACAAACACCAACAAAACCGCAGGTGGAAGGACTCTATCCATACCATGCCCATAGCCCCCCCGCTGTTCATCCTGCATTCCAATTGTGTGTGTGTGTGTGTGTCTGTGTGTGTGTGTGTGTACGTGCACCGGGGGTTGGGGGTCAGGACCATCACCTGGCAACCATCCTCATCGGGGCGCATGGGAGGCTGTGGCACGCTGGGTGGGCAGGTGCTGCTTCAGCCCCTTGGTGTGCTTCCTGTGCACACACCGGCATGCCTTACATGGAGTATTTCCCACGACAGTGAAGTGAAGCGTCGAGGGTGCTCACCACTGATGTTGGGGGGGGGGGCTAAGGCGAAACCGCGAGCCAATATGCACAGACTCTGCGCAAAATAGCTTTTGTCCCCCCCCCCCCCCCCCGGGTCTCTCCAGAGATTCCACATACGCCTTCACTTAGCTCAGGTCTTGACCCCCGGTCTCCTCCGTGAGCAGAGGGACAACGGTCCACTCTCACCTACCAAAATTGCGTTTGAATGTGAAACCTTTCAGCGCTGGCAGGGGACTGGATGCCCTGGGGGGCAGAAAGCTACAATTGTGAGCACTGGGACAGACATTCCACTCTTGACACGCAAAATCCCCCCCCCCCCCCGAATATCAAGCAGGTCATACAAAAGACATGGTACTGGACACCAGTTGTACTGCACGGTAGTCCATCAGCTTTTATGGGACAACCCAGTCCCCAGTCCCACAGAATCTAGTCGCACAGCACAGTGCTTTTGGTGCATACCTCAGGGAGGCAGGAGGCAAGCAGGCCAAAGGGAAGCCTGTCTCCAGCGCAGCATTTTGCATTTGTCCTGTAGGCAACATATGAGAAGCGGCTGCAAACTGCGCAGGCTTTCGCCGCCAAAGAGACGGAAGTCAATCCCAATCTGGTCCCACTGGGGAAGAAAGCAGCGCCCGAGGTGTGGGATGTGGCTGTTGTAAGTCCGCTTTGACTTCCATAGACTGCAATTGCTGACACCGAAGCCAGCCCAAGCCAAGGCGAGAAATCAGTTGCGTGTTAGATCTGAGGTCCCGTTTGCGGTGCTAACTGTGAACCAACCGGAATCTGCAGCTGCATTGGAGTGCTTTGAGTTGGCCCAATCGCAGCACTTACACAGGGCGCATCTTGATCCTCCGGGAGACTGCAGGATTGTGCAATCTCCCTGCAGATTCCCTGAGATTAGCATGAACTGCCATGATTGCATTCCTGCCTTAGGTCCACAGAGTGTCGCTGCTGCCGGGGGGGGGGGGGCAAACCTATATCTGCCCCGCGTGGCTGCCCCACTGCTTTTGCCTGTTGTCTATCAGGAGGAGGACAATGCGGATGACCTCGAAGAGCCCCCCACTATGGAATGGTGGGATGACAAGTTGCTGGCCAAGGAGGAGACCAACAGGTGCAATACCCTTCAAATTGGTGCGCAGTTTGGACCCCGTCAGAACGGTGCTGGTCCCCCAGCTGGCTGTCGCTCTGGGGACTGGGCATGAAGCGCATATTGTGCCTACCAGGTGTCTTAAGGAAGTGGTACTCAGCAGATTCGCGTGCTTGGAACGGCTTTCAGTGCATACACTCAGTGTGTGGAACTGCGGCATTTACTAGGTGTTGACTGGAAGCAATTCAGGTAGGAGACACGAGGCTGACAGGTTCACCTGCTGCTCATGTGGGTGACCCATCACAAGCTTCGCATTCCTGCTCAGCCCCCTCCCCCCTTCCCCCAGGCACAATTCACAAGTACCAATCGCATAATAGGCCAGATAGGTCAGATAGGTCAGACTCAGGCCAACATTAGAACGGCTGACAACCATAGGAGGGGTCCCCCCTCCCCCCCGGGACCCCCCCCCCCCCTCTAGACCAAAGTGATGATAGTTGGGAAAAACGACGTTCAATAGCGAAAAATCTGATCGGGCCATTTTTGGTACACAAAATTTTTGGTCCCAGACCCCCGCCTCCCTCTCTTCTAATGTTAGTCTGGCTACACACTCTGCAGCCACCGGTTCTCCTGTGCCACAGAGTCTACATTGAGGTGTTGGACGACCTGGCCCACATCAACACGAAACTGGTCGGTCTACTGGTGGATCACCCGGTCCCTGTGCAAGGTCCGAACAAAGCGGTAGAGGTCGGGCCTTTGCCGCTGATGTTGACCCAAAAAGAACGAAAGAAGATCCGAACCCAAGGTCGCATTGCGCGAGAAAAGGAGAAGCAGGAGCAGATCAAGCTGGGCCTCATTGAGCCCCCGAAGCCCAAAGTCAGGTCTGCATGCTGCGCCGGGTCTGACAACACCGATTGTCTTGCACTGTGCGGGCACAACGCTTCAGACGCCCCCGCAATCCCAAAATGGTGTTACGGTGTGTGCCCGATGCTCTTTGAGGAACCCCTGCCTCGTAGCCACACCATCATGAGGGGTCCTATACATGGGTCAATTGCAGATGGCAGGGGATAGGGAGTCCAGGAGAGCCACCCCCGCCGCAGTCCACAACCTCCTGCGATGCCCCACACGCACACATCCGCTTGTGTGTGTGTGTGCGTGTGTGTGTGTGCGTGTTTGTTGGTTGATTAGTGCCTGTTTGTCACACCAATTGTGTGTGTGCGTGCGTGCGTTGATGTATGTGGAGTACTGAATTGGAGGATAGTGGATGGAAATATGGTGCGAGCCTATCAGAGAACGCAGTCTGCGTATCTGACCCTGAGTTGTATTTTAACATTGTCTTCCACCCCGTTATGGTAATCAGCCGTGTTGTACTGTCTCCATCAAGTCTCTTCTCTCCCAACATTGCTAATGGACGATTTTGCAGGCCGGTTGCGTGGGGTGCCAACATGGTGGCTCCAAAGGTTCACAATGAGTATAAGACTGCACCATGCCTCACCCCCTTCCTTTGGGTAAAGCCCAGGGAGGGCGTGCGGGGGCTGCATTGGCACACTGGTCTCTCAGAGTGAACAACCTGATGCGGGTTTTGGGGACAGAGGCCACGCAAGATCCGACGGCGATGGAGAAGTTTGTTCGCGCGGAAATGGAAGCCCGCCGTAGCGCACACGACCAGCGCAATCAGGACCGCAAGTTGACGCCGGAGGAGCGCAGAGCGAAGGAGCAGGCCAAGATGCAGAAGGAGGCGGACGAGAATCCTGTGGTGACCATTTTCAAGGTGTGCCATGCGGAGTAAACACCGTCCCAGAGGTATCAATAGACGTTGCTGGCAGGTTCGTGAGCATCACCTCTGAAAAAAGGATGGGATTGGTTGCTAGGAACGCAATGATGCCTGGGAGAGTCCTGGTGATGTTTCCCTCACCCGCACGTGATGAGTTAGCCCGGTACCGCCTGTCATGCTCCTATTGAGGCTCCCGCAATTGAACAACCAAGTCTTTAAATGTGGGAAAGGGGGTTTCTGGGCTGGTTGATGAAGGTGCGGTGCAGCCGGTGCCCAGTGCCATGTCTTTTGTGCAACCTGCTTTTGGGACGGTGATTGGGGGGAATGCAATTTGGTGGGTGCCTCTGGACTGCCTGTCCCACTGCTCGTGCAGCTACAGTCTGCGGCGGAGGCTGCCGGATGCAGAGGTGGTGGCGCATGTGTCTGTTTTGTGGGCCATTGATTCACCCCACGTCCTCTGCTTCCCATTGCTCAAAGAAACAGCATTTGCCAAAAAGAAGTCTGTCCACGAGCATGGGCGCTTGAACTTACAATTTTGTAGCGTGCCGCAGAATAAGACCCATCAATGCTCCCCCGCACCCCCACACTCTGGCCACGCAGGTGGGGGACCTGAACAGCAAACAGAAGAAGTACAAGGTCAGCCAGAACGCCACTCAGTTCAAATTGACGGGCTGTGCCATCCAGACGCCTACCTGCAGCTTCGTGGTGGTCGAGGGGGGGCCGAAGGTGTGATTGCTGATGAAACGTGCCCTCAGCACTCTGCAGCAGACATGACCCACTTGCCCTCAACTGGACACCGCTGTTTTGAGGATCATGACACGTTCAATGGCAGTCCAAAGCAAGATTCTGCTTCATTTCTTGGCAGAGACGCTGTTTTTGTGTGGCAGTGATTCCAAAGGTGCAGTTGGCGCAGCAGGCGCATGATCAATCCAAACATTGCTGCATGACAGCGAAGTGATGAGATTGCTTTAAAACCTGGGTATCACACACACATACATACACACACATGCACATACACGCACCCACCCCCACGCTGATATTTACTTACCGACATAGTTACTGAGCCTTTGTGGCAAACTCCCACCTACACCTACACCTATACATACATACATACATACATCTACACTTACACCCCCACACAACCAAACCCACACAGAGGCTGGCGTGTGCACGCACACACACAGGCACACACACACACACACACACACACACACACACACACACACACACACACACACACACACACACACACACACACACACACACACACACACACACACACACACACACACACACACACACACACACACACACACACACACCGCGGTGGTCTCGCAGTGGGGTAACAGGGCAGGAGCCGTGGTATGTTAGGGGTATCTGTTCATATGGGTAGCACAGCCTCTTGGGGCGGCTTTCTGCAGGGCCAGAACGATGAACTGACGGTGTGGAGCGCCAGTAGGAATTAGGATGTGGAACCTCGCAGTTTGAGCATGATTGGAATGGATACCTTGGCACCCCCCCCCCCCCCTACACACACACCCACACCCACAGACCCAAACCCAACCCCATTCACCCCCAGCCCCAGCCCCAACCCCCACCCATCCATCCTTGAGTGCAGGAAGCTGCTTTGTGACCATTGGAACAAGACATTCCACCAGGTTTCCCTGAGGTTTGTCAACGAACAACAACGAACAACAATGAACAATGACAGACAACAACCAGCAACGACGAACCATCTTAATTCCGTTTTGTTATTTCCCTGTGCCATTTCCTTGTACCCATTACCATCTCCTCCTTATTTCCACCCTTCTGATATGATTTCTTTTCTAACAACAATACCACTCAAAGCAGCAGCTGAGTTCCCTCCCAAGACAGTGGTGCCACCATCAGAGGTGGATGCATCCAGTGCTCCGACAAGGAAGGCACAAGTGCACGGGAAACACATGACTCCACAGAAGCATGCCACCGAATGATGCTGTTGCGCCATATTTGGTTTTTCCCATTTCTGCTGTGGTTGAGCGCTGATTTAGTTTGGCGGCACTTGTAGACACAAAGAATAGGCAAAAAATGAGCTCTGGCTTTCGGCAAATGGCTATCATGATGTACTGATATACTGCAACGGTGATGTTGAGGAACATTTTAGCAAGAGTGTTCTATAGCCATGCACGCTATATCCTTTGCACTATCCTTTGGGGAACATTTGCTCGAAAGATCGCGCCCCTGTGGTGATTTTGTTGTTTCGATGGTGGACACTCATGTATTGTTGGCACCCATGTACTGCTGGCCATTTGCCTAGGAGCACATTACAAAATAGTGTGCCTTCGTGCTGGCAATTTTTTTTTGTTCCCATGGCATGCTTTGGCAAGCAATGAGCCACTCTGCCCAGTGTGTGGCTACATATCTCTCGGGGACGGTACCGAACCTGCCAACTTTCTGGGTTTTCGGGGGTCGGTGCCATTGTTGCCTCATTTGTGCCAACTGAGTGTTCCGGAGGTAGGGGTATGTGGGGTATATTCGGAAAGCCCTTGAAAAGGGCTATTTGGAACACCCCAGGTCTGCATGCTGGACTGACGACATGTCTGATATTTTCGTCCATTTTGGACGATGCTTGTGTTGTTTGCTGCCTCTTTTTGTCAACAGGCAGCTGCCATGTCTTCATACAAATTCACGCCACGGGCTGTTGCTTCCCCGGATGCACCACAAAAGCCTTTGACGCGCAAAAGGGCTCGCTCTGGGGGTGTAAGGTGGGTGCAGGTTGCTCGGTATGAGCCTGGTAGCCGGGCAAAAAAGCCCCGTACCTCCCGCTCACAGCCACCCGCATGCTCCCACAAGGAGTTGATCAAACAACGAAACGTGGACCTCACAACCGATGGCCTGTGGGCCATGCCCCTTAACGAGGGTTGGGTGCCAGTGAAAGCACGGAGGTTGCAGGATTGGCAGAAATTGAAGAAATATGTCCCTGTCCACAAACAGGGGGATGTCTGCCCTAATGGGGTCACCGCCCTGCCTGAAAAAGCAATGCTGACAGTGACAGTGATTCTGTATAAAAATGGATAATCGGTGCAGTGCCGTGTTTGTGTGCACCGTCCCATGTGTTGTGCTGCACTGAAAAATGTCAACCCCTCCCCCCCAAACCCATACATTTCTGAAACGGCGTTTTCTTGCACATTTCAAAAAGTATACACATACCCCCCCCAGGTGACGACATGTTTGCACACGGAAGCAAAAGTTGTAGAAAGTGCCGAAAAGTGCCAAAACCCAGAAAGTTGGCAGGCTATGAATGTCCCCGAGAGATATGCTCATTTGCTTTCAAACCAAGAGAATTTGGTCTACTACATGCTCCATAGCGTCCATTTGTGATACCAAAAACAAAGACAGACAACGACGAAGAATGACGATCCAGATTTAATGCTCAATGACAAACCACAGGGAAACCCTGCATTCCACTCTCACCCAAACAACTGCACTAATGATCCCCCTCCAACAGCCAGAGTCTTTAGGCACCCTGTGTGAAACCGTAAGTACCAACTGGCAAAGCGACTCCGCCTTCATCCCCCCCCCCCCCCTCCTCCCACCCTGCCCCTGCCCCTGGAGTTATCGCTAGGAGTTATCGCCAGATACTTTTGGGGGTAGATTGCAGGTAAGACTGGTCCTCTCAGGCCCCATGTGACCAAACAAATGCACTGGAGCCTTTGGATGAGGAGCATCTGCAACCAGTCATCAGGCAAAAATGCCTGCCCTGTGGTCCGTGGGTCTATGAACACCACGCCCCTGGGCTTGGGAGACTACTTCCGCCAACGCATTGCCCAGGCTGTGGGACCTGCTGCGCCACACGATCCCCCGGCCCCGCCAATGGGCTGAATGCTCTGCAGGAGCGGCACATGATTTCCCTCCCGCCTCTGTGTCTCAGCCTACCCGGAAATACGTACACTTAATGCTGGACCGTTGCAAGTGGGACGAAGACCCCTTAACCGACAGCAATGGCAATCCTGTCCCTGGAACAGATGGAGGGCCTGCGCCGCTGAATTGGTGCTCGCTTGTCTGGCAGGTCGGCCTCTGTGTGCACCTCGTGCTGGATTGCTGTGCCTCCGTCTTCAGCCCTTGCGAGCATGGCTGTCCTTGTTACTTCAGGGTGCATTAAGTCAGTGAGTGGGATCGCAGCCCCCCCACCTCCCCCGAATTGAGGGACCCACCTGCTTCCCTCCTGTATGGGGCCCCAGGATGGCATCTTTTTACAACAACAGGCCCCTAGATCCCCTAAGATGAAGCGAAGCAAGTGTGGTCCAGTCTAAGTTTGCATCCCGCAGCTTTTGCCGAGTTGCCGGCAAGGGCTGCGTCACGGGTCCTCCTCCTCCTCCTCCTCCTCCTCCTCCTGCTCATCCCCCAGGGTTAGGGGTAGGCCAACAGCCGGTTGCTGGTTCTTGTTGTATTGTGCATGTGGCAACAGGTTGGAATCATGTCCACTGCCTCGGGGCCAAAGTGCCTGGGCTCCTTTTCCTTGGGGTCACCAAAACAAGCATTGGAAAGGCACACAGGCGCATCCCTGCAACTCACATAGTGCAGGATTGCAGGAAGGGGCGTGCATACACAACGCAAATGCAGCAGGGCACAGTGATATGGACCGAAGCAGGATTGCGGCACTGGTAGGGCAGGACGCAGCAGGACGCAATCCCCTGTCTCTTGCAATTGGGGACTGGCTTTGGAATGGGGGTGGTGAAACAGAGCACGACTGCTGAAGCGGCCCCACTCTCGCCCAGGCCCAGCCAGAAACCCAATCTGGATCAGCTTGGACCCAACTCGCTTTCTGCTGTACAAACCATATCTGCCATCTGCACCTACCATTTGCTGCATGCCACATGATTGCTGCCTGTTGTGTGCTACCTAAGGTTTTTCATGCTGTCTGAGTCAAGTTGGGCAATGCGCTTTGAATCTAACATCTGTCCCCAAATGTGTAGAGATTGGCTACCTTCCCCTGCTACATTCATCTGCCGTAGGCGACCAATGTTTAGGCCTCAGATTCACGCAACAAATTCTTTTCTTGGACACCGAAGCTTGGGCAGACTCCTGATTGGCTGTGAATTGATGAAAACGAGCTGTAGACGTCCTTTTTGCATGTTGTAATTGTCTGTGCCACTGCTGCTGCTGCTGCTGCCGTGTCGCGATTGTATGTTGTGGTTTCTTGTTGCTTAGATTAATATCGCCTGAAAGACTGACATGTCTTGGATGGATACTGCACTGTGATGCGAACTGATGTAATACCATGCAACCCACGTGGCAAATTGGACTGTTTTGTTCGAGGTTCTGCCAATTTTGTCCAGGCATCTTGCCTCATTTTTTTGCTGTTCAAGCTAATGCGCCCAGAAACTATAAACACTTATTGCAATTCCGTGTGCAGGACGGGTGCACATGCCTGTGGGGGAATGAAAAGGTGGCAGTGTGCTGGCACCGACTCTTGCAGCGATTCCTTTTTTTTTTTTTTCATTCTTTTGTCCCGGGGATGGAGGTTCAGCATATCGCTTTACCAGATTCTCGCCGAATTTACGCCCTCTGTGTCGTTGTCCTTGCACTGCACACCTTAACTTCTCTTGACTACAGGGGGCAGTCGCTGAAAGAATGTTCATTGGCTTCAAGTTGCAGAAATTTGACAATGCGGCCAAGGCCCGGTCCTTCATGTCAGACAAGGGTGTGGTCCACTACTTCGATATGGCTGAAAAGTTCCGTCAGGGCGACGCCACCCAAATGCTCAGTGATGATGAGGGTGAGTAGATTTCGGTTGGGGCGCTTGCACAGCCTCTTCCCCCTTGTACATCTATGGGGCCCCATTGACGGAACGATCCTGAGGTTTCCAGACACGACTCCCATGACATGGTTTCTCCTCCCCCTACATGGTTTCTCCTCCCCATCCATTCGCCCCTGCCCCCCTTCTCCACGCCCCCTTCAACAGGCCATGGCAGATGTTGCTGGGCCATACGGTCACATTAAACGACAAAATGTACCCCAGGAACCCCCTGTTTGGCCTCCCAAACAAGGCCCAAACAAGCAAGCCAAGACCAGTGGCAATGCGAAAGCAGGTTAGCGTGAAGATATTGAAGAACTACAGTGAGGGGGAAAATTTCGTGGGGGGATACCTTCGCGGCGAAATTTTCTGCTGGCGAAATGTAGGGGTTTCGGCAGTGCAGTGCAGAGTCAACGCGCCGTTTGATGTCCTTGAGCCGTCCGTTTCTTGCGATGGCGCATGAAATCTGCAGGCCCCACACCTGTGAGTGCTGGTGCAGGAGTACGCCTCTTGTAAAGAGCATCCACCGAAGGGCAGCTGAATTAAGTAGGCACAGCTGTTTCATGCTGGCAACCGCAGCTTGCATGTTCGGCCGTGCGTTAGGCAGTTGGAGCTTTGGGATTCTCAGGGGTGGCGAAATCCCCCCCCCCCCCTGCCCCGAAAATTCCCCCGGCGATATAATCTCCATACAAAATTTCCCCGCGGCCTGTATTACACCTCGATCTAAAGTCTGCACACTCACATTTTGCATGACAGGGTCCATATTCTGCACAGGCGAGAAACTGGTGACATGCAGCAGCATGTGTAACAGGGAATCAAATTTCATCGGATTTGATGCAACCTACTGCTGGTACAGGTGGACTGCGTTGCGTCATACCAAGGGATTGTACCCGGCCTCTCTTTGGGGACCAGAAACTACTGGAGTACATGTTGTTGATTCACATTTGCTCTCAAATTACTTCTGAAGATTCATTTGGAGGCCCGCATACCTGAACACGCCACAAACGCCCGGGACAGAAATGAAGGGCTATGTACTCCGATACGAGTCACATTTTGGTCAAAAGTTGGGCTGACCTTTATTCGGGGGGGTTTTTTCATTCACTCTGGAAACAACTGATGCCATCTTCTGCCCCACCAGCACATTTCGAGGTGGAAGATGCCAAGCATTGCCCAATTTGTATTCCGCACCCTGTCCTGTGGGAAGCTGTGGGCGCTTGTGTGTTGTGTACACATGGCCTGTCGCGCCATTTGGGGGCTGTGAATGACGGTATGGGGCATGATCCGTCAGACACAGGTCTGCGCACAATTTTCCTCATCCTGCCCATTTCAAGGCCGCTTCCGGCTTTTGTCACGTTTTTTGACTTTGAAATTGAATTTGGGTTTGAATTTGAGCTGCGTTCCCGTCCCGAAGCGCAGTAAGTTGTATCTGCCTGATACCACCGACTGGATTCGTGTCTGAGTCTTCCTGAGTTTCTGAGTCTGTAAGATCTCACTCTGGCCATTGCTTGTCGAAAAAACACTGGTTTTCATCATGGTTGGGGGGGATGAGACACCCCACCAAAGTTTGTCTCCCTCCCCGGGGTTACCAAGCAATGCCACCGCCCACTGCCCGCTGCACATTGGACAGCGGACCTCGGGGGAACGTTAGCGCGCCGGGCGCGCGCCGGGCATCTTTTGTGACCCGTGCCCTACCCGTGGACTGTTGCCGTTGATATGTTGGGCAACATTATGTGGATTTGCCCCTTGGCCCCCGGGACATCAGCAGATGTTTTGATTTGAGATGGGTATGGACCTTCTTGTACCCGAGGTGATTTCTTTGATTTCGAAGTTGGGGGCCATGATGGTGCTTATAAGGGCCGGATTCATGTCATTGTGCCATTCATTGGAAGAAAGAATGGCACTTTGACATCCCGCCAACAATGTTACGATGACGTGCACGGGTGGTATAGGGCACGCATTGAGCAGCCGTTTGCTCGGTTGTGGCACGCAAGATGAGGCAGAGGATGAGGCAGAAGTGTGTGTGTAGTGTTGCTAGATCGCTCCACTGTCGCAGTTGGTGATGAGTGTAAGGAGCGCTATTGTACTGAATGTATTGACACCCACACTTGTGGGACCAATGTTATGATGTAGCTCTACTGTTCGCGATACCTCAATAACGCCTATCGCTTCTACTAGAGATCGATGCGGTTGTGCTATCCTAACCCCCCATTCTCCCAACTTGCTAAGGTGTTGACCAAGATCGCCCTTAAAGGAGCGAGAGTGGTACTGTGTACCCCAGTTTGCAACTTTCTTGAGCTGGGGCAGTTTGGGTCACCTAATTCTAAGGGCGTTTCCAAGGGGTGTGCTTGGGGGCTCTTCGGGGGGAACATAGTCTAAAAGTAGCGCGCCGGGCAAACATTCCCCCCTCATTAATATGCATTTAATCTGGGAAAAACCGAAAATCAATATGCACAAGAAGGACCACAGATATTTTACCACCCAAACTCAGTTTGGGGAAGTTGCTAATATTCTCTTCACATTCTACCCAGAACACGTTTTCGGGGGCTAGGTGGGCAATTCAGATGCAACCACAAGATTTGAAAAGAAGCCATTAACCCAGTTTGACTCATCTCCCAAGGATTTGGATGCAGACTACCCACCCATCCATCTAGCCATCTTGTGGGACACTGGCAAATTAAGGAAACACCATCTTCACATCAGCAGCCTGGTGCATGCAGCTATCCAGCCCTCGGCCAGTAATGTGTTACAGGTACCAGCTCAGGGTCCGCAGTTGGTCCATGCAAAAAGGTAGTTGCTGCTGTTCCTTTGCGGTTCAATGGTATGTCAATTGTCTTTTTTTTTTGAAGACGGTATCTGCCTACAGCCCCTGCAATACTGGGCATGAGGTCAGACGCATCATTGTGCATCCATCTTCACATGGTTAAGCAAACCTTGATTGTAGGCAAACTGCTAGGATTCACGGCCCGCTTTCCCCTGTCCCAGCCCCACAATCTGGACCAGGAGCATGAGCATCTGCCAATCATGGGCATGGGATTGTGGAAACCTTCGCTGCCCGACGCATTGCATGGCAGCACCAACACAGGTCAGTGCACCAGACAACAGCAAAGAAACACAGCAGTAGTAGCAGCTAACAGAAACCTGTGTGCGTGTTGTATCATGTGGGGGGGGTGGTGAGGGTATATTGGAATAATGGTTCTGACGCATGGGTAGCAGCGCGGAATAGAATTGGGAGCAGGCGCACGTAGGCGCAAAGTAGTCACATACCAGGCGCATTAGGTGTATAGCAGGCGCATTAGGGGCATCGCAGATGAACAGCAGGCACATAGCAGGCGCTTAGCAGGCACTTAGCAGGTTGGCAATTCAGATTGGATTGGGACGCAAGTGCAATTGCTGTTATTTCTTTCGGATATGTTGGCTGTTGCCAAGGGGGCGAGTTCATTTCCTTTGAGAGTCAGGAGATGTTCAAGGCTCCACGTGGTTGGTGCTGTTTTGTTGGTCTATCTCATCCCTATGGAATCCTTTGGATTTCCAGATATTTCTCTATCTGCTGGGAATTGTATCTGAATGGATTGTCATGCCTTTCGGCCTTCCCTGGGGGCGTGAAAGCAGGACAAGTGCCTAATACCCCGAAGCTCTGCAATAAGATGTGTAGCTGGATGTCAGGGGCCTCGACGAATGCAGGGATGAAGAGGGTGGTGCAGAAGGGGACATGTCTCAGCCAAGGTGGAATTTGGGATTCGTGCCAGAGTTTTGTGCAAGTGCAAGTACAAGTACAAAGGAAGAGGGCCACCTGTTGGGTTTGATGCCGACTACTGCAAACAGGTTGGCCTCGAAATGTCTACATCGGTAATGTAAAGGGACGTATTCTTGGGCTGTGTAGGTGTTCCCCACATGTACAGGATTGGCCACTGGTACCTTTAACCTTCCCCTGATCCTTATCTGAATATTGATTGATCTCCTTTGGGACCTGACCTTTGTCGAACCTCTTGACCCCCCGACCTTCGGGCCCATGCATTTTCATGTCTGTTGAGCATTGTTTCTGTTGAGCAGGGTTTCCTCACACATGAATATGCATTCTGTTGATTAGAGGGCCAAAGTCTGCCCAAGTCTGCCTCGTTTGACAAGCACCAAGGACAAGGGACTTGCTACCATTCCACATGTCTGACATGTTTGCCAGTTGTCAAGCACTGACAATCAAGTGGGTAAGAGTGCGTGCAATGCTTTGATTCCAGACAGGGCTATTGGGGAAAGCCAGGGTTAGCAGCCATGTGCTCCATGTTTTCGCCATCAGCAACGTGACACTACGATCAATGCTGGCAACATACTGAGAGTGAAATTAGGGACAGCAGAAGCCACATATGCCACAAATCACATGCTGTTTGGCGGGCTGTTGGGCCTTTTTTTGGGTGAGGTAATGCTCTGAGAACACTTTTGAAGCGGCGTCTGCGCATGCTTGGGGTACCAGCTCAGCAACCTAGCACCTCGCGGGGCAACAACAAAGAGAACAATGGTGTCGGATAAATCATCTAAATGAAAAAGGCGCACGGTGCGTGCCGCTACCCTGTTATTTGTGACCAGGAGCCAGGCGTAGCTCTCTTCAGCCAACACTCAGCAGTAGTAGGTGCAGTAGTAGGTTGCAAGAGCAGCGGCAGCGGCACTAAGTAGTAGCAGCAACAACAACATCAGCAGCAATAGCAACAGTACCCCTCCACAGCTACTAGTGCCCCCTCAGCACAGATCTTGGGCCAGGTCAGGAGCCAGTCTGATGCCATGTGGCAAGCACTGCCCTTAACTCTGCGGTTTCACCCACTCAGGATCCGACTCACCCAATTGGCAACTGGTTTCCAAATCATCAATCAAAGCGGGGTGAGAAAGGGCCTCAAGGAAACATTGTAACAAGGGGCACAGCAACGCTTCAACAGAAGGGGATGCTATTCCCTGGTCTATAGCTCAGCAACACAATGTCATTGTCTTGGATTCGTGCCAGTACCTCTGTCTTCTACAACCGCAGCAGTGCAAATGAGCGGGCGCCGTCTGATGGCTTTCTGTGAGGGTCCGTTTGGGGGGTGTAATTGCCCAAAACGGTCCGCATCGTGCACGCACCTTGCACCCGCGCCCACAACGACACAATTAGTACTCTGGGTGTCGCCTAAAGCAAAGCTACAGCAGGAGCACGATACAGTTCCAATGTGCCTGCAATTCCCTCGGACCACGGAGTGGGCAACCTATAAGCCTATAGGCATCTGGCGACATTTTGCCTCTTGCCCCCATTTGAAATGAGCACTCCACACCCACTTTGGTACTGGCCGTTGCATAGCAAAACAGAGCCAAAGGTTTATGGAGAAGGGACACCATCACAAAAGCATTTTCAAAAAAAACCTCATCATAATTCATCTCCCACCAAAAGACACCCAGCCACAGAGCCAAGAGATAGACGTTAAAGGGGGGTCCCAGACTGTAAGCCATAATTATACGAGGGGGTGGGGGGAGGTCCTAGACTTTGGACCCACCCACCTTGGCTGTGGGGCAAGCACCCATCTAGAGGTCCTAGACTTTGGACCCACCCACCTTGGTTGTAGGGCAATGACCCTTCCCCCCTCCCCCCTTCCGTATTAATTTCTTATAACAGATGATTTGGACATGACTACCCTGATTCGAAAATAGTGATGTGGTTTTACTAGGTGTATGGGTGGTTTCTCGGGTTGGGGGTTGGGGGTTGGGGGGGGCTGAACCCCCCCGCCCCCCCCCCCCCCCCGACCCCCCCCGAACTGTCCACGAGCGGTTCACTGGTTGGTGTTTGAGGTGTCACCCGGTGAGGGGTCCCCCCCCCATTTTGAGGGTGGGGAATCCCTTTTTGAGGGTTTCACGGCCTGTCCTGAAGTTCTCTCTACAGAATTTTCAATTTGCTTGTCTTTTTCACCATTGTTTCTGGCGGGTCCATGGTAAAACTTAGGAAAACTTTTTTTAAAAATTTTTTTACTAAATTTCAAGACTTAGTAAAAAATATTTATTCACTAGGTTTTTCTTTTTTTACTTTTTTCCTTAGTAGTAATTTACTTAGTAGAAAAAAAAATTTCTTCTACTAAGTAAATTACTTGGTAGAAAATTTTTTTTCTACCAAGTAAATCACTTAGTAGAAAATTTTTTTTCTACCAAGTGATTTACTTAGTGGAAAATTTTTTTTTTCTAAGCAAATCACTTAGTAGAAAAAATTTGTTTCTACTCATTAAATTACTGGGAGGAAATTTTTTTTCACTAAGTAAATTATTTACCCGAAAAATAAGTTTTCCCACTTTCTGACTACCACTAGGCCCATTTGTGGGTCATATCTGATATTGTCCCCCCACTCTGAAATTCACGCTTTGTTGTGTGGCCCCTTGAGTTGGCGTTAGGGACTCTCAATCCACGCTTTGTTGTGTGGCCCCTTAAGTTGGGGTTAGGGACTCTCAATCCACACTTTGTTGCGTGCCCCCTTGAGTTGGGGTTACGGACTCTCAATCCACGCTTTGTTGCGTGGCCCCTTGAGTTGGGGTTACGGACTCTCAATCCACGCTTTGTTGCGTGGCCCCTTGAGTTGGGGTTACAGACTCGCAATCCACGTTTTGTTGCGTGGCCCCTTATTTTGGGGTTAGGGATTGCAATCCATGCTTTGTTGCGTGGCCCCTTGAGTTGGGGTTAGGGTTACTAGTGGGCTACCCAAACCTCTCTCTGAGTGCGGATTTGGACTTAATGGGTTCGTCGTGGGTTCTCCGCGACTCTCTATGGAATGCCTCATGTGCTAGTGCACAACACCAAAAATAGTTGGTTGGATCGTGGGCAGAGCGCACCTTGGAAGCGTCGTCCATAGATATGTCTTTCGCACCACCCTTGATTGTGGCGTATAATTTGAGCAATTCGCATTGGCTGCTCTGCTTGTTGATTTCCCCAACTCGCGAATACCTTTGCCTTAGGTTTGACCCAATGTGTGACCGGCCACACATTGTTGGGGCAAACCAGGAGGAGTTGGCTGTTGTGGATTTGATTGCCGAGCGAGAAGGCGTTGACCCCCAGCAGCGGAAGAAGTGGTCAAAGATTTTGGATGCTTTCGATGCCCTTGTATTTGCAATTGCACCCCTGCATTCCACCTTCATCCAGTAGATTGATGGTGTCAGTTGCCATCCGGCATGTCTCTTGACATTGCATTGTGCCTTGTCTCGGCGCGTTGTCAAGGGCATATTGCAAGTGCCACAAGATTGATTGTGGTTGTTGCGTGAAATGGCTGAAGCTACTCTATACTTCAGTGGTTCAAAGTCGGCCTCCACCCCAAGGACCCAAGTAGTACATTGGGAGGTGGCTCGGATGTACCCCGAACCCCAATCTGTGGACCCCGTTGACAAATGCCCTTCTTGTGATGGCACACCTCACATCGCGTGCCACAAATGAAAGGTTCTTCATCGTGCCTTGCATGCGTCCATCTCGGAGGTTTGTGTTGGGTTGCGCCAATTCTGGACGGCCAACCTTGCTGCTGTTGCTGTTGCTTCTACTGTTGTTGCTGCTGCTGCTTTTGACACCCATCCTAGTGTGCCTACTATTGTTGCCGCTTCTGCTGTTATCACCCGTCGTGGTGTGTGGATCTCTCGCAAGTGGTATGCAGTGCCTCCTCAATATCCCCAAAATGCTGATGGTCAACTGAGAAATGACCAAGCATTTTGCACCGAGCTGCAAGGGGAGTTGAAAACGGCTCTCTTTGGGATGTGCACCAGTAATTTCCAGTGCGAGACAAACCGCGCCATGCACATATCAAGGCCGACTTGATTTTCAAGCGTGTCTTTTGTAACTACTTGTAAGTAGTTGGCACAGATGTTGGCCATGGCCCTGTCAGGACTCTTTTCTTGAGCTTGATTTTGTTTCTAGTGCCCGACCCCAATTATATTTTGTTGTGTTGGCCGAGTGCCAACTAATTGGTGTGCATGATGGTTTGGCCTGGGTGGGGCGCCACTAACACAAGTGGCCGAGAATCGACTCGGGGGCCTTGTGCCCTTAAACAAAAGCACCACCTACCATCGAAGTGTTGACTACCTTGTTTAAAGCAGCAGCGGGGGGGGGACTTAGTAGACCGAGGTAAAACTTAGTAAATATAAATTTATAACAAATTTTTTTACAAAATTTTTTTACTAAGTTTTACCTCGTTTCTACTAACTTTTACCAAATTTTACTATGTGTTACCTCGTCCGTACTATGTGTTACCTCGTCCGGTACTAAGTTTTACCAAATACCCGTTTCTGGCAACCAGGGGTGGACAGTTTTCACCCAGTCCATCGAATCCTCGGTCTCCTTCTCTTGGCAGCAGCACCACATCCTTGGAAAGTGGAGAAGAGCAAATATACAGAAATGGATTGCATTTCCTATGGCAAGGCAGACGTTGTTTGACACAGCTGTACACCAGGAGCTGGAGCTAATGCACTCGGAGGTACATTCGCATCAACGGGTTTTTCTTCCTTGTTTGATGGGATGTTGATTTTAATGAGAAATTGAAGGTTTGAAGCTTCATGTTCTCATCCCAAACCAGGGCTTTTTCAAATTGGCCACTTGCTTCGTTGCCCATTCCGCAAACAGCTTTGCATCAAGCCGGCCAACAGAGTTTCTCGCTCCAACCCTGTCCATTACACTTTTTCTGGTGGGTGGCGGGGGGGGGGGGCTTTGCCCCCTCCCTCCCCTCCACCAAACATTGTCCTACCACCCTGGTAAGGCATCAAATGTGCTCTACTGTGCATGTGTGCTGTCACAGCTTTAGGAGATGCATGTCCAAAGTAAACAATTGTGATGCAAAACGTAAAAGTGATGCAAAACTACAATTTTGGAGAATTGCCTGTCAATGGTGCTCCAACTATGTCTGGCTGGCAGACAAACAGCATGGGCGAAACCTGGAACCTTTGGAAGACTGACCTTGTTTCACAAAGCCGTCCGCCAAAAGCTTCAGGAACCACTTCAGAGGCACAGAAATTTGGCACATTGTCTTTTCCATCTAGCACCCTCCAGGACTGGAGCCACTTATGAGGAGGGGTGTCCAGTCCCTGAAGACAGGCACATGGCATCTATTGTTTGGCAGCACAGCTTCCGGTTTTGAAACTCGGAGTGGCAAGGCAACCGCAGAACATGAGCATTTGATGTGGGCATTGCAGAAAGAAGAATTCCACAAGAAGGCAAGGCCTTGAAACCCGTGAGCCCTTTGGCACAGGGCTACAGTGACCTCCTTGCCTTGCGTGTGCGTGGCGGGTCATGCACGCACCCCCAGTTTCCCTCATTTTGGTGGTCCGGCATGGTACAAGTCCAACCACTTGTGTGGAGCATGATGCAATGGGTGAAATGCGAGAGATTCCACCCTTGCATCATGGTGTCTGCCTGTTCCATCATCTCAAAGAATGTGGCTTTTCTGTCTGTGGACCCTTCTATGGGTGCTCCACACTGGTGATGCCAAGATTGCAGAGATAAAGCTGCGGACTTCTTGGCCCGAGCCATTGCTCCCTTTGGAAGCATTGGAGTTCGTTGCGGACCATGCTCCAGACCACTACTGGACGGTGTTGCATGAGGTCCATCGTCAGTTTCTATCGGAAGGGGGTGCAACAGGTCTCATGCATGTTGCAGAACTGGCGCCCACCATCACTATTCACCTGCATCTGGGCCAAATCTACGTCTACATCCCAACACATTGGGGGCTTCGGGGTACCGGGCAGACCAACCCCCTCCCTAGCAGACTTCACTGTGGTGGCATTAGAGAGACCGAGGGGCAGAAGCAGCACCTGTGAATAACAAATGTCCAGCTCGTACCGACCAAAATCTTTTCCCCATCGGTTTGGGAAGAACAACTTGGACAATTTCCTTCTGACATTCCCAACCAGTGCATACACCCGGAAGTACCAACCGGCACGCTTACTCAGCTTTCTGGCCACCCCCCCCTGCCACCCTGCTGCTGGTAGCTGAGTATCTGTTGCTTCACTCCTTGGGAATGCCTTGCCCGCAGTGCGCCCGCAGTGCAAAGTTTGGCCCCTTGCGGCTGGCAAAACTTTGCACCTCAGCCCCCCCCCCCCCCCCCTCCCTCCGGGAAGCCTGAAATTTTGGTGGGGTGCCAGTGCCTCGATTACACCCGAGCCACTGTCCATGTCCCAACGCTTTGCCTGATGACGGTCGCGCCTTTCTAACTCCGCCCGAAAAAAATTGCCATTCAGCAACCTGACAGTCTCAAGGGACCAAATGTTGAATTCTGAAAGATAGGCCTTTCCCCGCCTGCTCACCTGCAGCGCCTGATCATTGCCCATCCATCATGCAGTACAATGTCACTGCCACAAAGAGATTCCGCCCCCGCCAGTCTGTGGGAATGCCATGCACGCAGTGTGCACGCAGTGCGCACGCAGTGCGCACGTAGTGCGAAGTTTTGGATGTCGGCAAATACTCGAACCCTAGTTTTGGCCCCTTTTCACAAGTTTTTGGTTCCGTACCAGGGTTTTTTTGGCTTCCCAAGCATTTAGGATGTGGCATATTTGAATTGTCAACCATTTCCCCCTAGAAGAGGCCCATCGACAAAGTGTACATAGTCAACACGGCCCGGATCTCGACGTCGTCATTGCCGACACTGCAGCGAGCCTCGTATCCGTAGAGGCGGTTCAATTCGCCCTGCAGAGTACTCTTCCCGACAGATAGTACGTGCACCAAAACCTTGGTCGACTTCAAGGTGATTCTCGAACCGAGATGCTCAAGATCGTCGATCGGTATGGCCACGTCCACAACTGCAGAGAAGTCAACGTGGTCATCGTCGCTCGAAGGCTCTCGATCGCCGATACTCGATGGTGGCGAGTCGACACCAAGACCGGACAGTTCTTCTTCGACGCTGCTGTTGGTTATAACTACAACCAGAAGTATCGATGGACACCTAGCCAACCCTATGGTATTGACACCTTTCAGTCTTCCCTCTAGTAAACAGGTGACAGGTATTCTTGGGTGAGTGTCCTAGCCTCTGCGTGCGCAATATGCACGCAGTGCAAACACTTAGCCTGTGTCATGCAGTCGCCAGGGGTGGCGTGCGTTACCAAAGCTGTGGCTGTGAGACATGGGCCCGTGACCGGTGTGCACGTTGCTTCGGTGCATGTCGTTGACTGCAGCCCCTCCTGCATCTCAGGACCGGATGGGTCCATGTACAACGTGACCCTGCCTGTCGTGACTCCCGTGTTAGGGCCTCGTCTGGTCACTCTACTGCAGCACGCGTTGGGGATAAGGTGTGTTGACATGTGTTTCTGTTGCTGCTGCCTATGTGTCTGAGGACGCCCTCGTCACGTGTGGCATCAGGAGACCCCCGTTGCATTCCTTGCCCTGTCTGATCCCCTCTCAGCTGTGTTAGAAAGGGCACCTGAGCAGGCCTCCTGCAACAAAGGAACTTCGGCGGGTTGTTAGATTTTTTCTGGTCTTCCATTCCCGGGCACTCATTTAGTCGAGTGGCCGCCTCTTTGCACCGAAGGGAACCCCTTGCAATGTTCTTGTCTTTCGAGCCCAGAGCTTGCTCTTTTACGCTTAGTCACGAATAATTGGACAGCCAACGTTGGGTTGCCGACCCAGCCTGCCTCCCCCCACAAATGCGTGCCAGGGGTCCCAACAACGGCGCCCGGTGGCTGCATTGCGCGTTGGATGCAGATTCAGGCGCGGCGATTGCTGCAGACTGAAACGTCGGACCTGTTCAGGTGCTGCACTTGGTGGTAGACGGCGGATGCCACTGCCAGTACTGTTACTCCCGCTACTGCTGCTGCTGCTACGGCTGCTGCTGTTGCTGGGTGCACCCGATGCTTTGTTTACAACTGGAGCTTCTTCATGGATCTTGCAAGGATCGCCCACGTTTGCTTTCTCATGATCCCCTTCTGTTTGGTTCACACATGACATCCAAAGCCCTGCGCACCCCCCACCTGAGGGTACCCACGCGAGTGCAGAACCGCCCTTGAGGGTCGGTTGGGTTAGGGTTGCGCTTTATCGCACATCTCAATGTGCCTGACGGAGTTGCCGTCCGTCCGTGCCCAGGTACTACTCTGCAAGGCTGGAGATGTTCCGCCAATTAGCGATCCAGGATTCCCACCGTTTCAACATCTCCGAAGATGCCGAAGCCTTTGCGGTGATTTCGATGGATGGACAAATGCGCGCTGTCACAGCGCCCCAAGATTTGCAAGGTCAGGTAGCTTTTGCCACTCGTGCGTGACCCCCCCCCCCCCCCCGTCGTTTTGACCCACCGTCCCTCCCTCCCACAGCCTTCCTCTGGGCGTCTCTTTGCTGCCGCAGCGCCCGGCGTGTCTTTTTTTTTTCACAGCGAGTTCACGTTTTGTCACTTTTCCCTGACAATTTCGGTGCATCTACCCCAGTGACAAATGATCAGCGCGATGTGGCGATCGTTTGGAGGAATGTTTTGGACCCCCCCCCCCCCCCAAATCTCAAGGTACTGTTCTGAAGAGCAATGGTCGTATACCTGTGTCCTGGGGGTATACGGAAACTAAGTATTCGGCGCTTCATCCCCCCCCCCCCCCAACCCTCAAGGGGCTTTGTGCCCATTCTGATTGAGTTGCGTCTCAGACCCCCCCCCCCCCCCCGACCCAGTCAGGACATACGAATCGGATAGCCCCGAGGTGCAGCTTTTCCCAGACCCGGTCTGCTTTTCGAGGCAATTCCGACCCAAGAAATGCCGCGCGGTCAAAAGTTTAAACGAGTTTGTGGATCATCAGCAGACTGAGCCATTATTTTTCGAGAATGTTTGGACAGCATAACCCAAGGCGACGGACAGGAGGCAATGTCTGCACTTTCGCCCAAAAGCCGATTTCACATGCAACACCAATATGAGACCAGCACACGGGGGGGGGGTTACCTGTGAGGCCTGACACCAACCCCCCCCCCCCCCTGGACCCCCCAACCCATACTAGTTAGCACCTGGTTAGAACTGGCAAACCGAAAAAAAATTTTTAGCCTGGAAAATTTGCAACACACTTGACTTGTTCAAAATGCTCACAATGCGTTAGGGAATGCCGTGCCACGTGTCTTCTTCTGCTGGCCGGGAAACCTTTGCTGATTCAGTGGTACATTTGTTCGAATACGGTACTGTTTTTCATTTGTTGTGAGTGGTAAAACGAAAATTCTATTGCCTTCGGCAAGTCCACCTCGCAGAGAATCTACCGCGAGCAACACACACACAAAATAGGGTGGAAACTACATAAATACCGGCTAAAACATGCTTTACATACCTTGGATGATCATTTTAGGTGATCACGGTATCAAAAAAACAAGTTTCGAAAACTTCGATTTTTGAGCTGCCCAGGGTGACAAACTGCATAAGCAGGTTGTGCACCCGTCCCTTGGGAGACCCCCCCCCCCCCCCGACCTGATACCCAAATAGGGTGAAAAACACGTAAATACGGCCTAAAACATGCTTTCCATAGCTTGGATGGTCATTTTGGGTGGTCACAATATCACAAAAACAAGTTTCAAAAACTTCCATTTTTGAGCTGTCCGGGGTGAAAAACTGCATAAGCAGGTTGTGCACCCGTCCCTTGGGAGACCCCCCCCCCCCGACCCGATACCCAAATAGGGTGAAAAACACGTAAATACGGCCTAAAACATGCTTTCCATAGCTTGGATGGTCATTTTGGGTGGTCACAATATCAAAAAAATATGTTTCGAAAACTTCCATTTTTGAGCTGTCCAAGGTGAAAAACTGCATAAGCAGGTTGTGCACCCGTCCCTTGGGAGACCCCCCCCCCCCCCCCCGGACCTAACACCCAAATAGGGTGAAAAACACGTAAATACGGCCTAAAACATGCTTTGCATAGTTTGAAATGTCATTTTGGGTGGTCACAATATCAAAAAATTAAGTTTCGGAAACTTCGATTTTTGAGCTGCCCAGGTTGAAAAACTGCATAAGCAGGTTGTGTACTGGCCCATTCACTAGGCCATTATTGGTGGAAACAGTCATTTCGCGTCTTTGGCACGGGTTGTGGACGGCCCCAGGCAAGGCTAGAGACTGTAAAAAACGTCCTTCCGTATCCTAGTAGGCATATACTGTCACAACATCCCCACTCGCACCCCTCAGAGTGGGTACCACGGGGTCACCGAGGTCGCCAAAACCGCCAACATCACAAAAATGGCTGAAAAGTGCATAAACTGCATAAGCGCTCGTCCCACTCCGCCCCATACAAACCCCATAGAGTCGGGACCCGGAAAAACTTTTTCGGCTCAAAATCGAAAAAAACCAAAAGATTCATGATTTTCGACCCAAAAAAAGGGGGGGTCATTTTTTGACCCCCCCCCCCCCACCCCCCCCCCCCTCCCTCAAAACCTGAAAAAAGTGGGTTTCAAGTGGGGGGGGGTCTGGGGGGGTTCGGACCAAAAACTCATTGGGGGATGCGTTTATTGGACAAAATAATGATTTTACAAGGGGTTAAACTAACAATTCAACCCCTTGGGGTAGGGTACGCGAATAGCCCCAAAATGGCCAAAATGGGGGGGTATGTGGCGTTTTCCCCATATATACGCCTGCCTGGCTTTGATCTAACAACCTCTGCGAGGTGATTTTACCCCACTTGTGTGTATTCAAAATGCTCAGAAGGAAATGGGGAATTCAAAAAAGCCCCCAAAATGGAGAAAAAATTTCGACCCCCCCCCCCCCTCCTGGACCCCGCCCACACCGCGGGGGTGGGTGTCTAGAACTGAACTGCAGATCCCCCCGTGGACCAGCACCCGCGACGTTTGTGCGCCTCAATGTGCCTTTGAGGCGCAATTGTAAATGCTGGTGCTTTCTTTTGTCGTGACACTTGTGAGCTGTCTGCTGTCAAACTATGGGCAATTTGTAGCACTGCCTGCAGTGCAGACATTGTGCATGGTGCTGGTGAAGTGCGCTGAACCAGTCCATGGACAGCCCCATGCTCTTTGGGCCAATGCTGTGGTGGTTGCGGACCTCTGGCAGGCTGGCCACCTGCTCGTGCAGCCACTCTCAGGGTTGTGGGGGGCTGGGATGCAGCGGGCCACCCATGACGCCCCCACTGTTGCCGAAAACACCAGCCCCTGTGTCGTCTTCGAAGACGAAGAGTTGGCCACCACTCTTCCTGATGCATCCGACACTGGCCGTAAGGCCAATAGCACAATTTCATCCGAAGGGCAAACAGTTACACTGGCAAAGCGCGTGTCCCGTGGTTTCGCGTACCCCACATAGTTCATACATGGGCCAATGATAAACGTGCAATGTGCAACATACCTGCAACATACATGGTGATGTGCAACATACCCGGGGTGTGTGTCGAGGGGGGCTCTTTTATGGTAAAAGAGTCCTTCCCCGTCCCCAGAAAAACATGTGGGAGGGCAACATAACCAGTGATTATGAGGTGAAGTATTCCGAACGTGGTGGACACACTGGGAACATGTGGCGTTCTGCACAAGATATGGCCATCAGGGGCTGCAACTGTATCTCTCATGCAGAGCATTTATCCGGCGCCGTGCGAGACGGGGTGGTGACCTTGCCGATTGATCACGTCTCAGATCGTTCTGCCGTCGCTGAAGCCATTGTTTATGGTCAGGTATGATGCGCACTGTGGTCTATGAAGGAACAGCGTTGTTGCACCAGCACAGGGAAGGACCGATCCAGTCGTGCGCCCCCTCCCGTCCCCTCCTCAGGCACTCTGGACCGGAGTGGCTCGGAGGAACATCTTTTCCCACATCCTATTCCTCTTCCTTTTCCTTGCCCTCACCCTCTCCTTCACCATCTTACTCAACCGGTGTTTTGAGCATTTTCAGCCGTAGTCTTTTCCCCTGACCCCTTGAGTTTTTTCACTTGCTTTTCACTTGCTTGAAGGTGGGACGAAACAAACAAACAGAGAGAGAGAGAGAGAGAGAGAGAGAGAGAGAGAGAGAGAGAGAGAGAGAGAGAGAGAGAGAGAGAGAGAGAGAGAGAGAGAGAGAGAGAGAGAGAGAGAGAGAGATTTGGGTTAGAGGAAAGGGGGGTTTAATCAGGATATCCAATTTTCGAGAACCCTATTCCCTGGACAGTCCGTTGAGATTGTCCATGGTTTCCACTGTCACAAGGGGTCTCGTGGACCTGTCTGTGCCAAGTGGCCTGGAGCCCGTGAATGTGGCCAGTGGCCCACCTTTCAGGTCAATCCTTCAAGGGGGTAGCAAGGGACCCTTCTCAGAGGGGGCATGTGACCCTTATCCTATGGCTCAGGAGCGCTTGGACAGGGTCCAAGCCTCACTATGTGAGGATCTACAGAGGGACCAATCCAATATGAGGACGCCCTGTCATCACCCTGCACGTGCATGGCATCCACCCCAGCGGTCGTGTAACATGGAACTGACCAGTCCAGTGGCAGCCACCATGAAGCAACATGGTTACGCTGAGGCCCTTTAGTATGATTGTTCCACCCATCTATCGCGACAGCAGTGGCAGCACCCCACAGGCCTCAAGGACCCGAAGACGCAACCAGGATCCTCCAAGCCTGTGTTTTAGCATGGCCAGGCGTGGCCCGGCATGGAGGTGGCCTGGCAAAAGGGTTCAACCCATACGCATACCCATTCTCTGCCCACCAAAGGTCCACCACCCCTCGGGGGCTGACCGAAAAATCCACAGGGGAAACATCAAATTTCATACTCAACAGAAATTTTGGGTCATTTCTGGTACACCATTGGGTCTCAGACCCTCCTTGCACCCGCTTCAAAGCGTCCCTGCCCATCCCGTGTCACTGTTATTCAGGTTGGCACAAGAAGTTTTGATGAGTTTTATGAAGTCGCAAGGGCAAAGGGTCCGTTTGTCGTCCGTCTCTTCTCAAAAAGTGTAGACGCAAAGATGGGGGGCATCGTCCCCGGGTACTGCGTGCAGGCGGAATTCAAGAACATGGAGTACAGAGTATTGGACGAAAAGGTGCCTCCTCTCGAGCTGTGGCATTTCACAGCAGCCGGTGGGGCAGTCGGACTTTCCATTGTGGGGGGGCGGGGTCAATGGAGCCTCTGCAAACTGGGGAGACAGGGCTCTTGATCACGCAATGCAGCGCCGAAGCACAACGAATGTTTGGGAGGCCCACACCTTCTCTGTGAACACAAGGCACATGATGACCCCTTTGTCGCGCCCATTCTAACGACACCATTTTCACATTTTTCAGCCCAGCTCCCAAGGCCTACCTGCAGTCTCCTCAGCTTGGCCACCTGCTGCTACCAGGGCGCTGGAAATTCGAGATCATTCCCCTCCTGAACGTACGCCCGGAAGTACCGACCGGCATACACACTCAGCCCTTATGGCACACACCCCTCCTGAACATACACAGCACAACACACAGTTTGTAGTCTCGTTGAAAGCTTGCTCACCATCTGACACGTTGGAGACATCATCGTCATCGCCTTTTGAATGCTGGGCAACACAATATCTGTCATAGCAACTGATGCAGACAACATGTACAGACAACATGTGGTATCCTGGCTGCCCAACCCTAATCCCGCCCCCCCCCCCCCTCCCAGCAGGCCCAGCAACAAAACAGAGAAGAGGATAGCGGGGACCAAGGGTCGGAACGCATGTGGAGTTTGTGGCTGTGGGGAACAAGAAAAAGTCGACAGGCGGAGCCACAGCCGACAGGTACACCCCCACCACAGGGATACAACACAAACACGACTAGACCGCTGGAGAAGGGATACACTTCATAGTATATGACCTAGTGAGACTCATGGCCCAACCAAACCACGCAAACCTCATAGTAGCTGAACTGGGGATGAAAACGTATGGACATTGACACATACAGCCACAAGGGGAGGGCCTACCCATACCACACGCCACAGCAACCACAACAACAGGGGCACGGAGAGGTGGGGAGGACTATAGAGTGGTGGGGCACTAATGTTGGAGGTCCCGAACCCTGAAACTGACGGCGGGCGCTACGTGCATGGTCTACCACCGCCGCACCAGCTGCGGCCAGCAAGCCAGCAAACAGCATGAAACTACGCCCAGGACAGACTGGGATATTTGGGCCAGCAGAAGCAAGTGGCTAAAACCAAGTGGCCCAGTGGCCAAAACCACTAACACCAAGAACACCGACACCAACAAGGAGCCCCATTGAGCCAGGATCTCCCTCCTCAAGGGGAAGGAGGGGACAGGGCGCGACGGCACCCCTCCCCCCTCCCCTTCCCCCTCCCCTTCCCCCTCCCCTTCCCCCTCCCCTTCCCCTCCCCACAGCAACACGTTCCCCCGCCGCCCTTTACCCCCCAGGATAGGATGAGCCCAGAGGAAGCTGGGCAGGGGGAAAGGGACACAAGGTGAGGTTACAGGGCAGGGCAGACCGCGCTCGCCGAAAATGGTGCAGAGCGACAAAGGAAGGGACAAAAGGGAAAGAATCATTGTGGTTGTTAGAAGCCCCTGTCAGGAAAATTATCCTGCAGATGCACACACCAGCGTGCACAAGTCAGTGCTGGAGTTGCCAAACCCAGCGTGGACTCGGAGTGTGCATCTGGATGCACCTGGTCAATGGCACGGGCAGCAGCCCGTCTCTGGGACAGCCGACCCCTGAGTAGTCAAACAGGACAAGTCATCCAGGGGCTCCATCGACACAACTAAAACGTGTTCAGACCCGCAGAGGGTCAGAATGTGCAAGGGCGAGAGGCCAACAGGCGCCGCCAAAGGGGAACAAACCAACACATTGGCCTTGTGCCAAACGCCCCCCTCCTAACTTCACCGTCTTGGGGAAGACTTTATGCGGTACATGCTGGCGCTGGCATGGGAAGGATGCCAAGGGGCAGAAGCAGCACTTGTGAGTAGCAGGACAACTGTCCCACTCTCACTCTGTAAAAATAATTTCCCCCCCAGCTGTTCGGTAGCCCAACAGGCTGCCCTACTCTTGCAGTTGTTGAACCCTCCATCTTCACCTCCAACCCAACAGGTGGGCAACCAGCCCACCAATCCTGAAGTGGAGGATTCCCTCCTCAAAAGGCGAAAGCGTACCCCGAAGTACCATCTGGCATACTCTTTCAGCCTTTATGCCCCCCCCCCCCCCCTCTTCCCCCTTTTTGTGGACTTTGTCACCCGCAACACTTTCTTGGTGCCATGCCGTACAACAGGCCAAAAAGCAGATATGCAGTAGGATCTCGCACTGACAGTCGGTTTCGCCAGTGCGTTTTTCACACACCAATTTGCGTCGTTCCTCTTTTCAATTTCTTTTTGAAGTCATGTGCCTTTGAGTGGTTGCAATCCAGTAGCTCTTGGGGGGTGGCTGTGCTAAACAGGGTCTACCAAAGGTTACACCGACACCTTTGCTTAGCTCACCTTAATCAGGCTTCACACCCCCTTGTGGACCCTGAAATTCTGGACTGCTAAACCCCCCTGGGCATTTTAATTTGGGGGGCTTACACTTTCCAGTTATGTCTGGTTGCCAAAGAGATAGCGGCGTCCCTCATGGGGACGGCTGAATAGCGTATCGCCGCAGAACAGCGTTTCGCTGGTCCGTGGTCAACCACAGCCCCCCGCCCCCTCATGCCACTGAGGTGATGCAGTACAGTTGTACAGGTGAAGGTGTAGAGGTGAAGCTGAGGGCTGTGCATAGTTCTGACCGGGGCCGCAGGGGGGAGTAAGCTGAGTAAGAACAAACGAACAGTGCTGCAGTGCAGCCAAACACTTGTGAGCTGTGACCGGTCGCCTGTGTCACGGGGGCGTTCGGTAGCTAAGTATCCATTGCTTCATGGCCCCCAACGCCCCCAAACACGCCGTGCTTGGCTTTGGCTTTTGTGTGAACACTGGGGGTGTTCAGACAGCAAAACGTTGCTGGTCGTTGCACAAAGGGGCGTGGTCACCCGGCTGTTTGCCACGTTCCCTGAGAACGTTTCACGAATACGATGGGGTCCATGTTGTGGGTGTTTGTGCTGCGATGATGACAAGTCCCATGGCATACTTTGGGAGGTGTCGGGCAGCGGATGTCATTGTTCTGCAGGAGGACGAGCAGGACGCCGACGAGTCCAATGAAGAGGATGTTGAGCATTTGGACGCGGCGGACTCCATCGTGTCGGAAGCACAAGGTACTCCCCTTGGCACGTGCTCAATCCAGAGCTATGGCTGCACCTCTTGGCACTGGGGAAATGCAGTTTCTGTGGTCCCGCACTTGAGTGCCGAGCATTCCGTGCAGCAAGGCCATGTGGGAAGCGTCCAAATATTTTGAAATATTTGTGGGAACGCCGAACGGCAGTTTGACGTGTGGGGGCATGCCGGCGCTTTGTTGGACTTGTGGGGCCGTCTGTGGCACGACAGCTCCAGTGCACAGGCCCATGGCAATCGCACTCAATGGTGTTTGACTGCGTGATTCGTTGCGACCCATTTTCCCTCGCACTCCAAAGGGACGCGGACCTGGGGCAAAAGGTTACGACTGAGTGTCACCCTGTGCACACATGCGGGGGATGGCTATGCTTGTGAGAGGCACAGCGTCGAGGCGTTGTAACTGCACCTGAAGCAACAGCTGTGGAGACGTAGAGGCGTTGTGCGGGCGCGTTCCGCAGTGATTTGGTGCGTATTTGTGGTGTGCAGATTCAGGGCCGCCTGCCGTCAACTTTTCCAAGTACCGGGTGCAGCTGCTCGGGATCAAGGTGTGCTGCGTACGGACATGGGACAGTGGGGGTGCTGTTGTACCCGGGGCTGCAACTTTGAAAGTTACATGAGGTTTATTTGGGCACAAAGGGCCGGGATTTTCGTTTGCGGGGAGGGCAGGGTCCGGGCCAGGCGCTCGATTGAAGGCGCCGAAGATCTCAAAAATTGTCAAAGGATCTCACCGAATCCCAAGGGCTTGAAACCCCAGGGGGTCAAAACCAGGCGCCCCGCATCGTTTGCGCGAGAGTACATGAGACAACCCCCCCACCCCCCAAATGTCGTATCGCCATGTAGCTGTATGCAGGAGGCACCCTCCATTTCTTCACTGATGCATCCACCTGTTGTACCTGCGGGCCTCTGCCCTGCCCTCAGGCCGCCAAGATGATCCTCAGATCCAATCACTCGCTCTCAGTTCTGCATAATGTCAGCAGTGACTTTCCTCATCACCTGCCAAAAGTATCCCGCGTGAAGGTATGCCGCATCAGGTTGCTGCGGTCCGTACCGCTGAGTACTTGCGTCTGTCCATCCCCCACGTCTGCCTGCCCTGATGAAGCGGAAGAGCCCCCCCCCCCCCCGCCCCCTCTAAAAAGACCATGGCCACCCCCCCCCCCCCCCCACCCCCTCTAAAAAAACCATGGCACCGGACGCTGGTGCCACACGGTCACCAGCCAGCTGTTGTGGAACCCCCCAGACAAGCAACTGGTAACACCGTGAGCAAATGCCTGCCACTGCTTGAGCGCAGATGCTCCACTGACTGCTCAGCGTAGGGCACACAGTGACCCCGGTCAGTACCATGAAATGACATGGTGTGTGCGTGTGTGTACGTGTGTGTGAAGAAAGTACAGGAGTGTGTCAGGATTCACTGCGTCTGGGTCGCCCAGGGTCAGTGGTGTCCTGCAGCCCCGAGTCCAACGCGGGGGAGCCTGCGACGCCCTGCAGGTCAGCTGCGGTGGTAGAGGGGCCCAGCGCTTCAGGAAAGCGTCAATACTGGCTGTGAACACTATCCCATCCCATCCCATCCCCACCCCGTCCCCCCCGCTTCTCCCCTCCCCCGCCAGCACTTCCCTCCACCACTGACCTTCAGCAACCAAAGCAGGTCACACAAAAGACTCGGCACTGAAAATCAGTTGTATTGCACGTAACCAACCTGCCTTCATGGATCCCGCCCCCCCGGCGCCCAGTGTTGCCTCTGGGTGCTGAAGACAGCCCCCCCCCCCCCCCCCAGCACCCATGGCCTTGTGTGACATTCACGTTGCTGGTTGTGGTGAGCACCTCCCAGCCTGGGGTCTTCGTGATGACCGCATACCGGGCACTGATCAGGCTGTCAGGGGAGGACGCCATGGGCAGAAGTTGCATTCTGGATTCCCGCCCAGGAAGGTGGATGCGCGCAGTAGTACGGATGCCTGCTTGTCATAGCAGAAGGTTCACAGGCGAGAGGCCAATAGGCGCCGCCACAGGCTAACAGAGCCAACCACCAAGGCCTTGTGCCAACCCCCCCCCCCCCCCGCCCTTGGGCCCAAACACAAAAATTGTGGGCGATTTTCTTACACGAACCCTAGGGTCTCCGCCCCCCGCCCCCCGCCCCCCGCCCCCCGCCCCCCCAAAACAAAAAGAAATCCGATCACCGTTTTAAACCAATGGGGGTTGGCCAGAAAACCAGTGATGGTCCCTCCCGACTCGTTCTGGGTGTCGTCTCACCAAGTACCACAATCAGGGTTGGATGAGCTGTGCCTCATCAACTCTTTGAGAAAGTTTTAGTTAGATGGTGAAAAGGGTTGGTGTCGAACTGTCTTGGTGGTCCTTGTGTGCAGTTCAGGGGAATACTTCCTCTGAGGCATGAAACGGACAGGCAGTGGGGGGCCGAAACGCAGTGCATCCCCCCCCCCCCCCCCGAGCGCAGCTCAGCAGCGGGACCGCACACCCACGGCTGATATGAGAAGCGGCGCGGCGATTTGCGTGCAGACCACAACACCTGGTCCGTTTTCCTATGCGGAAAAGTCAAATTTTGCCAAACAAAATTGTTCTCATGCAAACTCGGGAACAGGGGGAATTGTGTTGTCTGTTTTGCTTTCTGATGTTCTCGCTTGTTTTGCAACGTCATTTGAGTGAGCTTCAGATGTGCCAAAAGGCAGTGCCCGTGCAATGGCATCATTTGTGTATGCCCTGGGGAGCCCATGGCAGGCTTGTCTGAAGGGACCTTGTGGATCAGACCTTTGCTGAGGGTGGATTCCACTGGATGAGCGGGGAGGGGGGGGGTTCAGGGCCTGTAGTGGGGTGGGTGGGTGGGGGGGTGTAGAGCTGACCCCTTGAATTTAATTCATTTTCCACATAGAAGAAGTTGTCTGATGTGGGAAGGCAGGTGCATGGATCGACCCGGGTCAGGCGTTGGGCATAATGAGGTACCAGGGGAGAGGGATAAACTGTATGGGGCAAATTCTGCGGCAGCCACTTCTGGCGGAACAAATTCTGTACCAACTCTTTCAAAAGGGTGAAATTATGCATAGCACCCAAAGTTTGCCCATGACAAGCAGGGGAGTGGTTGAACGATTACCAGGCCCCTACTGTTGCCACAGTGTTGTGAGTCAGCTTCTGACTGAAAATTTATGGACATCTCAATTTTGGCCTAAGGCGATGAACCGGAGAAAATGCAAGTATGCTGCACAAACCCCCAAAACAGCCGAACAATTTCTGTACCAAACTTTCGTATAGAATTTATGGGACAGACAGTAGGTGATGCCATCCCTCTGTGACTGGGTCTGTGATATGGTCCCTGGGGTCCCCGGGGGGTTGCTAAGCCTCAAGCTGTACTGTGGCCCTGGTGCTCCCAAGACCCCCACCCCCCCGAAAGCTTTTTCGTTCAAAAGCGTTCTCAACGTCACCTTGAGGCCCCGGCCTCCGTTGGCGGCCGGTCACTTCATCCTCGCCCGCCACCCATGCCTTGACCTTCCCATGCTGTCCTCTGCAAACCAGCCGCAGAATTGCCACCAGTGCGGCCTGCTGCTGCTGCATCCCTCCCACTCCAGTGGTGAAGAGCCTTGCGGCCCTGGGTTGGCTGAGCCCTGCTAGTGCCAGCAGTCATTGGCGCCCGGTGCAATGCCCGTTCTGCAGCACAACAGTTGCTCCAAATGGAAACTTCAGTGGAAGACCTACTCATATTGCATGTTTACCCCTGCAAAATTTTTCCTGAATATGCAAGGCTGTGCAGTTTTTTTGCACAGTGCTGCAGAGGTGAATTGTCAGTTTCCTGGGGTAATTTTCCCAGGCAACGCTTGCCCCTGGTCCACAAAGGGAAGTTGTGCATGTTGGGTAGCAGGCCCCGACAGTTGCGCATGCACGTTCCCTCAGGGCTATCGCAGCGTTCAGAAAGCCACAGCGGACATGTACCAGAAGCTGCAATCCTCGAGCTTCGGGAGTTGGAAGCCCACCACCCGCTTGTTTGTGAATGGGAAGCATATTGATGAGAGCCAGTGGGACCCGTTCCATTTCCATGACATTTTAGGTGCCCCCCCTTCCCTGCCCTCACAAGCGGTTGCTTTGCAGGTGTGCGTGTGGTTGTGTGGGGGGGTTGGGGGGCATAGCCTGACATGCATCTAAGTACCATGACAATGACTGCTGTATGTTTTAAGTCATGGGTTTTTTTTTGTTGCAATGGTGAGTAATGAAAAAAATATTGGCATATTCGCCTCAAGATGGTAGGGTTTATGTGGCCATTTCATTTCTCCCGGATCGTGCAGGCATTACACAGACGTTTCATTTCACCCCGAGGGGTCTTCGCAAGTGGAGCTAGAGTGAAGCACCCCAAATATTGGAGGGAGATTGCTTGTTGGACAAGGACCCTGTGTATTGCTTTGATCAACCATGCCACATGGAAATCAATGACCCACGTGTGTGGACTCGTGTTGTCCATTATATTAAACCATGTCAAGGAAAATAAAAGCCATTGAGTCCACCACTACCACATTGAGTGATTGCCACTGGATGATGTGGCTTGGTGCCATTGCCACATTTTGGTGCTGAATAATGATGAACGATTGGGGTTGCATTTGGTTTGTTTGTAGTATGGATTGTCGCCTCCTTTTGAGCTTAGTTCTATTGGATTGATTTGCCTTTTCTTGGCCTTCCTCAAACACCACAATTTTGCCACCGAGCATCGAGCCTTGGGACAATTGGGTTCGTGGTTATCACTGCCTGTGCATCTCAAGGTAGGTGGTTGAACATGGGGTTTGTTTGAGGATGTTCCCGTCGCTCAGATGCCTAATGGATTTGTGAAAGGTGTATTGGGTGTCGTCAATGCTGATCACTCTCTGTGGATCATTAAGGGCCCAAGTGATAGTTTTTAATGTGACCAAGGTTCATACCCCTCCCTTTCCAAGCGAAGGATTATTTTTCGAGGCCAAGGACAATGTTAAGGCCAACGCTGGAGATGCTGAGCAAGCGCAAGCGCCTCGAGGGGCGCTCGGTGGAGCAGCACAGCCGCGCGGGAACGGAATAGGCGTCTCCCTCACAGAGGCTCTGACCTAGGCGAGGGGACAGCTGCAGGGGGGCACCTTTTTCAGCTGCTTGCCGTGGCAGTGAAGACATAGCCTCCACCTTGCCAGCTGGCCCGCAGACCCATGCAGGTCTTCCTCTATAATTTGGTGTTCCCCTGCCGCCATCACACATGCACTCACCCACACACATCCGGTGCCAACTCTTGGGATGCGAATGCATGATTTATGATTCGTGGTCATTGTGTGCAGCATCCGAAGGCCGCAGGACTGAGCAGCTGATGGCCGCCCTTCCAGACTCTGTCCCGCTTGACAAACATCAGGCTCTGTTCGGTCGCTTGCAGGTATTGGCTTCTTGTCTGCCTCTGTGCCTGCGTGTCTCTGCATCAGTGTGCCTGTGTGACCGTGCACATGTGTTCATGTGTTGTTTTGCGCTGCTGTATGCCCATGCGATTGTGTGCCTGTGTGCGCCTGTGGCCGAGGGGCAACGCTGAAGGGCATCGCGAGGCGTCGAGGCGTCGCCGCGTGTGTGGCATGCGCCCCTCTCAATGTCTCCATAGAGCGCGCTGACAGACCCAGGGCCTGCGCGGCTGCAGATCAAGCTCAAAGACGTGCATTTCCTGAACGATGTTGAAGAAGACGAAGAATACGCGGAGTGGGACCCCTCGTTGCGTGGGGGCAGGGGCATGGGCATGGGCATGGGCATGGGCATGGGCATGGGCATGGGCATGGATGGGTACGGCGACTTTGGGGACTACGGGGGCTACGGGGGCTACGGGGGCTTCTACCGAGTCCGCAAAAACCTTTTCACTGTGGTGCATATCGTGGACCCCGGCAACGCCACGCACCTTCGTCGCGTGGCTCACAGCCTGACTCTTGTCAAGAAGCCGGTGCTGCCGTATCGCATCGGAATCCTCTTCGTCAAGCCCCCAGCCACCGCGGGGGAGACTGCGTACGCCCCCGATGGCTCCGTAGTGCCTCCGCAGGAGGACCCGCAGCAGGTTGCGGGTGCAGTGCACGGGCTGTACCGGCACATCGCACGCACCGAATCCATCGCACGCGCCTGGGGATTCCTGGCGGCTTTGGCGGAGAGGACTGCGGCGCTGAATGTCATGGGCCTCGCAGATGTGCGTGAGGTATGGGCGCTGCTGGGGCGCTGCGGGGGCAACACATAGGAAACGGCAGGGCGCGTGCGGTGGGCACATGCGGTTGGGGCGAGGAAGAGAGCGGCTCGGTAGCAGGCTCGGCCCAGGCGGGTCCGTGGTAAAACTGAGTAAAAAATTTTTTTTTTCAAAATTACTTTTTCTCAGTTTCAAAACTGAGTAAAAAAACAATTTGTTACTCAGTAAGTGGGGTTTCTACTCAGTTGCGAAACTGAGTAAAAAATTTTTTTTTTCTACTCAGTAAAGAACTGAGTAGAAAAAAAAATTTTTTTTTACTCAGTAAAAAACTTAGTAGAAAAAAATTTTTTTTTCTACTCAGTAAAGAACTGAGTAGAAAAAAATTTTTTTTTACTCAGTAGACTTAGTAGAACTTAGTAGAAAAAAGCTTCTTTGCCCATAAGTGGGCCACTTCTGATTTTGCCCCCCGCTCTGAAGCGGTGGGGATCCCCGAGACGGCAGGGGTGACGTAGCCACTTTGCCCATAAGTGGGCCACTTCTGATTTTGCCCCCCGCTCTGAAGCGGTGGGGATCCCCGAGACGGCAGGGGTGACGTAGCCACTTTGCCCACTTGTGGGCCACTTCTGATTTCCCCCCCCGCTCTGAAGCGGTGGGGATCCACTTGTGGGCCACTTCTGATTTTGCCCCCCGCTCTGAAGCGGTGGGGATCCCCGAGACGGCAGGGGTGACGTAGCCACTTTGCCCACAAGTGGGCCACTTCTGATTTTGCCCCCCGCTCTGAAGCGGTGGGGATCCCCGATACGGCAGGGGTGACGTAGCCACTTTGCCCACAAGTGGGCCACTTCTGATTTCCCCCCCCCGCTCTGCAGCGGTGGGGATCCCCGAGATGGCAGGGGTGACGTAGCCACTTTGCCCACAAGTGGGCCACTTCTGATTTTGCCCCCCGCTCTGAAGCGGTGGGGATCCCCGAGACGGCAGGGGTGACGTAGCCAACTTGCCCACAAGTGGGCCACTTCTGATTTTGCCCCCCGCTCTGAAGCAGTGGGGATCCCCGAGACGGCAGGGGTGACGTAGCCACTTTGCCCACAAGTGGGCCACTTCTGATCGTCTGGTACTCAGTTTTACCAAATACCCGGCCCAGGCAGGGGCTGTACCTCCTCCCCTTCTGATGCAATACGGGGGCCCGCCCTCGTTTTACGCAGATCTACATGTGTGCCTGAGGTGTCATGTACACACAATATTGTACCACGGGAGGGAACATCTAGGTGGGGAGAAAAAAAAGTTGATGAAGACAAATTTGGAAGCTCTCCCTCCCACCAAACATTTCCTTCAATTTTCAGAATGCTATGCGCCGAAATGTGTGCACCGGAGCCCATCCAGTGACCACCTAGAGCCCATTAGGGAATAACAGTAACCATCCACTAGGAAACCATTTCTGAGGAGCAGTACCAAAATTTCCCGTCCTAATTTTGGCCCTCAAAAAAACGCCTCAAATTATTCCCCTGGTGGTAAGGGGGGGGGTTCGTCTGGGAGTTGCACGGGTGGTGTGCCAGCACGGCATCGGGGCCGATGTGTGGGACATTGCACCCGCAGGCGTACCGGCATTGGGCCCCCAAGGCCAAGGACATCGATGGAAAGATGGGGAACAAGAAGGCCAAGGACCAGCTGCAGCAGAGCCACCGCTTTGTGCAAGGGCTGGGCCTGGTGGCCCCGGCCACACTCCTCAACGGCCGGCCATTGCCGGAGGACGAGGGGCTGTTGGGGTTGAGTGCAGGGCAGCGGCGGGAGGAGGCCGTCCTCAAGGCGCTTTCGGCCAAGGGGAAGCTGCACGACGATGTCGATGACGTTCTGAAGTTGGTCCTGAAGGAGAACCCGAGCTACCCCCGGTACCGCCCGGTGGCCTTTGAGCCGCCGGTGTTTGAGCCCGCGGCTGTGAAGATGGCCTCCCCGCTGCAGGTGCCCTTCCTCCGACTGTCCATCCACCGATCTGAATCCCTCTGCAGTGGACTTTCTTGGGTTGTGGCATCACCCATTGTATGTGGGCGGGGCTGCTGCCATGGAGGAGGCTGTGGTTGCTGGGGGGTAGTCAGTGTAGCCCCCGCTCCCCATCCATCTACCCAAATCTATGCCAACGGGGAACAGCAGTTTCAATTGCCCGTGAGTTTTCGCAAATCTACCTCACCTGTGACAGGCCACCATGGCCGCCATCGCCAGATGGCCATCGCCACATACAAACAGCCCCAAACGGTTGGCAAACCCCCCAAGAAAGTCCCCATCCTGTCCAACGTGTGGTACAGTCGAAATGCTGAGAATTTCAAGGGGAAGTCAATCGTGCCGGAAAGCACCGGAAAGCCCCCCACCCCGGGGGGCCGAGCACACTGGGCTGGCGTCGGCAGAACTGTCATGGCCCCCATCGGAGGCGGGCACCACCAGGCAGGGGATGGCCCAGGCACAGCCACGGCTGCATGTGCCCCAGGTCCAGGGTTGGTTGGGGCAGGCGCAAGGCCACCAGGTGGGTTACGAAGTGATGACACCAGCGGCGCACCAAGGGCAAGCTGGCCCCAGGGCTTGCCAGTCCTCCGATGGGAGGCCCCCTTTTCGCGCCCACGCGTGACGCCACAGAGGTGGCAGAGCAAGCCAGGCAAGCCAGTCAGCGCCAGGCCCCGATGGTGCCGCCGGGCTCAGTGGCACATGCGGCGGTGCTGCAGGGCCTATGGCTGCCACCATGGATGCCGCACTATGCACCTCCCACTGGCGTGCCCAGCCCCGCCGCCTCTGGCCATGTGCACCCCACACCTTCACCCTGCCTGAGCGGCCCCGGCCCGCTTGCCGTATGAAGGGCATGCAGTGGTCCACCAAAGTACGCAGCGAGCAGCCGGGGCGGCGTGCCTGGTTCAACAGGCCAAACTGAATGCGCCCCAAGTTGACTTCTGCCTCCGACTGGTAGCATTCCCCTTGGCCCTAGGGATGCTGGCGGTGCCCCGAGTGCTCTGCGTTATCCAAACAGCGGGGCAGGTCGCCAACGTGCTGATATCCAATGCCGCATGCTGGGGGGCGGAGGGCCCACCAACCTGATGGACAAGAGGGTGGGGTCTATTCGCTGAGACCTCCCCTGAAACACATGCGTTCACAAACAAGCAAACTGCCCTCTCTCTCTCATGGGTTCTGCACGGGCCCCTGTGCACAAGTCCGTGTCAGGCACCAGGGATGCTCTGGTGCCTGCGGGGGTAGGGGGTCAAATGAGGTCATGGGCCCTGGGCTTTTGGAAGCGGAGGACCTCAGTCTAATTCTACGCCCTCACGCCCGCAGCATGAGCGGGTCCAAGAGGGGGTGGTCGTAGAGGCCGGGGGGGGGGGAGGGGTGCTAGAGGGGTTGGGGAAGGATTTGGATGGAGGATGATGGGGGTCCTCTACTACCCAAACCGCTGAACTCCCCCTCCCCTAACCCCAACTATTGCGACCGCTGACCCGATGATCTGGGTGCACCAATGGTGCTTCAGATCCTGATCCCTGGATGGCATCGGTGGGGCCACCAGAAGGAGGGGGGGGGGTTCTGCGAAAGATGGGGGAGTTATGGGTTAGGGCTGGCCTGTGGCCTGCACTACCCGCCCCCCCCCCCCAAAAAAAACCCAGGACCCCTCTGTGCATCGCGACATGGCAGAGGGAAGCGGCGTCCCTGCAAGAGTGCGTGGTGTGGCTGGAGTGCGGCGACTCCCTCACCCTGGCGGAGACCATGCGGGAGGCGTGTGCAGAGTGGCTGTGGAAAGGTGGAAGCCCTCCCAGACACGGCCCCCTACACGGCGGTGGCCACTGCGATAGCGTGTGAGGCAGACATCCCGCCCCATCTTCGCACGGGCCTTTGTGTTGTGCCAAGTTACGCACGTCGGCTTTGCTACTTCGCCTTCATCCCCCCGCCCCCCCCTCCCCCCTCTTGACAAGACTTCTCCCCTCCCCATCCCGCTTGCCGTGCCTCTCCATGCCCTGCCTTCGTCCCTTTGCCTCAGGACCTGCCTGTGGTGCATGAGCCTGGATACGCAGACACTTTCTGTGCCCTCACGCATCTCTTGGCCGTGGACGTCACTTCAAAGGGTGGCCGACGGGCCTTGCGGGTGCTCTTGCAGCGGTTTGCGAAGGCCAGGGCCAAGAACAAGAACAATAAGGGCCCTGCCCACGCACGGCTGCTGCTGCTGCAGTGTACCGCGGAGCCGGCCCCGGCGCTAGCAGTGGCGCTGCACAGTGTAGTGGCACTAGCTCCGGACTCTGCACCCGCTGCGTATGTACTGGGGTGGCTGGATGCGGTGGAGGCGCTGGTTGGCGCAGGGCCGCCTCCGGACGGGATCGCGGCGGACGCCTTTTTTCCGGGGCAGTACGGGGCGGCCCAGGCCCAGCAGACCCAGAGTCAGGCGAGTGTCGAGGCACAGGCGGCGTACTGTCGGGGGTCTTTGCAGCAAAGCGGATCTGCAGAGGCCACGTTGTTCACTAACGGCCGGCGCACTGAGGCTGGTCTTCTTGACGCGGAGGATCTGCAGCTGCTGGAGCAGCACGAGCAGCGCTTCCGTGTGGAGCCAGTCGTGGCGGTGCTGAAGGTGGCGTGGCTCTGTATGGGTTGCCTGAAGGACTCTGAGTTGTGGATTGTTGGTGCACAGAGTGTTGTTTTTGAAGGGGAGGTCTTGAAGGGGACACTGGTTGCAGTGTGCGTGGTGCACACTTCGGGGTATGCGTTTTCGGGTGCTGAGTGCTGAGGTTGTTGAATGGCGGGAGGCCCCACGTATGACCACACGGTGGTGGCACACACACAGCGATTTACGGGTGTAATGAACGCTCTGGGCACGTGGCGTTCGAGCCGTATGAGTTCTTGGCTCCCTTGGACAAGCACCATGCCCAGGTCCCATGGCTGGGGCACGAGCTTGTGCAACAGATTCCATTTGTTCATGTCCATCAGTCGATACTGCACAGCAGCAACCCCATTTGTTGAAGCACCACCGGGGTGTTGGGGCGGTGCTGCTGCAAAGTGTGGGGCGTTTTTTTGCCGGTGGGGCAGTGCACAGGCAGTAACACCTCTGTGCCAAAGGTCACCCAGCAGCCCATACACAGCACCCAGCAGCCTGTACACAGCACACAGCCGCCTGCACACGCCAGCAGACGCTGCTGCACCCTGCATCTGATTCGCCTTGGTTTGGCTATATGACCACATAGTATGCACAGGCGCCTTGAGCGTAGCGCATGTTACGCTACGCTTAAGGCGCCTGTACATGCTCAAACACGGATTCAGGCCCCAACACCAAGAACAACTCTGACAACACAATAAAAAAAATTTGGTGCGAAACCTGCACTTGCTCGCTACGCTCGTGACACAGAACTTCTGTATGTGGGTGCTCGAGGGACGATTCCTTGCAATGTGCCGAATGCACATCTGCGCGCTGAAGGGTAATCGCCTAACAACCACCAGCAAACACTCTGGGACACGCAATATAGTTGTGGATTGTTCCAAGCAGATCTCTGCCAACTCTAAGGCACGCTGTCCAAATTTCAGCAAGCCATCAGCAGAGTAGAGTAGCTGTTGCTTTCGAAATTAGCAACCCCGAGGGGGAGCATATTGCAATCCTTGTGCCACCTACACACGCTGCTTGCCATTCATGGTTTCTCTAGGGCACACATTTGGGCTCATGTTTGCTGTGTGCAGGCTGCTGGGTGGTGTGTGCAGGCTGCTGGGTGCTGTGTTTAAAGGCATGCACGGCGTGCGCCCAGAGCTCTACTTTTACATGTAATCACACCACACATTGTGTGGTCATATCACACATTGTGTAGACATCTGGTGCAATTTGACGTAGGTTGCTGGATATTTGTTGGGGTGATGCACAAGCTGTTGTCAGTGTTCTCCAGCGCTGTTGGGGGGTCATGATGTGTGGAGGTGCTGAGGGTCTCATGATGGGGAATGCAATTTTACCACTGCCCCGCCCCTTTCCCAACTCAAGTGATCAATGTGGTCTGATGCGCGTGCATACCCGATATGTGTAGTCCCCCTCTAGATACCCAACCCAGAAACAGAGAGAGAGAGAGAGAGAGAGAGAGAGAGAGAGAGAGATAGGGCAGCATTGCCCACCCCATAGAACCTGCGGCCCGACGACAGCGAAGGAGCCAGACACAACAAACTTTGTCTGGAAACGCGATATGATGCGCCGAGCCCGCCCTCTTCTTTTCGGCCTCTGCGTAACCAACCGCATGGGTGGCTGCTTGGGGGACTTGCTGATAGGAGGTAGATCAGTATTCTGATCAGTGTTTCCAATTTGTTGCAAAGCATCTGCGGCGTCTTCTGCATCTTTGCCTCATGTCGGTCAGCACATGGCCCTCCTCCACGCATCTCCAGACCCCGCCCCCCTGCGCCCAAGCGCAGCCCTGCATACATGCTCTTCAGAAGTCGGACATCTTGAGGTTTCTACACAAGCCCAAGCAGCCTTTCCCAACGCGGGCTGAGGCTGAGCATGCCAGTTCCCAGTTTGCATCACTCATCGTGATGCTGGCGGCACTTGTCCCGTCGCACAGTGCAGAGGCAGAGGCAGCAACGTCCGGGTCGCTCTCGGAGGGCCCCAGCGCCCCGGCGGCCCCCGAGCCTATTGCGGAGCCTCGCACGTCATACGGCTTTACGCAGGAAAGCGCAGGAGCCAATGGGGTCGCACCCTTTGAGCTTGTTGCGATTGTTGACCCCCTCAGTACAGCCGCAGCAAAACTCTCTGGGCTATTTCTGGAGGTGATGGCGCATTTCCCAGTCCGCCTGTCAGTGTACCTGACCCCACAGCAAGTGATCCATGAGATGCCTCTCAAGAGCTACTACAGCTGCGTGCCTGGGGGTGCAGTGCAATTCGATCACTCAGGAAATCGCAAGGCGGCTGTGGCCACCTTGATGCATTTGCCTGCCACGCAGGTGCTCTCCCCAAGCCCTGTCCGCTGTGCCAGCTAAATGCACTGACATCAGACAGACCCAACAGGCGAAAAAAGTCTCAGGGGCTGAGATCAGACGTCGGAAAAACCCGTGGTACACAAACAGGGGAGGGGGCGCTGAAAATGCTTTGACAGATTTCCAGCACCCTACAGTCGTACGATTTGATTTCTGCCGTTTCAGTAATGTTTGTGCTGCAGCGCTGCCAGCCCCCCCCCCCCCCAACACCCAGTGCTTGCTTGAGAGGTCCCCGAAGCGATAAAGTCGATGCATTGCCTCTGGCCTGTTTGATAATTTCTGACCCAAGCCAGCCTATGAAACATTCGATAGCCCGGCATGGGCGAACTCAAGGCAACATTCAGCACTGGACTTGGAAGAGCGATGACCGTATGGCCTGTGTCACGGGGGTCATATGGTAGCTAAGTATCCGTTGCTTCACGGCCCCAACACCCATTGCAGTATATTTTTGGTCTATGTCTTGTATTCTGATGGGTGGAGAACCCGGCTTTTGTGGGCAGTGACAGTCGGCTGATTTCCCTGACGTTTCTTTTGGTTAAATAGCACGGCAGTTGGTAACCCACGGCAGTTGGTCAGCGACCGCAGTTGGTCACCGTGGTGCCGGTACCCGGTGCCAGAAATCTGGTCCGCTGGTGCTCTGCTGAGGTCCGGGCATAACGGGGTCCAGCAGCTTTCTTTGATTTTCAGCCCTGATGACGTGCTGAACATTTTTTTCCCCCACTTCAAAGAACGCCATTTCATAGGAAGCAGTGTCTCCAGCGTTGTTCGAGGTGGACACGTGTTGTTTTTCGTGGTCAGGCACCGACATTGTACTGCAATTGCTGTTCATGGCGGTCACCAGGGGTTTGCATGAGGCTGCAGGTCCCAGCCGATCATCGATTGCCCCAGGGCCCCGATCCCAGAGACGCCTGGCGCACATAAGTCCTGCAGACACCAGAGCGCAGGTGCGCGCGACCCCATGCCCACGCTGAGCTCCGTGCCTGCCCACTGACTGCTTGGGTCCATCCTCTGCACATTGGTGCAACCAGCAAAAGGGCTGTCGGCTCTAATCCATGATCCATGATCTACAGGTGCTCACCGTGGAGGTGCATGAACCTGAGTCTTGGATAGTGACCCCTGCAGTGGCCCCCTACGATATGGACAACCTCCTGCTTGAGGCTTTGAAAGAAACGGAGCACATGGCGGCAGAGTACCAACTGCAGAGCCTCGTGTTGACTGGAGACTGCACAGATGAACAAGGCACTGCCCCCCAAGGTCTGCGCTTCACTGCACGCTTTCACGCAGGTTTGGCAGGCGTCGTGTGCTGCGGCCCTGTGCTCTTGAAAACACACACCTGGAACGGCAGACCAATTGTTCCAGAGTGGCAAACAGTGTTGCGAAGTGGCTATGTCCTTGGGTACTTTTGCAACTTGCCTCAAAGCCTCCTGCTCCAAAAGTGAGATGAGGGATGGCATGCATGTGCTTCATTGGTGGAATGTCTCAACAACCCCGCCCCCCGTTGCAGCAGGGAGACATCATCCACCGCCTCCGCCAAAGAACACCCAACAAAACAGACACCTGTGCAGCTGTCCCCGCAAAGTACCTCATCAAAACCCTCGACAATTCCGAAGCAGTGCGTGCACAGCAGCTGCCAGACCCGTGGGAGAACCACTGTCCATGCCAGTGGGATGCAGAAACCAACACACTCCAAGTGCACGTTGTACAGAGGCACATCGCACACTGAAACCTGGGATATTGCCACTGTGCCCAACTTCCTGCGTAGGGATACTAAAACAGGCTTTTCTTCAGGATCTTGAACCCACCATGACGGTGGACCCACGGAAAAAAGTGCCCAGAGCATGAATAGCCCAGCTGGGGCAACCGCTGACACTATCAGCTCCCAATTTTACAAAGTTGATCCTCCTTGCGTGACGACACACACACACACACACACAAATGGGACGCATACGGCTCATGGACTCCATCAAAGGATCGCTGCGACCAGTGCAGGCTTGGGCCAGGCGCAGGGAGCGGACAAACGCTACGGGGGCGGTGGCAGGCCAGTGGCCCTGTGCAGTGGAAACAAGCTGGCTCGCGGCATGCCGCAAGGTGAAGCGAATGCACGACTCTGGAGGCCTGCCAGAAGGAATACGACTCTTAGACCCCCAGCGACCGGGGACGGAGGCGGAGCTGCAGGGGCTGCGAGATGCGCTGGAGCGTGACATATAGCGCATAGCGCGCGCGGAGGAGGCAGGACGCGTCAAGGCATGGAAGCAATGGGCACGCGACTCCTGGTCCCAGAAGCAAGGGGATATCTACCGATGGATCAAGGACGGGGCGGATGAACCGCTGCACATGGTCAAAAAGGACACAGGGGAGTACACGGCAAACATCGCCGAAATGGACGAGGTCATCCGAAAGGCATGGCGACCAATCAACCTCCGCTATGAGCATAGGCCAGAGCCGTCGGTGGACATCTTTATGCAGCAATACCGGAGACACATACGGAGTGTACCGATGAAAGTTCGGGCGCTGGACGGGCAGGTGCTGCGCAGCCGCGCACAGAAGATGGGCGAGAAAACGGCCAACGGCATGGACCTGTGGTCCATCAAGCTACTGAAGAGACTGCCGGGCCCCTTCTGGGATAAGCTGGCAGAACTATTGCAAATGGTCGAGAAGACAGGGACGTGGCCGGACAGGGTGGCAGAGGGTTTTACCTCACTGGTCCCCAAGGGGGAGGGGGGAGGAGACCCCATGAAACTGAGGCCACTCACGGGGCTGTCACAGATATACCGCATCTGGGCGGGGGTGCGCATGGAGGACGCCATGGAGTGGCAAGAGGGCTGGGCCCATGAGGAATCCTACGCATTCAGGCCACACAGGAGCTCGCCGGATGCGGCGGCGGTACTCACCCTGCTGATAGAGCTATCACATGCCCTGAAAGCCCCCATTGTGGGGGCGGGTTCGGACTACACCAAATGCTTTGACCTGGTGCCGCAAGCCATATCCATCGAGATGCTGGACATCCAGGGGATGGAGGCCGGTGTGCTGAGAGCCTTCCGAGGAATGTACCAACAACTGCAATGAATGTTCAAAATCAATGGATGCCTGGGGGCATGGTGGAGAGCCACAAACGGCATCCTGCAGGGATGTCCACTGCGCGTCATAGTCATAAACGCACTGACCACCACATGGAAACACGTCATCGACGATCTGCGCAGACCCGTCACGATCAAGACGAAAGCGCTGCCGCCCAAACCGAAGGAGCCGCAGTTGCCAACGTGCTGGTGGACACGGCAAGGGGAAGGAGTGGAACAGAGATGGGTGTGGGTATGCGAAGACCCATGCTGCTGCGAGGCTGGCCGGTGGGAGGTCAGTGGCACCTGCCATCGAATCCGGACCAAGGGGGAGACATCAACCCCCCGCCCAGGCCAATGCCCAGGGCCCCAGGAGAGCGTACCCGAGCGGCAGCAGTCTGGGCAAGGCTGGGCCTGGAGGAAATGCCATCGCCAGCAAGCACTGAGACGTCCAGGGCGTCGCTGCGGTCCCCGGCACGTCGGGTGGAGGACCTGGATGGGGAAGACCAGATATCGCCGATGCGGCCAAGGGTGCTCTTTGAGGACCAAAGCGACGAGGGCCAGCCCACGGGGATGGAGCCGGAAGAGGCAGAGGACAAGTGAGCGCCAGGAGTGGAAGTACACATCTTGGCAGAGGGCTATGCGGACAACACATACATGCTGGCCATATGCATTATGTCCCTGGCCATGATGCTGGCCGCCACCAGCCAGTGGATCCGCCTAACAGGACAAGAAATAAATGTGAAGAAGTCCATGCTCTTTGGAGTGGGCCGAGTCACGGAGCTGGACGGGGAACAACTACCAGTCCAATGTGAGTTCCGACAACTGGGCGTGGGAGTACGCACGACGCCTTAGCGAGGAACAGGACCGCTAATGGAAAAGCGCATGGAGTCGGCCAAGAGAGCCTTGCGAAAGGCAAGAATGCTCCCGGTGGGATTCGAAGGACGAGCACTCATCGTGGCGGTAATGATTTTAGCGGCAGGCCTCTACAGTGCAGAGTTGGCGGATGTAACTATGAGGCATGCCATGGGTTTGGAGGCGGCAGTGCTGCATATGCTATGGGGGCCGACCAGGCCATGCAGGGCGAAGGAAATCGTGTTTGCACTACTAGTGCCGGGACACAGGGTGGCGCCAACGATGCTCATCCCATACAAGAGGGCCTGCTGGCTAGCGAACTTGGCGAGGACGAGAGGGACGCCGCAGTCCATTGCACAAGCGGTGTGGGAGACGGACCCCGTGCCCAAGAAGACAGGGCCGATGGGGCGGGCCATGGGAGATCTCCGCAAGCTGGGGTGGCTGCCAGTACAGGGATGGTGGCAGTGGACCTACCCGGGGGCCACGAAGCCGGTCAACATGGCACTGGGAGCGAAAGAAGAGGTGGAGCACATTTTCCGAGAAGAGGTGCGAAAGCGATAACTGCTGCGGGTGGAAGCCAGAAGGCCCAGACTTTTTGCAGGCATTGGAGGGGAAATAAACAGGGGCCTGACACTAGCATATCTGTCCCACCGTGACGCGGAGCTGGACAAAGCGCTGCTCAGGGGGGCCCTGATGGGAGCCCTGTGGACGGCGGTGCGGGCGCACGAGCGGGGGCTCCGACCCACAAGAACATGCCCGTACTGCGACAAGCGAGTCCCGGAGGACGAAGAACACCTCCTCTAGGTGCCTAGCATGGGCGGCGGCAAGAGAGTCGGGAATCACCAAGATCATGCTCCTAGCCAAGGCACTGCACATCGAGTCGCTCAGCGAGTGGCAAGCCTGCCTGAAGCTGTGCGGAATACTCCCGGACAAGACGGTGCGGGTGAGCGGTATGGGAGAGGACGCGCGCTGGCGCAAGCGATGCCTGGAGCTGGGCAGGGTGCCGAGGCACAGATGCCAACGCCCGCTGGAGGATGTGGAAGACCAACTCCGAGAAGTGGTCCAACTCGTGGAAGCCGGTGTGACATGGGCGGAGCAAGACACGCACCCCTGGGAGCTTTTTATCCGCAGACTGCACGAAATGTTTCTCCGCGCGCTGAAGGCGCGCAAACAGCAGGAAGACGAGTCAGGCCTCATGTTTCCGGCGCAGTTCCGGAAGGAGCCTAGGAACACGTATCCATGGCACCAAATACAGCTGCCGCAGACGAAACGGCGGGCAACGCCAGTTCCGGTGCTGAGGCCCTTGCCCAGGGAGTGGCGGTGGGGACCGGACCTCTTGCCAGTGGTGCTGAGCTGGCTTTCGGAGCTGCAGTGGCTGGACCTGCCCCCGGCGGACGAAAGGCACCCTAGGGCGCACTGGCAGGTGTCTTTTATGGAGCTCGCCATCGATTTTGAAGCTTACGCGGGCCGACAGCTACCGCCGGCCCCGCAGTCCCGATTCCAAGGGGGGGACATGTCCCTGCAAGAAAAGGCCCGGGTCATGCGGCTCATCACCACGCTGCTGGGTCGCTCAGTGGGTAAGGAGTCCACCCTCCCGGCCAAGCTCACAAACAGCTGCAAGTCACTGATACCCATAGGGGCAGGTGCGGTTATGGGGCTGGAGGGGCGCCCCCTCCTCACGAAACCGCTGGACGTATGGAAGCACCTCCAGCGACTGCGGAAGTATGGGGAAGAACGGTGGGCGCAACGTCGGCGACAACGGCAAGCCAAGCACAGAGCGAAACGCGAAAAAAAGCAGGCCCGCAGCTCGGAGTAGCCACGACCTCAGGCAGGGAACAGGCCACGGTGCCCAGCGAAAGGAGGAGCAAAGGCGGGCCATTTTGCGGCGGATTTTTACACCCGACCAGCGGGAAGACGAAAGGAATCTTTCGATGTGGACGAAGGAGCCCAGGCAGAGGTCCAGGGCCTAACACGGCTGGCAATGGCATTCACACCCTTGAGGACTGCAGTGAGGATGCGCGGACCCGAGGCACACAAACAACGCACCAAAACCTGGATATGCGAGACACACGGACACCCCCCCTGCAGAGCATGCGCGACCACACACCGGGGGGTCAGGCACTGCTGCTCTCGGGGACATCAGGGGCACCCACGAGTGCCCACGGAGTGCCCAGTGGCCACGAGCCGCACCCCAGCACGCGTACTGGGGGGCCGACGAATCAGTCAACGGACCCCGATGGGCAGGGGGGGGGGGGGCAGAGCGGCACACCCCCGCCCCCAAACGGCGTGTGCTGCGCACGCCGACGAGTAGGGGCCCGCCCCGGGGGTTGCAAGGGGCCCCAAGCGAGGCAGGTCGAGGCCAGCGGGGGGACAAAAGACAGCGGGGACACGAACCCCCCCTCCCCGAGAGTGAGCGCCCGTGCAAACGGGCACGCCTCAGAGGGCGACCCGTGGAGAGGCATGGGCGTGCGAGCACAGAAGCATTGTAAGACCTCAAGGCCAGAGGCTCTGGCCTAGGTGAGGGTGGTGTACACGGAGGGCGCCAGTGCAGGCACCACGAGTGTCATTCTCTGAAGCACAGGGGCCCTCCTCTCTGACCCACCTGCCGACCCATACAGGCCTTCCTCTATAATATGGTGCCACCCCCCCCCCCCCCACACACACACACACCCAGATGGCAGTTGGAGCAGATTCGAATGGATTCCTTGGCACACACCCAGAGAGGGAGAGAGCGAGGGAGAGAGAGAGAGAGAAAGAGAGAGAGAGAGACATGCAAGTGCTGTTTCCTACTGCACTGCAAACCAGAGGTTCATCGTGGCCCTAGAGGCCCTACAACCGGGCTGCCCAACAACGGCACACTATTCCCACGGACAAAGGCTGCCAAGATAGGGGATAGGTGTTGTACCTCGCAGCTTGTGTTTGATTGGAATTGATTGCCTTGGCATGCACACACAGCCTGACACCCGTCCCGGGCTAGCATTGCTGGGCAGCGGTGCCAGGAGAACACAATGGGCTATTGCAGCTGCAAGGTTCTGTTTCTACACACCGAAGGTGGCCAGAAAGAGGGGCGCTGGGGGGTGACTCCCTCAGTTACGGGGCGCACCAGCCAGCATTGAGCCTGATGACATTTTCTGCAGTCCCCCCCCCCCCCCCCTGCCAGAGGAGTGGACGCCACAATGCACTGGGGCCACTGGGACAGAATTCGTGAATGTCATCAAAAGCTGGGATGAACACCAAGGGCCCATCTCCTGCTTGCAGCGCCATATGTGGGGCCCCGGCAAACAACCTCAGGTATGCGTCATAGCCAGTGCCGCCAAAGGGGACCACAGGAGGCCACTCCGTGCGGCACACGAAACGCATAGTGACTCCTTTCTTAATATGATAATACCCTCTTGCCTTGGTACGCACACAGAGTAGCCAATGGTTCAGACAGGGCCATTGAGATATTGGTATGATTTGACACCCAGCCGGTGTGGCAGTGGGGTGTGACTGGATGAGGTTGATGGCAAAACTGACGTCCTGCTGCCCATTCTGCTGCTTGTTCTGCTACTTCTGTGACACCTTGATGCAAATACACTGATGGCTTTTGATTGGCATCCCGGATAGACTGGCACTTTTGTTCCTCCTTCCTTGCTTGCCCCCTTGCTTTCTTTGGCTCCTCGAAACCCAAATGAACGCAGGGCTGGAGTTGGAATTGGCAGATCCACAGTCCCATGCGGCATTGCATGGTACCATGGTCATGAAGACCAACAACTACTTCCAGTTGCACGCCCTCCCTGGGGTTTGGGACGCCCGAATCAAGCCGCAGAGCCGTGGGAGTGCCATCTACCGCTTTGATGACGCAGCCCCGGTTGTGGTTTCTGCTTTCCACGTCAACTCCCTGAAGCTGAAGGTCTGCTGTGAGACCTCTTTGGTCAGTGTCCTCTCATAGTACATACAATTGATAGTATGTTGATGGCATAGCACCCCTCTGATGTGTGACAGTAGCAGGGGCTGTGAAGTTTAGTTTGATTTCAAATCATTTTCCACAAACTTAAAGCAGAGTGCGAATTTTGTTTTGGTTTTCTGGTTTTGGTGGTTGAAACCATTGTTGGGACACCACCATTGGGCAAGGTGGCAATATCTGCCATGTATCCCTTCCGAATATTGAATGTGGGATGTAATCTGGGGTACTGAAGGAGTAGTTGCCTTGACTGGGGGAAAACACCTAGATAATTAGAAACCACCCTCAGAGGCAGACACGGCCAGCCCCCATAAGTATCTTCCCCTTCAATTTCCTTCCCCACACTGAAGGGTCCCAGGTGAGAGGCCGATACCAAGGCGGATAGGGCGAGATATAAGGTACTCAGTGCTTGCATCGCAGCATTCCCACTCGATTGGAGTGCATCAACCGACAGCATTCAGTCTTTGAGACAACCTTAGACACCCCATCTGAGGATGTGCCAATGCCATACTACCCCTACATAGTATGTACTCCCCCCCCCCCCCCCCGTCGCCAGTTACAAAAGACTAAAACATGGAAGAAGGGGACAAGTCGGGAAGGGGGGAAACAGAATGGCATGTGGTTTGGCAGTAGGTTGACTGATGCCATGAGGTAATGCATGGGCATAGCACAGAAATTTTACGGTTCCAGCACAAAAATACCATGTTTCATCACTGCAATATTATTTTCTATGCATACTGGGTTCTATGGGGCACCAGCCTCTTTTTTCTTGCCGACACTGTCAGCGTGGTCCCCAGGGTGGGGTCTACAAGTGTTCGTGCCTGGATTTCTTCACAATTTGGCAACGTCTGAATACCACTCCTCTTAACCCCCCACCCCCCCCCCCCTTCCAATGTTAGCATTAGGGGGATTGTGTGTCCCCATGTGCCAGTGGGGCCTTGCGTGGAGATGCCATTACGTGTGCTATGATGCCTTTTGACAGTTGACGGGGGTGCAAATTCCAACGCTCAAGACAAATTTTGGTCTCACCTAGCCTCCTGTTTTGGGCTGTTGTCCAACCCACAAACCCTATATACAATTCAGTTCACACTAGCCCCACTTGGACTCGTTTTTACAACCAGCCAGTGGCATGCTGCATTCTTGATGCATAAGCAGTTATGGGTTCAAACAGTTGTTGGAAAATGTTGGATAAAGGGAATGCCGTGCACGCAGTGCACACGCAGTGGGAAGTTTTGAATGTTGGCAAATACTCGCACCCTAGCTACCTTTTGGTGGTAAAACATTGATCTTGTGCCCTTGGTTTCCTATAAAGGAAAAGTGCTTCCATAAATAGTCAAATATTTTTGGATTGTTCATTTTTCTGAAATGGATTCCGAGGAAATAATACGGTCACCACCAACCGTATTACTTGGGTGAGTATCCCAGCCCCTGCGTGCGCAGTATGCATGCAGTGCGCACGCAGTGTAAGGACTTCCCCAAAAAGAAATGACAAATGACATCCAGAAGTGTACTACATGGGGGTCTCAGGGGGGACCACATCCCCCCCCGCCTTTTTGAGGTTAGAAATCACCTCGAAAAGAGGTTGTTAGATCAAGCGCAGGCACGGGCGTCGTATACCCCCCTTTTTGGGGTTCATTCGCGTAGCATACCCCAAGGCATGATATTTGATGTCCAACCCCTTGTAAAATCATTATTTTGCCCAATAAGACCATCCCCCAATGGATTTTTTGATTCTGAGGCCTCTATCCCCTAAAACTGGATATCACTTTTTTGAGGGGGGGGTTAGGGGGGTGGATGGGTGGGGCGGGGTGAAAAGTTTTCGCTCAGAAGGCTCCAAGCAGTGGAAAGGCACACTACTGTCACATCAAACCCCGGTCGAATGGTAACGCAACGGACTGCAGAGTTTTAGGTTGGAAATTCGAATCCTGGTCGGTGGACTGTCGTCGCCCGCGCCGCCGCCATGTTCGCCCGACCGAGGTTCAAACCGCCGACCAAAGAGTCTGTGGTCGGCTGCATTACCGTTCGGCCACTGCTTGCCCTGAGAACAGTGGTTCTCCCCACTGCTTGGAGCCGGGTCTGCCACTGACAAAAAACCCAAACTGTGTGTTTCTGTCTGACTGACTGCTGGCCTGGCTAACTGACTGATTGGCTGACTGTCAGACTCTCTTCGAGGTGCACTGCCGAAGGCAATAGAATTGCAGAAAAAAAACGGGTTTCGGGAGGGTTTGAGACAGTAGGTAGTTGCAACAAGCCTTGAAAGTTGTCCAAAACGGGGTATCATTATTGAGTGACATCATTCCCCAAAATAGCCCCAAAATCCTAAAACTCCCTCATCCCATACCAAAGCCCACGTGCTTCTGGGTGTGTGGGGTGGGGGTTGGGGTATCGCACGTTATGCCCATAAGATATTGCAGAAGCGTTCCCAATAAGTGTTTTCCACATTCTGGAAGAAACAAGTAATAGCAGAACAGCATAGGGCGCTATTACCAGTTGTGTAACATCTAGCAGTAATGTACACTAGTGCATATTGGTGCCTGGGGCAACTGAGTTGGGGCAGCTTTTTAATGATGCTATGCTGCTGCAGTGTACATAACTGTACTATTGTACATGTACATTGCACTACTCGTGACGGTGCCCGGTGCTGGTCTATGGTGTGGTCCAGGGAGCTTCTGCAACACATTCACACTACCATTTGGGTTCTTTGTTTACTGTGCCCACCTTGTTTCCCTGTTGCAAGCGCTGTAAGAAAGGTGGTCTGCTTTTATAACATTTTCTGGCAGTGGGTTTGACCACATAGGCAAAGTTGCCTCTACTTTGGTTTTGCAAGCAGAGAGGGGTGTTGGGCTGGAGCGTTTGCTGTGAAATGTGCGCCCTTTTTGGGATTTTGTTACTCTTGGTATTGGTCTTTTATGGTTGCTTTGAAAAACTTGTATGGTAAAGTCAAATAAAATTTCGTATGTTGCCTGCTTATGTTTTGCTGCCCCAAAAGGGAAGTAGGCCTGAAGCAAGGTTTTTGTTCCCTCAAGCTGTTTATTTTTTTTCCATTTTCTGGCCCATTTTTCTTTCCACCACGGCACCAAAAGATTATGTTTTGCCGAGAAAGGGTGTACCATGGTCAAATAGGTGTGGTGCATGCAAACCATACGTCTTTTGTCATTTTTACGATGCCCCCCCTTGTTTGGGCCGTTGCTGGGCGTCCTTGTGCATAGTGTACCCCAGGTCCGTTGCGATTGAGGGGCTGTGCAGGGATGCCTACTCCCATGCCTCCCTTTCCTCCCCTTCCTTGGCGTTGGGCTAGGATATCTCCATTGCAGGGTCCGGGTGGTACAGGCGCTGGGCGCCATTGTGGCCCAAACTGGCCTTTAAAGAAAGCCTTTGCTGGGATCCCCGTCTTCCTGGCACCCTGCCTGGTCACCTGATGGGATCCTTGTAGACCCCCAATCGGAGCACCCATGCACCTCCCTCCACAAGAAAAAAGCAGAACCCTGCTTCCATGGACCAACAAACCTTAGAAGCTCAGGTGGCAGAAATTGAAGCTCACAAGGATGGGGATGCACTTGGCTCGATCCAAGGTGGGCACACTGTGCTCCGAGGCCCTATGCTTCACGACAAAGTCCTAAACGGGTGGGTTCTTATTAAAATAAGCCCACATGCTGCTTGCCACAACTTAAGCTGCATAGGAATAGCACCAGCGTCAATTTCAGGATTTGTTCACTGAAGCCTTGGGAGCATTTGACATGCTGTCCTCTGGTCCGAAATACTTCATCTCACATCCCACTCCACGTCACTTATCCGCCTCATACTGTGAGGTCGTTCCGAGATAAGCGACAAAAGACGTCGAAGATGTATGCCCCAATGTGCAAGACCATCTACTTGGCCTCTACTAGCATCTACTTGTCCTATACTATCTATTTGACCCCATCCGCGTCTGGGCCACCATCACGTTTTCCACTCTCACCAAACCTCATTACCAATCCCACAAAATGCCCCCAGATATTTTGCAATGGAACTCAGGAATATCTCCCAAACTCCGTTTGGCTTTGTGGTGGTAAGGGACGGGGCGCACCAGCATGAATTGATGTGCGTCTTTCTCCCTTTTCTGTTTTCTTCACGGCCAAGCCACCTACAGGACATGCCCTTTCTGCAAGTTCATCATCTTGTCCTGTTTTCCCTGTACACATGGACTCAGCAAAAACCATCTTAATAAATCAAACGATAAGATTGATTAATAACAAAAATGCTCAGCCTCTGTAGAATGGTTTGTATTTTCTCAGGTGAGCAGGAAGTCCGGCATGGCCTCGGTCAGTCTGCTGGGCGACAAGCCCATCCCTGGCGTGTCAATGCCAGTCGCCGGAGATTCCGAGAATGCGACGCTCAACATTTTCTCTCTCGCTTCAGGTTTGTGTGTGCGTTTGTCAAGAAATGAGAGGCCAGACTGACACACAGGGAGCAAGTCGAAGAGGACTACCAAGACCACGATGTCTCCAGCAGATTTGCCGCGGTTTTTCAACTTAAATATGTGGACCCCAGGCATCAGCGTTAGGTAGCTTTCGGTGACCTGTGGGCCAAAACATCGGATTGAATATCCAAATTCTTGGACTCGGTGGTGTGAACACACAAAGATGCAGTGTCACGACACAGGTTGGATTTTTTTTTTCCAATTCTCAGGTCATCTCTACGAGCGATTTATGAAGGTCATGATCCACACGGTCATGAACCATTCAAAAGGTGTGTGTGTGTGTGTGTGTGTGTGTGTGGTCGTCTGACCAGTAACGTGCTCATGCCCATCGTATTTGCCTTCACAAGTAACACTGCGCTCGGGGATCATGATTACAGCCACGATCTGAATGCCACCCAGAGTGCATCTGAATGCCGACTTTTCTGCATGATATCGGATCGTTGATATTCCAAAATCACTTGATATTTTCCCAGTGCTTGACATTGCCATCCAGAGCCATTTCACCGCTTACGTGATGTCGGACATTGACCACTATGGACAATGAATAAACCCACCCTCGGCTCCCGTTGCACAGGCCCGACGCTGTTGGCCAATGATCCATGTCCCCCTCTCAGGGATTTGGGGATGAACTAACAGAGCCAGTTCCACTTCCAAGGGGTGCAGGGGGATGGGATGGGTTGGGGTGGGTGTCCATGAAGGCAGGTACATTGGGGTCACTAAGCTAGTGCAAAGAGAAACGTTTTACAACGCCCTTTAGGGTCTAGTGGAAGGTGGGGTTCCAGCAGCCAGCAAATTGGCATAAGAATGGAAGAAAGTCAGCCCATGTGGTTCAGATCCAGCCCAAATTCTGGTGCATCATACCTTAGAGTATGACGTTGAATCGACGCTGATGGCCAAGTACAGGTGTGGGAAATTGAGGGGTTTGGTTCCAAACATCTTTTGACGACGGCCAGACCCAAGTCGCGGTAAGTTGAGGCATGTCAACGCAGATTGAGGAAGTTGTCGAGGCAAGAAGCGAATGAGGTTGAGTGTTGTCACGTGAGGTCGAGGCAGGAAGTGAATAGGTCGAGGCAGGTAGCGAAGCAGGTTGAGGCATGTCGCGAGGCATGTCAAGGCAAGTCATTAAGCAGGTTGTGGGAGGCCACCAGAAAGGTTGCGAGGCAGGTTGAGGCAGGTTAACAGGCAGGTGATGACGTAGGTTGATGCAGGTTGAGGAAGGTTTAGGGACTTGCCTCAACCTTCCTTGCTGTCTGGACGTTCCTCTCGATCTTTCTCAACAAACCTGATTTGTGACCGGCCTCGCAACCTGCCTCGCGACCTAGCCCAGCCTGCCGTGCTTTTTGCCTCACCCTGCCTCAACCAACCTTGTGACCTGCCTCAACCTACCTCCCCCTGACCTTACCCTGCCTCGAACCATGTCAACCTGGGGCTTGGTTATGGGTTTGAATAATGCGTTCTGATGCTGGTTTTGAACGATGGGTTCTGCGGATGGGTTTTGATGGTGGTTTGAATCATGGTTAGTTGATGGTGGTTTCTGGGTATGGTGTTGCATTATGGGTTATGATGAATGGTCTGCATGATGGGTTCTGATGATGTGTCTCAATGATGGGTTCTGCTGAGGGGTTTGCATGATGGGTTAGGGTCAGGAGTAGGCCAATGCAAGTCAAGGCTGGTCCAGGCACGTTGCATGGTGGCTGGAGGCAAGTTGAGGCAAGTCTAGGCAGTTCACAAGACAGGTTGAGGCATGTTGAGGCAGGTTGTGAGGTAGGACTCATCATCAGAACCCTCTGTTCAAGCCTATCATCAGAACCCATCATTCCAACCTATCATCAGTGAACCCCAGGCCCAGTCGTTGGATGCCCCTCCCCACTTTATGGGAAGCTGGTGGACTGGGGGTCGACCGGAAAATTATTTCTCTTGCCCGAGATGCCAGGGAGGATATGGCTTTTGTTGTTCCCTTCCCACTTTAGGGCCCCAAGATGGCAGGGGTGGTAATGTAGCCACTCTCTGTTCGCTTTACAGGTTTCACAGGCTTCACAGGCTTTACGGCAGGGGTAATGTAGCTATTTTTGACTCCTCCCCGCAGCGTGCCTGCAATCAAACAGAGGGCCATGTGCCCTGAACACAAATACTAACCCCTGCCCCCCGCCCTGACCCCTCTCATCCCCACCGACCCTCGCCCCCCCCCCCCCCCACCACCTCCCCTGCCCCTTGGACCTCTCCGGCCTCATGTCCCCCAAACCTCCTCCGGTGGCCGGCCCATTGAAGACCCCCCTTTCCCCCCAGCACAAACCGGCATACTCACTTTATAGTAACCCCCCTCCCCCGCTCCTCCGGACTGCGACGGATCCAGACCGGTTCCAGTCACACACCCTCATCATAGCCCATCATTGAAGTCCGTCACCAGACTTTAAGCCCATCACCACCAGAAACCATCATTCATTCAATAACAAACCCCCTGTTCAGGGAAGTTGAGGTAGGCAGGTTGATAAGGAATCCCCTACACCACCTATTCTCCAAGAATGTTTTTTAGACAATCTGCAATTCTTAGATATGAATTTATGAATTTATAGCTGGCCTCAACAAGTTGTCAATAGATTATTGCACTCTTTGACAGTACGCAAGGCGTCAGTTTGCCATCCCTTTGAAAGCATGCGTCAGTGCTCTTTTTTTTTTCCCGAGGTGCTTTTCTTCGTGCCACCACAGTCAGCGGTCTCACTGTTTGACAGGCGATGACGGTTCCACGTCTGTCAAGTTTTGGTTTGTCCAGAACTTCTTGTCCCCTGAGTTCAAGGCGTTCCTGCCCCACATGGCCTCCCACTGGGGATTTGCCTACAAACTGGTCACTTACAAGTGGCCCTCATGGCTCCGCAAGCAGGAGGTCAAGCAGCGGCAAATCTGGGGGTACAAGATCTTGTTTTTGGATGTGCTGTTCCCTTTGGGGGTCAAGAAGGTGATCTTCGTGGATGCAGACCAGGTTTGCACTGTGTGTGTGCAGAAGAATGGGGGTGGGACATGGTTTGAGTTGTCTGAGTGCACATTTGCTGTGTGCAGCTCAGTGCGCCACAAGAAGACAGAAAGCCGTGAGGGGCTCATTGCCGCACGACATACAATGCGGAGGTGGCAATGGGTGCGTGGTCTGGAGAACCGGAAAGCGTTCTCCAGTTCCAGAAGCGCCTCGCCATTGGCTGTAAGAAACGAGGGAAGTCGCCTGGAGGCTACGTCCAGACTCAAAGCCCGAGGGCCGTAGGCCTCAGAAATTTGTGCTGAACTTTGTCCGAATGTGTAATTGTGCCCCCTCTTCCCACACACAATGCGTTTTTCAAGCAACATTTGGTGTTGCTGGCGCAACTGTTGGAGCCATAGGACTGCATGGGGTAGAGCTCGCCGACGCGGCGGACCTGGATTTGGCCCGTCTGGAGACACAGGCTTTCCGTGCCATCTGGGGGCCGACGCAACCTGGGTGGGCTAAGGAGGTGGTGTACTGCCTCCTGTCCCCCGGCCACAGGATGTTGCCCGTCATGTGGGTCAAGTAGGACAAGCCGGTGCGGCTTGCCAGGGTGGCTTGGGTGCCGGGGGCCATGCAGGTGCTCCTGCAGGCGATGTGGGAGACCAGGGAGTCCCTGCCTTTGTGCGGCCCGGTGGGCAGAGCGCTCCGGGCAGCATGCTGCCTGGGATGCGCGCCGCAGGGGTGCTGGTGGCGCTAGGCAGTCCCCAGGCAAAAGAGGTGCTGGACTTGGTCGCCGATGACTGAGACCTAGTCCACCACAGGATTAGGGACAGTCTGCGCAGGTCTTTGCTGCTGCAGCTGGAGGCCCGCAGACCCCAGACCTTCGCTGGGCTGGCTGGTGTTAGAGACCGCCAGGCTTGCAAGGCGGGCATGTTTCAGGGGGGTGCTGACTCCTCCGTGCTGTGTGGGCTGCAGGCTGGCGCAACGTGGACATTGCGGGCAGGCCTTCGCTGGCATGCCCATATTGCCACAGGGTTGTGGAAGAAACAGAGTACCATGTGCTTTGGGAGTGCCCAAGCTGGGACTCTGCAAGGAATGCCTGACTCCCCTGGGTAATGGCGGCTGCAGCCAACGTGCTGCTGCTGGGACAGGTGGCTCAGTGGCTGGCGTGCCTGTCCAGGAGCTGCCTGCTCCCTGGTTTCTGGGAAACTGACAAGTTTTTTTGCACTAATGGCTGATTTCCTAGAATATGGTGTTTTGTGTGTGGGGGGGGGTAGGTCTTTTCGAAAAGCCCTTGAAAAGGGCTTTTCAGAGATGCATGGGGTTGGGGGGGGGGGGGGGTATGGGGCCGCATTTTTAAGAATTTTGGCCATAACTGTCAACAGTTTTGGTGTGTGCTGTCAGCCAATTCCCGGGCGCAAAAATCGCAATTTCCAAAACCACTTTTTTCGACATTGTGACCACCCACAACGATCAAGGATCACGTTCAAAGCATGGGATGGCATTCTGTGATTTGCTATGGCCACTGGTTTGTGAACCGTGCAATCTAACTGTTTGCTAGTGCTGTGCAACAATTTTTAGGGACTACAGGGCTTTGCTGAAGGGAATGGAATTTTTGTTTGCCTGATAGTCTTGGCAACCTGAGCTGCACCGGCCGCTGACCTCTGCTTCCTTGGAGGGGGGGGGTTGTGGGGAGGGCCCGCATGTTCCCCACGGCAGCGTGTTCTGCTGGCTCTCCTTCTCCCCCCCCCCCCCCGGCCTGTGGGGGGAGCTCCTCGACTAGTGCTTGCATTGGCAACTCCGGCCCTCGCACTCACGTCCGCTGACCAACTGGCTAATCTTGGCCGCCTTGCGTGGCAGCTCCAAGGTCTCCACATCCTCCTCTGCCTCTATCCCCGGGTGTCGCAGCCAGCCTTACATGCTACGTGATGCCGCAACTTGCTCTAGTTGTGACAGCCGGTGCATCCCCGGGCGACAGATGTACTGCCCGTGCCCCCGTCAAAGCCCCATCTAGCCTCGGGTGGCCTTCATGCGTGTACCTGCAGCAGTTGGGCACGCCTTGCCGTGACCTTCGGCAGCGATGGCACGACTGCGCCCCACGCAGAAGATAGAAGCCTCCTGTTGACCCTTTGCCCTTCCCGAGACCCCGTTGGGCCAAAAGTGCTCTGTCCACCCACACTGGTAATCTGTTTCCGCACGGCACTGCGAGAGGCGCTAGTGGGCAGCTGGGCCCACGTGCCACCGCTGGGCCCAACTTTGGCGCCGCCTAGGGCTGCCAGCATGCCCGCAAGTGAGCACCGTGGCGCCCGCGACACACGCTTATATGGCCGCAATGCCCCCCGGAGGGTAGAAGCCCCCCGAAAAATCGTGCATGGCCGCGGCTACCAGAGGCCGCCACAACCTTCTATGCCATAGCGTTGTGCAGTGCACTGCTAGGTGCTCGAGCTGGCGCACCATCACTACCCTATTTACAAAATACGGGTGTTTGGTGAGCCCCAGGCAAGTGCGACCCCCCAAAGGTGTCGGCAAATGGTAGCAGGAAACCCCATCCCCCTGTAGTAGCCGCCCCACGACTGGGTGCGGCTGCTGTGCCCGAATGGCCCAGCGCAGTACACAGGCTTTTTCTTGAAGCGGAAGCCCAGTCATGCGCAGGTTGTGCTCCGGCCTTGCAAGCAATGCCCTGCTGATGGTGAGTTCCAAGTCCAAGCGGAGCTCCGCATACGAGACCTCTCCGTCCATCCACAAAAGGCCCAATGACCATTGCAGCAAATCAGCCGCCAGTTGTTTGTCCCACTTCCATCCACGTGGCCATGAAAATCCGCACATTTTTGATTACTCATATGTATATGTCTGTTTCGCTGGGGGGGGGGGGGATTGGCGAACTAATGGAGGTTTCACCGGTGTAGGGAAAATTCCCAAATCTTCGTGTGTTGGTGGTATGCAGTGTGATACCTTTTTGAAAGTAGACAAAAAGGGATTTTTAGAGCATTTTGATTTGGGGCGCATCACTAGGTTGGTGCAACTAGCGGCGCCCTCACGGGACCAGGGGCATGGGAGAGAGTCGACACCCCCCAAGAGGATAGGAGGCCCTGGGTGAGGGCTGCGGCAGAGCGGGTAACAGGGACACCTGAGCCCTTGGTGAGCCCTTAGTGCGGGTCTTTCTCTTGCTCAGTTGGAGGGGTAAGGAGGTTGGCTCACTGGCACGGCGCTCCCCCCCCCCCCCCTGTATGCACAGCGTGCAGGATCATCTACAGGGTGACCTACTTGGGCAACTTTTGGACACAACGTGCAGGACCTCCACAGTGTGCAGGACCTTAATCGGCTAGTTTGCCACTTGTGCAACTTTTGGAACCATGGATTTTGTGGTGCTTGTTTCGCATTGGTTTGGTGGCTGGGAATGTGGTTAGGGTTGTGTTCCACCACACTAATCCCCAAATGGCCCATTGGGGTACAATGTCTTGGGCATGTGCAGCACGGGAGGGGTGGGCCACCCCCTCCCCTCCTTTGTGGCATTGGTGGTGAGCCTCTCACCACCGTCTGAAAGCCAACTGCTGGTTTCCCATTTGCCACCGAAGGAAGGAACAGCCCAAGTTTCCTGTTGTTAGTACAGGCACGTGTCGTAAATGTGCTCTGAATGGAGGTGTCACATCTGGTCTTCGGAGCAACAATAGATGATCCCATGTGGCAGCGTCGCACAGCCTCCTGTGCACTGCATGCGCTGTCATGCTGATCCCAACACCCCCCCCCCCCTCCCCCCACACACACCGCCCCTTGACCTTTGTCCCCACCGCACATACAACAAACCGCAGGTGGTCCGTACCGATCTTCATGAACTCTACAATTTGCCGCTCCAGGGCAAACCCCTCGCATACACTCCGTTCTGCAACAGCAACGAAGAGACTGCGGGGTACCGATTCTGGGAACAAGGCTACTGGAAGTCTACACTCGGTGTGCCTGCCCGGCTGCCTCTGCCACGACGTGTGCATGTAACATGCTCAGCACGGCTTGCCACCCACGGCGCTCGACAGACTTGCACAGTCGAAGAGAATCCCCCCCCCCTCCCCCACGAAAAGCTGATGTGCTGACCGTGCCGTTTTGCAGTGCGTATTTCACACACCAATTGGCATCGTCTCTCCTTCCCACCCCTCTTTGAAGTTTTGTGGTTTTGAGTAGAGGCAATCCAGTAGCTGATTGCAGGTGGCTGCGTTAAACAGCATGACTGTACCAAAGGTTCCACCTACACCGTAATTACCCCCCCCCCCCCCTGCCCGCCAGATGGAGACTGTGGCGTCACAAACAGACAACGTGTGCCTTACAAATGCAGGCGACGTTCGCGTTGACTTCCGGCTGTTGGACGCCTGGTGCAGTAATCATCCTGGGCCCTGAGCCATGACGTCAGATGTTGGGTCGGACGTACGTCCACAGCGAGGCATGGAACCTTCGCGACCCCCCGGGTGCCGAGGGCCCCCTTGGACCACCAGTTACAGACACGGTGAAGTGTATCGTCAAATGGGGCTTCAAATGGGCCCCAGTTCAGTGGTAGAGCACACGGTTGCCTGGACCGCAAGATGTCAGAGGGCGGGAAAAGCTGCCAGGAAAGGGCGGGGCCCGTCAGGGACAGGATTGCAAGAAAATTGCGTGGCCCCAATGCGGGGGAGGGGGGGGTGGGGGGGTGGCCACAAAAGACTTTTCGGTCAGAAAAATCAACAATCAAAACTGATTTTTGTACTCCAGACCACTCAAACGGATTGGAAACAGCGGTGCAACATTGACATCCTGTGATTGTGCATGGCTTGATATTGGTAAGAGGGGCAGAGGTCGGGCCCCGTGCCAAGCATTTTTAAAATAGCGATGTTCCTTGACCGCTTCAGGTGACAGACCCTATCACATCAGTGCTTTGTACGTTGTGGACATTGCTCGGCTCAGACGCATGGGTGGAGGAGACATCTTGAGGGATACGTACCAGAGTCTCACCGCAGACCCCAACGGCTTGGCGAATTTGGATCAAGATCTGCCCAATTACACGCAGAATCGTTTGCCCATCCACTCTTTGAGTATGTGACTGGGATGCATTGTGATCTGTTGGTTCAGGCCACTCGAACACTCGACTGAGCTTTTGCGCATGTCCGCCGTCACGTCACCTGCCGTCTACCCAATTGAAGTCGCGCTTTGTCATCTGTCATCTGTCGATTGCATTTTCTCGCCTTACAGTGAATTTGACCCCCCAGTTATGTAAAGTCAAGTGGCTCAAGTCTGCTGCAGGCTCCGTCCACACTGTCCGTCTGCCAGCCAGCCAGACCTGTCTATCACCCTTTCCTACACAACCACGAACCTGTGCTGAGTGTGCACAGCTGGCTGCAGCCTACTTTTGACAGTCTGCACACATCGAAACTTGTTTGTGTTGTGGCGAGGCCCCAGTAAATTGCCCTGGGCCCCAATAAATTGCCCTGGGCCCCAGTAAAGTGCCCTGGGCCAGTAAATTGCCCTTGCCCCAATACATTGCCTCAGGCCCCAATGAATTGCCCCGGGCCCGAGTAATTTGCCCCAGGCCCCAATAAATTGCCCTGGGTGTGTGTACTGGCTTCGGTACTTCGCCTTTATGACATACCCCCCCCCCCCTCGGTACCGAGGCCTTGTGCCAACCCCCCAACCCCCCGGTTGAACTACATGGTCACCCACCACCTACACACGAAAGACACGCCACTGCACACCAATTGTACTGCATGCTAACGAACCGGCTTTTAACCCTCCCCACAGCGTTGTGCCATCCCCCCCCCCCCCCCACACACACAGCAGATCACAATGCAAAAGCAGAGTACGCAGGGCAGAAGGCATTAAGCAACACAGGGTGATGTGCACGGCCATGAAGAAACAGAATGTGTGTTTTTTATGTTCAGAGGTCGCTGGATGTAGATATTGTTATTCATTCAAGTGGCAATTGATTGCATGGTGCTCTGCCAGGCTTTTGGATGAGGACCATACTTTTTGCCATAGCAGCAGCTAGCAGAACGTCCATTGATGCTGCTGGGAGACCGGTCTTTACCCATAGGCTGCATCGTGGTGTGCAAACATCTGCCTCAGGTCTCCAGATGAGACGTCATGCGGCTGCTGGAGGCTGCCACAGGTCACCACAATTTTTGCCAGAGTTTAATAGCAACTGGGGCCACAAGGCGGAGATCTGAGGTCAGGCACAAATGCCAATGCTCCTCCTGATTCCTGGTGACCAACAGATACCCATAGATATGCATCACGACGAGTCACCAGTCAGACATTGCACGGAAGAGTCAAGGGCAGACTTGCGGGTAGTTGCTGGCAGTTGAATGTCACTGGTTTGACCCCCTGTGCAAGTGTTAGACAGCATGCCGCAGGCCGTGGGATGGGAGGGCAACTGATCCCACAGGCTGCCGGATGTGCTTCAAAACAGGCGGAGGCAACAAGGCACGGCCCTTCAACCGAGAGATACGCTTGCCTCGTTTTGCTGCACAGATGTGTCGTGGCTGTGGTGTGAGACATGGTGTTCAAACACAAGTAAAGCGGCAGCCAAGACGATAGATTTCTGCAATAATCCAATGACAAAGACCCCCAAGTTGGACAATGCCAAGCGGATCATTCCGGAATGGGTGGAGTACGATCGATTTGTTCGGAATTTCGAGGACACACTGCGGCTAAATGGGGCGCTGTAGCAAACGGAATTGTTGGGTTAGGGGATGCAGCAGCAATGGCCATTTTGTGGCATTTGGTGTCAGTCCACAGGAATGGGGTTTGTCCTTCGCGTATTGTTATCCGGGCAGCATGAGGCGAGTAAGACTCCAATGGTTTCCGGGATATCTCTCAATCGGATAATAAGTCTACACACCCTTCTTTTGCCGCCTCCCCAGACCCAGTACATGCCAAATCTGACCCCTGTGATCCCGTGCAAGCCAGTTGGCTTTGATGCAACTGCCTTCTGCCACACAAGATACCACAGATGCCGACGAGGAGCAGTTTTTTTTCCCCCCTGATGTGTCGTCTCATTGCCCCCATTCCCCCCCCCCCCCCTCGCCCCAACAGGCAAAACAGACATACACTCAAATTTTGACCCCAACCCCCCTATTTTGGGGTGGAGTGCACGAGAGCCTGGTATAGCCAGATCCTACCGAGCTGTAATTCTGAAATAATTTTGCACAGAGCAGACCCAAGCGCCATTCTCAGCCCTGGCTGCCCCAGCGGACATGGCAGAGGCCAGTGGAACTCCCCCCACGGATAGGACCTCCCCCGGCCCAGTTTGTGCATGTCCGGGAAGAGCAGACTGGCCTGGCCGCCCGCTGCAGCATCGCGCTCGCACTGCTTGTGGTCAAACAGCACCGCTAGTCCGAGTCCAAACAGGCGGTAAACGAACTCGTCGATGACTTCAGTGTCGACGCCCTCAGAAATCCAAGCAGGGAACAGGCAGGTCCACATCAATAGACTGCGGTCACTGCTTTTTGAGTAGTCAAGGTTCTTCAAGCAAGGCCCAGCTGGCAAATGACAGAACCCGCACTGTTTTTTTGTGGTTGCCACCTCTCTCTGGTGCACTGCATCTCATCCGACCCATTTGATGAGGCCAGGAGCAGCCAGAGACACAGGACAGGGTATTTTACGCAAGAGGCAAGAGGCAAAGCAGGTTAGTGAGTGATGTTGGGATGCTGGCAAGTTGGATTCATAGTAAAGGACAGCCTGCAAGGGATTGGGAACAGCTTTCGGATGCAGGTTGTTGTCTCATACTTTCAGAGTACTGCATGAAATCCTTGGGCTCGGAATAAGAGTGCAAGCATTGCGCATTGTGGCAGCACAATCTCACCAGAATGGCACAAAACGGCTGTGGTTTCAGCAATACTGGGCGCAGCGGGTGGTATGAAGGTCAATGTTCGTGCGGCCAGATTCGACGACATTTCGAGTGATGGTGTTCCAGAAATACAGATGGTATCTTCACATGCTCTTGCAGCTCATATCCTTGAGAGCAACCCAATCGGCTCTACACGATGGAGGAAGGCTTCAGTTTCCGGAAGAGTCTTCAGGTAAAATCGCTGCTACTGTGCAGAGTTGTGCGGAAATGCGTTCAAGCGCTGTTTCCTCTGGAATTACTGTTGTGAGTTGACTCCCGGCGCCGCACTATGGGGTTTGCAAGATGCGAGCTGAAATCTTACCACTAACCCTCTTCTATCTTCTGATTGATTTCTGCACATGAAGACACTAAAGCATTGTGGATCTGGGTTCGATCGTTGTGTTTTGTGTTTGTTTTGGCGCTGTCATGCTTTTTGCCGTGTGGTCTGGTGTGGTCTGGCTCAGGGATTGCTGCGTGTGTGCAGCACAGCAGTGAAGTTATTGTGCTTGCTGTACCATGTTCTGTCATATATGGTCAGTGAGTGCAACAAAGTGCAGGGCAATTTTTGGGCTCCTGGGTAAATTTGTTCAGCACTTGGATCCAATCGAATTTGGAGAGCCCCCAGGGCCCCAAACAACGACCAAAATTATGCGCAGAATGACTAAGTCTCACATTAGACCATTTTTGATTTTCTACCTGTATTGCATCCGCCGATTTGGCATTTTTGCTGATGGTTATGATTGGATCCTATGTCCCCAACAAGTCTTGACCCAGAGGCCCGTTTTGAGCACAGTTTTGGGCACAGTTTGCATTTGCCACTTTCAACCACTCGCTGCTCGTGACCATTGGCTCCGCAAATGGACGAGCACACTTTCATTCCTCAATGGACCTAAACCAACTGAATATCATCTTCCTTGGCCCCCAGGGCTTTTGTTTCACACTAGAAGTAGACAACAAAGTGCAAAAGGTGGTATCAGCTTACTTAAGAACAACCACCTTGAGGCCAGTGAACGGGGAGCTTGGTGTCTTGCAGGTCCCACTGACCTGAAGGAAGAGATATCGATTGATCTTGGGGGGGCCATAATGGCCATAGGGATGACCAACCACTGTGTAACCGAGAATTCTAGGGTAGAGAAAACCATGCTTTGTGGGCAGCTAATTTTGAAGAACCTGCAGCTTTGATGCAAAAGACTGTTTGCCCCTCAGTGAACAAATGATTGCAGCAGCGGGCTTCGGGGCACCTCGTAGAGGATTGTCAGATCAAGCACAGGCGCAAGTGCTACAAAGCGAGTTAAGAAGAACCATACCAAAAAAACGGCCTCATGAAGATCGCCACCCTATATCACCTCGCAGAGGTTGTGAGATTAAACCAAGGCAGGCCTGCAGATATGGGAAAACACCACATACCCCCCCCCCCATTTTGGGCCTATTCGCGTACCCTACCCCAAGGGGTTGAATTGTTAGTTTAACCCCTTGAAAAATCATTATTTTGTCCAATAAACACACCCCCCAACGAGTTTTTGGTCCCGACCCCCTAGACCCCCCCCCATTTGAAAACCACTTTTTTGAGGTTTTGAGGGAGGTGGGGGGTTTGGTTTGGTTTGGATCTCGGCTCGCGCCAAAGGCGGTGACCCACGGCCAGTGTGCCCGTACCTCACTGACTCGACTGGGTACCCCCCTTGGTTGTCTGGTCTCACAGCCGCCCAAACTGCTGACGATCCCCGTACCATGTCAAGGCGCTGACGAGAGGGAGGAGAGGTGGGGGGGGGGGGTGGGGGGGGGTCAAAAATTCACCTCCCCCATTTTTTTTTTGGGCCGAAAATCATGAATCTTTTGGTTTTTTTTTCTTCGATTTTGAGCTGAAAAAGTGTTTCCGGGTCCCGAATCCATGGGGTTTGTATGGGGCGGAGTGGGACGAGCGCTCATGTAGGTTGTGCACTTTTCAGCCATTTTTGCTATGTTGGCGGTTTTGGCGACCTCGGTGACCCCGTGCTATCCACTCTGAGGGGTGTGAGTGGAGATGTTGTGACAGTATATGCCTACTAGGATACGGAAGGACATCTTTTGCAGTCTATAGCCTTGCCGAGGGCCGGTCAATGCCGGTGCCAAAGGCGCGAAATGACTGCTTCCACCAATAAGGGCTTACATGAGTGAATGGGCCGGTGCAGTTTTTCACCTTGAACAGCTCAAAAATCGAAGTTTTCGGAACTTATTCTTTTTCATATTGTGATCACCTAAAATGACCAACCAAGGTATGTAAAGCATGTTTTAGGCCATATTTAGGTGTTTTTCATGTTATATGGGCATTGGGCGCGCGCGGGGGGGGTGTCTCCCAAGGGAGTGGTACACAACCTGCTAATGCAGTTTTTCAACCTAAGCAGCTCAAAAATCGAAGTTTCTAAAACTTACTTTTTTGATATTGTGACCACACAATATGCCCATCCAAGGTATATAAAGCATGTTTTAGGCCGTATTTATGTGTTTTTCACCCTATTTGGGTATTGGGTGGGGGGGGGGCGGTCTCCCAAGGGATTGGTACACAACCTGCTGATGCAGGTTTTCACCTTGGACACCTCAACAATCGGAGTTTCCAAAACTTATTTTTTTGATATTGTGATCACCTAAAATGACCATCCAAGATATGTAAAGCATGTTTTAGGCCGTATTTATGTGGTTTTTACCCTATTTTGGGTGGGTGTTGCTTGGAGTAGATTCTCTGTGAGGTGGACTTGCTGAAGGCAACAGAATTTGGATGTCCTAGCCACCATTATGGGGGAGCGTTAGCGCGCCGGGCACGCGCCAGGCCCGCGCTGGGCGCGCCCCGGGCATCTTTTTTTAACCATTCCCCACCCGTGCCTGTTTTTGCTCCCACACATGTCGCAAGTCGCTTTGCTTGTTATGTCCAAATCCCTACCCACTTCCCACAGGATTTAGCGAAAATACCCGGGTATACGCGCCGGGATTCGGAACCATCGCTGCCAAAATGCTTAGGATAAATCCCGACCCGAAAAAAAAACGCTCGGGATATATTCTGTGGCCGCTCGGGATATCGCTTGGGATTTATCCGGGGGCCGCTCGGGATATCGCTTGGGATTTATCCGGTGGCCGCTCGGGAAATCGCTTGGGATTTTTCCGGTGGCCGCTCAGGAGATCCCCAAGCATATTCGGTATAGCCTTAGGTGTATCCGAGCACGTTCCTAGGCATTTTCCATGTAAAATCCCCGGCGATTTGGACATAAGAAGCAAAGCGATGGAGCGACATGTGACCTCACCAAACAATTTGGAGTACCTTCTCGCCGTGTCCAAGAATTTGGCCCATCCTTTGCACCCAGTTTATGACGATGGCAAGGGTGGTGGTTGGAAGTGGTGGGAGTGACATTTTGTGTTGTTGAATTCTCATATCTCGGCTTATGCAAGGTGCCTTGCAAGGAAGGTTTGCGGTCTAGTGTGGTCTACTTGGGGGACTTCCCAAGGTGAGGATAAGCCTGGGGCTAGAGATAAGATACTTAATACAAAGGTAGTGCGCCGGGCGCGCGCCGGGCAAACATTCCCCCTATGTGTCGCTCCAGATCTTGGTCCCATTCCACTTTTTTCTTCGACATGGACCCCCTGGCCAATGGGGGGGTCCCAAGCTCTATCTCCAGTTGCCCTTGATCGGCCCTCATACGACTCAACCATTTTCAGCCCTGTATAGGTTGTTTGAAGAATCACTAATTCCGGGTGACCTCTGATGACTGCTAGGTGGCGCTGGGCTGGCCTTGGGTCTTTATTTGGTGACAACAGAAGTGGATATAAACCCATGGGGAGCCACGTAGCACCGATTAGGCTCTCCTATTGGTGCCTACTAGGGCTTAATAGTGCTGTTTGGGGCATATTTGCACCGTGGCGGGCAACGCTTGATGGGCTTATGGCCGGCATCCAGATGCCAGTCCCATTCCACATTTTTCTCTCTATATGGACCCCTAATCAATGCTGGAGGCCTCAGGTTCTATCTCTGGATATTGGCACCCCTATGGGGTCCCAGCAATGAGGACTCCACTATTTTCAGCCCAGCATGGTTGCCTAAATCTATCTGGGTATCTGGGTGACCTCCAATGATCGCCATAGGTGGCCTTGGGCCAAGCTGTGGTCATCATTTGGTGCAATGGAAGTACATATAAGCCAATGGGGAGACATGTAGCGCTATTGAGGTCTACCTATTCACACAAAGGGCTGTACAAGAGTTAAAAATTCAACAATTCTCAACCGCCACTGAACAGCCCACGAAGAGCAACTTCAGGGCTTTCAATGGGCCATGGCTCTGGCTACATGGGCCCCTGCAAACTGGCCATTGGCAGCCTTTTTTAGTGGGCCCTTCTCTCATGCTTTGTACATTGTGCAGGTAGGGTAAGGGCGGTGGGACTGCTGGTTTTTCCAGCCCCCACTGGCTGCCGACCCCCAATATGTAAAGCGTGTAGGATTTTTGGAGAATGACATCCTCTTTGTGTGTTTTTCACCCGATTTGGCCATGGGGTGCCATGGGGGGGGGTCCTTCCCAAGCGATTGGTGCCATTTTAAATCTATGTGGTCACTGTTATCTTGGTGCATGTTGTCTTGGGTACATGTGTGGAGGCCGGCAGAGGTGGGTGGGTTTTCAGCCTCAACAGCGCAAAAATCGCAATTTCCAAAACCACTTTTTTCGACATTGTGACCACTCACAACGATCAAAGATCACGTTCAAAGCATGGGATGGCATTCTGTGATTTGCTATGGCCACTGGTTTGTGAACCGTGCAATCTGGCTGTTTGCTAGTGCTGTGCAACAATTTTCAGGGACTACAGGGCTTTGCTGAAGGGAATGGAATTTTTGTTTGCCAGCTTTTCATGAGCATGATTCAGCTTTCAATTCATGGCATGCATTTTGGGTTGCTGCTGCTGCAAAATAAGATTTTAGCTTTTCCTATCCACACAACATGTTGCAGTTTGGTGCATTGCTGCCATGTCACAGTCATGAAGAAACAATGGTTCTTGTCTGCAATCAAATTGCAACACCGATGATTTGTTCTGCGCCATTGGTTGCTTTGCAGTCTATTTGGGGCACACACACATGCTGTTTTTTTTGACGCTTCAACCAGTTTTGGCATGTGTGCTTGCAGGGTTCTTTTGGCAGGAAATATCGTGGCAAAATGGCCTCTTTTTTCGGACAGATTTTTGTGTGAAAATGTGGCCAAAGATTTGGATGGCGGCATGATGCAGGTATGCCGTGTACTGGTACTGCTGGTGCAGCAGTAAATCTGCAGCTTCTGCGGGAAATCTCAGCGTTTCCAGGAAGAAACCTGTGGTTGGGAAATTCTGTTGTCTTCTCATCAACGCCTGGGTGTTCCAGAGTCCTGCATTTCCAAAGGAGTTTTTGTGTGACCATGAGAAGCTGTAGTGACCATAAAAAATGTTGCTGTTGCATGCTGCAGACGGCAATTAGGCATTCCATTTTGCGTTGCGTAAGTGGCAGGTATTTGGCGATAACCAAGGGGCAATGCATTTTTGGAGCTGACCACATTTGTGCAAATGAGGTTTCAGTTCATAAATTTTTAATCTGCCTCCCCTATTTGATCTTCCCCTCCCCTCTCTAGTGATTGTTGCCTAGCACAAGATTCCGAGCCAACCTAATTTGGGGCAGTCACGCAAAGTAACCTCCATGCTGGCCCATACAACGACCACCCCCCTGCCCCAAATCTTTGAAAATGCCTCTAGAACTACGTACCTCCGCTGGGGAAATCACCAAATTGAGTAGGCCATGGAAGCCGCCTCACTGTCATGAGTACCACCAGCCATGGTTGCCCAATTACACGAACGACATGCGGGGCAATATGGCGATGACAAACGTGCTGAACTAATACCTGGAGGTGGCACGCGAATACAAAGCACTGGCGGAGGATCACAACACGGCAGCTCCTGGCCTCATGGGCTGGTACCAATCAGAGGCTATGCTTCCCAAGCCAAGGATGCAGTGTGAGGCAGGGCATCCGTGCATACCTGGTAACAGTGGTCAGAAACCTCAGAACATCTAGGGTTGAACTCAACCTTGGGCACTGGCTGTGCTCCATGGTAACCTACCAGCCTTCGTTGAATCCTCCCCTTCTCCACGGCTTTATTGGACATGTTTTTTTTTCTCTTGGATCTCTTGGATCTCTTGGAAAATGTGGTGCACGTGGACTATTTGAGGGCCAAGGTCAGAAGCGTGTGCCGCAGAGTCGTCATCTTACGGTCAACAGTGGACAAGACAATCCCAAGCAAATGACGCAACGGAGCGGGCTTCTAATCAATCACCGCCAAAGAAAAAGAGAAACAATCGCCCTTAAGCCTTTTGTACCATCTACCACAAACGCTATTGGCTGGACTTGGAGACAGATCGGAAAGCTCTTGTCATTCACCATTGCCCCCCCCCATTAATCGCAGCCCCATAGTTATTGGACCATCGATTGCCAACCATGCATGGCATATTGGCGGACCGTTACCCACACCAACACGCCTCCGGTCGGCCCACATTACCAACTCCTTGGACCAGTGGACTAAGGGCTGAAATTGCCTATGGCGGGGGCATTTAGTCAATCATTACCGACCATCAATCCCCCTTAACCACACCAATACGGTCCTGAAGGGCCACTTTGGATGTAAAAACGCCCATCCCAAGGGCGGGGCCAAGTGGGTGGAGGGATGCCCGCTAGTCCCCATCCCCGAAGTGCGCGGGAGTAACGACGGTCCCATCAATATGGATGGATAATTTTTTCCCTGGTGCTTTTGCACCATAGACGTGGGTGCCCACTCGCATCCGACTATGGGCTTGTGGCGTCCCGTGGGTGGTGTCAGCATGACCCTCCATCATCCTTCTCCGCCCTCTTTGGGTTGTTTGGCGTACTTGTGTGCCGTACCACCCTTTACTGCCCCGGGCTACTGTTCTATGCCCTGCTCCATATGGGTTGTTTGTTAGCTTGGCATGCTTGCGCGCTGGGTCCTTCCCTATGGTTTATTTTTTTGCATGGGCTACTCTTTTATGCACCCTTCTTGTCAGGTTTATTTATTGGTTGTGCTTGCACACCGAGCCACTCTTTTTATGCCCCTCTTTCCATATGGGTTGTTTATTGACTTGGCGTGCTTGCGCACCACCTGACTTCTTTCTCCTAGTCTATCTATTAGTTCGTCGCGCCTGCGCGACGGGCCATCGTTTTGTGCCGTTGTTTTGTATGATCTATTTCCTATGGCGTGCCAGCGCACCAAGCTACTCTTCTGTGTGCTTTTGTGCACGGGGTGGGTCGTCATTGCGACCCCACATGCCATTCAACGTCACCATGCCTTGACCTTCCAGTCAGTTGATACCTCAAGCTTGTTGGATTTGATTGCCGTGTTGTGGTTGCAGGTGGGGTGGGTGTTGAGCTCGTGCATCCCAGCAACCATGTGAGTACGCAGATGCTTCCCCCAGGGCCTTTTCAGGGACACACGGCACACACTAGGCTTGGTTGATGAGGGGCATACCCCTCATCAACCAAGCCTTTTTCCACTTGCGGCACTTGCACACAAATAAGCAACCTTGGGCATCCCTATCAGGATGCAAATTTTTCCTTTCTGCTTCTTGCCGGTCCTGGCAGCAGCAATAGCAAGAGTAGCAACACCAAAGGTGCAGAAAGCAGCCGATAGGCAAAAGAGTAGAGCATGGCACAGAAAATACTAAAAATAAGTTCCGCAAAAAAACAACAAATGAAAGTAGCAAACCCTAACGCTCCGTGCCGTGATAAAAAGTAGCAGCAAAGCCAGGCAAAGGCAAGGGAAGGGACAAGGGAATCCCAGGGCACACTGCTAAAAAATATCCCAAGGGCAGAATGGAGAACCGTCAACAACCAGCAATACAACAAAAAGCTATTGGTGGAGCCAAAAGGTTATTCATGGAGCTGTACATTTCTGGGATGCACCCAAGCATCAACGGGTGACTTGCATATGGATAATATCCATGTCAGTGTGCACCTTTTTGGGGCTGGGATGCCTTACCCGGGAGAGGACCTTGGCTTCACAAAAAATTGTGCCCCACAGAATTATGGGTGTCCTGGTTGGATGGGTGGTCTTATCCAAAATGCCCCCCCCATAAACGAAGCAATGAAGGCCGTGGGGCAGGCACGGCTGGAGCGACAGTCGTGGGTCCAACCCTGACCAATTCTGGCCCTATAAACGAGGCGTGCATGCAGTGCATCCTGTCACACATTGGTCCCATGTCTATGCTGTGGATTTCGGAGGGCTTGTGGCTGCAACCAGGGGCCTAGAGAAAATATACTTCATTTGGAGATAAAAGGTGCTTGATTTTGGATTCACACATGTCGCAGAAATTGCTCCGCCACGCAGCTTTTGCCCACATTGAAGCTGCAGAGGAGCATGCGAAATCCGAAATCTATGACCCCTTCCTCCAGAACCATCACAGGTATCGGTACACCAGACCAATGAGGTGGGAGATTATGGAGGAGCTTGGTGACCGAAACCTCTCTTTGTCTGGACGTGCAGGTGCATGGCGCCAATTGGTCAGTCCGCAGACAATGAAGACAGCTCACCGCAATGGGCTGTTCCTTGGAATCATTCTGGTCATCATAGCAATTTCTCTCGTGCTGCTTTCAGATAATGCGAAGCATCACCCCACGTGGGTTCCACTGCTGCAGCAGGTCAGTGCTCCCTCCGGCAGTCACCTGAGAACCCCCCCCCCCCCCCCTGCTGTGGGTGCAACTTTCTGCCCTGATTTTGCTCAGTTGCCTCAAACGGAGTCCTCAGCAAAACAACATGTGTCTGTGACCCAAGGACCGATGCCCACAATGGATGCGGTTTGTGAATGGGTTATCCCGGGCGAAGGGGGAGGAGGTAATATTGGGTGAGGCAAAGGGGATGCTGCGCTCCCTCGTGGGCCCCATGTTGCATTTCCCACATCGGTGGTGGTGAGCACCTTTTAAAATTTTACGGTTATGGGAATGGTTGAGTGTGGAGCATGCCGGCGCCGGCGTGAGAGGGACGCCAGGGGGCAGAAGGAGCACGTGTGAGCAGAGGGACAACGGTCCTCTTACCGACGAATGATACCTTTTCCCAGTGGCTTGTAGGCAAGATCATCCTGAAAGCTTGAACCAGTGCGTTCACACGGAAGTACCAACCGGTATACTTGGCCTTCGTGGCAAACACCCCCAGGATCACATCCGAAACCGCGAGCGAAGTCCCAAAAGTTGCCCAATGATATGACGGATGTCTGTTCGGGGCAGTGGCGTAGATCGCAAGAATCTGAGATTATCCCCCCCCAACCCCCTTTCAGAGACCCCAGGACATTCAGGGACATTGTCCTCAATGTCTCTGAACACATTTTTGCTGCATTCGGTCGTACCTCACAATTTTGTGCAGTGATTCAAGGATGTAGTGGCCCTGTTCCCTCCCCCCATTTGCCTGTCTGGTCAACCAAGGCGCTGCATTATTCTGAGGGCCCTCTAGTGTAGCCACCACTGCATTCCCCACTGTTGTCTTATGTACCCACCCACACCTTTAGTCTGCATTTCCAGCCCAGGTCCTGACTACATTCCTCTGCAGAATGAAGTCGCCGTGCAGCGCAACAGGAGTGCGGGCAACCCGTCACACGTGCGCTCAGCCATTCCTGCCACCATTGATGTAACCAACACCAATGCAACCGAAGAGGCAATGGAGCCCACACTGGGCGGAGGTGCACATATGCGGGGCAGCATTGAAGGGCCCGAAAGCCATGCATCTGCAGTGCCGGGGATGTTCAATGCTACAGAGAATTGCACTGTCCTCCCAGGAACAGAATTGCACTTCATGACACTGGGGGATTGGGGATGGAACACATCCATCAAACTCAAGTTGGCGCAGTTGTTCGGTATCTGCCCTCCACTACTCCATTGTTTGTGAATTGCTACGGGTATAGACAGCATAAGGGACAGCGTGGATGTAGCCAAATGGAGATGTTGCCAGTCAGGTGACAGGTATCGTTGTGGGGTCAAGGATGCAGACACCGGCGGTCATTGGGATCCCAGAAGGCATTGGGTCCTTCTTCCGCCATGCATGTGCCTGTGGGGGGCTCTGTGAGGGTGTTTAGGAAGAGATGTGGAATGAAGCGAACCCAAATGTACGCATACCTCATTTTGGGTGGGCATTTTGAACCATGTGGGCAGGTCAGGAGCTGATCCCGGTCCACACATTTTGACTTGAGTCGACTCTAGCCCACGCTCGTCGCTCACATCAATATTTGCTCCATTTAATCGAGTCCAGTTGAACCACCCCCATGTTAGCAAATTGCGTGGATGTGGTTCAGAGCCGTTCAGGACATAGCAGTGATTCCATCACACAAGTAGCAAAGCTTACCAAAGGTGACAGTTAACATTAAGGGAAGAGTACTAGACACGGTGTATGCATGGCTGGAAATTAAAGTGCAGCAGACTCCAGGAAGCCATTGGTTGCAAAGGTTTTGTGCAGTGCACCCTATTTTCAAGCCCTTTTCAACACACCACAGAGCACGGGATGCCAAACACAGCGCCCCATGTCAGCCAAGTGAATCCTCTCTGCCTACAGAAGTCATGGGGAAACAGAAATTGAAGTTCTTGGTGAAGCAGTCCACAAGGGGCGAACTTTGTGGGTACCCCCATGGCTCCAGATGCAATTTTGTGGTATTTTTGGCCTTTAGTAATTTGTTGCTTGGACAATATCGAATCAAATAGAACCCTGTTTATGAGCTGTTTAGCAGCATGAGTTAACTTTGATTAACCCCCTCCATGTGCATGGACTGATATCAACTCCCATTCACCTATTCACCTGTGCTGACCTCAATTGACCTTGGTCGACTGAGGACCCCACTTCTCCACATACTTTGGTTGAATCCGGTTGGGGCCGACATAAATCGCTGTTCAGTTGATTCCTGACGTCATGAATCAACTTCAGGTTGTTGGATTGGTGTTTGTCGATTTCAACCCCTGGGGTGTGTGCTGCGAGGTATGCACCAAATCGGGAGAGTGGTATCTTGCAACTCCATTGGATGGTCCATGCTGAGGTTCATGTCCAATATTTCATCAATACGCATCACATGAAGCATATGGTCCACAGTGAGTCATACACATGGGATTGAGGGCTTTAGACTGTAGGTGCATTTCACTTGGAGTCTCATCTTGTCATACCTTGAAACCATACCAAAGCATATACCGGGCATGTGATTGGAGATGTGGGGAGGTCTCTGCACAGATCACGGTGGAAACATACAAAGATGTGCAGCCCTCTGGATATCTTGATGATCTGTGCCAACAAGACAGTGCTTGGGCTCTAAAATTAGGGCACTTCTGAAGGGATAGATGGCTTTTTTTTTTATGGAAAGTCCAGGACTGTGGCCGGCTGGCACTGACGATCAAGTGCCAATGGCAGTACGTACACAGTACGTAGCAGCATGCACGCAGTACAGCAGCCTGCACCTAGCACCCAGCAACCCCAAAATTCTCAGTGGTGCCGGTTTTGGATGGCACAAGTTGTACGATTAATAGCACAGGAGCTGTTGAAGTCCAAATATGATGGCGGTGGCATGCAGAAGGGATGGCAGGAGCGTAGGGATAGATCAAGTGGCAACATTACCCGTGGGGTAGTGCAGAGCGTCTGAAGTTGTTGGGGGCCTGCTCTTGGCCCTCTGCGTGCCTGTCTGCATCTCTGCAGGGGAACACGCAGCGCGCCTACCCTCAGCCTTCACCATCAGTGTGGGGGACAATTTCTACAATTCAGGTCCTCTTGTGTCATTTTGTCACGTGGCAGTAATGGCATGGTTTATGAGTTGCTGGTTGACAAGTGTTTTGCCCCTGTTCTCCAACCTGCCATTCTTTTGGCTCTGTGTAGGGGTAAGGCACGTGGATGACATCAAGTTTCTGTGGTACTATGAGACTCCATTCAATGCGTCATCACTTCAGCACCGCTGGTACATCTCATTGGGGAATCATGACCACCGCGGAAACGTCGACGCGCAAATCGAACGCTCAAAGGGTGTGGCTACATACGGCCGCCTGCTCTTCCCTCCAATGCCAATATCTCAGATTCAGCGGCGCATTCAACACTTTGCAGGCATTCCTTCTGCTGTTCTGTGGTGAGGGTATCCACTGTCGTTCTAGGCAGATCCACCCGAGGCAATTCCCTTTCTTGTCCTTAAAGACCCTCTTGAATAGCTGGAGATCAAGGCTTGTATTCACACAATTCGTGCATTGCGCTGTAACAGCCCGTCATGTCATGCACAATACATGCAACACATGCATCGAAGAAGCAACACCAGGAGCCAAGCCGGATGCAGATTATTAGAACCCAAAAGCATGGAGATTTTCGAGCGAACGATTTCGAGCAGGGTCTATTCCGCGGTGTCTCAGCCGCCGCCGCACTTCACATGGCCTCAAATCAAACGGTGTCTGAACCAGCAGTTGTTCTGAGTCGGCTCATGTTTTTTTTGGCCCTCTTAGGCATTTTGTGGGTCTGTGTAAGGAGGAAATGTGACCTGTTTGCTGGAACCCTTTGCACATATGATTGCTGCGCCATTCACCGCACCGATTCCAATGACCACACGAAACGTCTCCCCTACAAATTTGAACTCCGTGAAATGGTCCCCACTGAAATTACTCATGTTGCGTATTGTTGCTGTTGCTGGAGTCTCAAGGAACCATGGAACAGGTTTAATGGGGTGCGTCCAACAGCAGCGATGGATGCTAATGTCAGTTACGTGCAATGATTCACTGTGCACCATTGGCATTATGAAGCATCGGCAACCATTTACGCTTGTTTCCACTCACCTGTCGTCGGTGGCACCCGCCTGCATTCGTTACAGTGTCTCATCGCTGGTATTTGCCTGCACGATGGTATTCGGAAGTTTTCTGCTTCAACGGCCAACGGATTCATATGATGGGTGTGTCTGCAGAGTTTCGGCATTCCGGCGCATTATGGACTGTTATTTGAATCTAGACAATCTTTATTTGAAAGTTGCAATCTTAGGCCTGGGCAGGTAGAAAATTGGCTTGCGCTGCGGGGGGCTGGGGTCGTTCGAGCCCTGCGGAGGAGGGGGTGCGCATAGACGTATGCAAATACACGTACGCAAATACGCATATGCATGAACACGCGTATTAATGTGTATGCCTACATATCTACTCCTTTGTCCCTTCAAGGGTCCACTGCTTTTGGGGTACAAGGGGGAGAGGTCAGAGGTCACAGGCATTGACCTGACCATCCAGCAATGAGTGTTACTAGGGATGAGCAGTCCGGGAAATAGGATGGACGGACCGAGACTATCCTTGGCTGGCCAGCCTGCAGGGTGTGTGGCCAAGTATGGAGGGTTTGGAAAAGCTATGGGGTTTGCTGGGGTTGGATGGTATCCCTTCCTCCATAGTCCAGGCTTTCAAGGGGGTCTGTGTCCCGAAAATCGAAAATGTATGAGGCTGTGCAGCAAGTTTTGGGCACAGGCAGAGGTGCCGGACACCTGGACGGCAGGTGTGGTGACGCACATTTCTCAGGACCGAAGGACGAGTCCTTGCTGATTCGTATTTTCCTTCCTTCATATGACTCGACCACAACATGTGGATGCCTTGATATGACTCCCTAACTCTGAAGCCAGGGCTGTAATTGCGTGTGTCTGCACACATGAGGAAGCAAGGGTCAGATGCAGCGGGACTGCATTTAACGGAGGGGCCGGCTTCACCAATGCTCACGCTCTGCCCTCTGTGCTGCAACTGCCATTTGTACTGCCACAGTGTTGGACAGTGACAAAAAGTTATGGAAGGTTCAAATGCAGTGGGCGGTGGCGCAGTTCGAAGAGACGAAGTCCGATTGGCGCATCGTCGTCAACCACAACCCATTGTACAGGTGTACGTCGGTGCCCTCCCGGGGTTGTGCTTTTGGGGTGGCCAGGGATGGGGCGTTGTCTTGATCACATATGGCTAGTGGCATATACTGCCCTCATCTCTGAAGAACAGCCGTGCGAGCAGTCCCGCTTTGCCACCAGTAGCTTGTTGCCTTCAGGATGTTGGCCGAAAAAATGCAACAAGATGCCAGGGAGCACCGCATACTTCGTCAAGTTGGGTTTCATTCAGCAATCCACTTTTGGACATGGCCGAACTAAGGGGCTTTCTTGATGACTGGGTCCCCGTGGGTTTGCATGTTCTCATGCTGCTGTGATGACCCACGTGCATTTTGTACACCGGCATGCCACATGTGTGGTGGCGAATTATACCCACTCGTCATGTAGTGCAGCGCAGCGCCCTTTGACCGGCAACACACGTCGACTTCTGGAGCCATTCCTCGCGAAGTACAAAGTGCATTTGTATTTGAATGGCCACATGCACCTCATGGAGGTCTACCGGTCACTGCGTGGCAGTGTGGGCTACACTGGTATGTTGCATCGATGGCCTGGGCCCAGAACCCCCCCCCCCCTCTTCCCCGCTCAGACTATGAACGTTGCTCATTGTCAAAGTGCTGCTCATTGCCAGAGGGTTACATTTGCGCTCCTGTCACTGCACACTGGCTCTCTGGATTGCTTGCTCCGTGGATTGTTCCATTTGATGGGCCAAATGTCATATCCGTCTGACAGAACTCATCACGTTTAGTAGGGTGCGTGAAAGATTGACAGGCACCGCACAGTCTGCTTCTTATTGGCACACAAGGAATTAACCCCTCATTACAAGGTGGAAAGACTGGGCCATTTTACATGTGAGATTTGAGATTGATCATTGTGCCGGCTGCAGGGTCCACAAAAGTAGGTTTCGAAAAATTACGATGAAAACAATCAGTTTGAAAGTTTGTGCATCAGCCCCCCACCCCGCAAGCACCCAATCCCCTACAAAATCAACTTAGGGTTAAAAGTACAAACAGAGGGTCTGAAACAGGCATCCTTTGTAAGAATTAAGTTGCAATGAGGGGGGGGTTTGGGTGGGTGGGTCTAAAGCTCTGCCCCCCCCCCCCCCCATAATTCTGAGGGTTTCCTGGGTTGGGCTCCTGCCACCCCTTCTTTCTTTGGTCACAGGCGCCTTGTCTGGCTGTTTGCTGGTGCCCGTTTCCGCTTTGTCGTTGTGCAGGCACCATGCCAAAATCTCTTTGTGGTTGTGGGGTATTCGTTGGATCCTCTGAGCAGGTCAAAAGGGAGCATCTGAAGAGTGTGAAGCACATCCAAATTTTGAAAGGAAAGAAGAGTCAGCGCCCACTCAATTTTCCCAAGCTGACTCTAGTGCAGCCAACAGTGTGTCACCTTTTGGGGTTGGGATGCCTAACCTGGGAGAGCGCCTTGGCTTCAATCTGATTTACAAAAAACGCTCCCAGAATTATAAGAGGGGGGGGGGTCTGGGTGGGTCCAAAGTCGGGTGGTTGAGTCCAAAGTTGGGTGGGTGGGTCTTGTCCAAAACCCCCCCCCCCCCCAATCTTATAAACGATGCCTGGTCTGAAACATGCTTCGCAAACGTTGTTTGATCATTATGGAGAGGGTGAATATCAAAAGAAGTCAGTCCCGGAGGAGGCCACCAAAACGCATTCGGCGGCTGCCAAAAAGAAAAATTGGCAGAATGGGGCGCCCATCCATCATGACCAAGGCAAGCTCCACACACTTCGGACCCAGAAAAATTTTTTTCGGCACAAAATGGAAGAATTCCAAAGAATTTGCCATGGCATTTGTACTGAGGAAATGAGCTCAATAGCCTCCTGCCCCGTTTCCAACTAATTGTATTGGGCTGGAACCCCCCCCCCCCCCCGGCCCTCCTCCACCCACATTCAATTTTCCGCGAGACCAATATGTTTGCTGGTTTTCGAATGATTTCTGCAGGTCTTGGATTGCACGTGGGCCTACTTACAAATGCACCTGATCACTCAAGTCTTGCTCAAACAGTGCATGGGTTTGGCAGACACCTGGTTGCCTGCTATCCTCCTATCTTACGTTCTTCAGGGTGTTCACTGCAACAGAAGACGGGGCCAAAAGTCTATGGCCCTGGATGTGCCCATTCTGTTTTGGGGGAAGGGCACGCAGAACCTGATTTTTCCTGGTGGGCACCCCTGAAATAGGAAGTGCCCAAGTTTTGGGCTGATAACTCCCCAGTACACCCCGTTTTACAAAGTTTGAAAAATTGCTCGGACCGCGATTTTATCTTCAAATATTCGTGTTTGGATATTGCTGCGGTGCGTTGCTGCTGCGCATTGCTTCTGTCAGGGTTTACCACTGGAAGCTTCTGCGATCTGTACACAACCAGACCTAGAGAGAGTTGGCCGCCGCAGGTCCTCTACGCCAACGCCATGCCGGGGTTCTTGACCCATAGGTTGGCAGGGAATGTCCTTACCACCAATGTCATAGGCATTCAGGTATACACCGTGCTTGCATCAAGGATCGGCAAACGTGCTGCAAGATGCCGCTTGCTCGCGTTGCCAATCTGCGACTGATGCTGACACTTGGTGCTCAGTGCAGTGGCACGACACTGTTGATGGCGTCGTAGACGAACTCGCATCCTTTTAAGATGGGATCGCCAGTGGAACTAATCCCTTCCTCTGCACGTTGCACATGCAGTCCCTTGTTGCTGGCATTCTATGTCTATGGCGGTGTGCTGGGGTCATGGTTTGACAGGCAGCAGTTGGTGCTTGAGCGACAGTCAGCGGTCGCAGGACGCCAGCAGGCTCTGTTGAGGTCCAGGCGTACTGCTGCTTGTGCCGTTTTTGTCTTTTGGCATCAAAGACAACCCTTGGTATTGTTGCAAGGATACTGCAAGGAGTGAGGCCATGGTATCAATTTTCCCCTATGCCAACAGCAGGTCTGGATGTGACTCAGAGGGTTGTTGGTGCCCTGAAGTATGAACAAGGCAGAATACCCGTGTCCTGTGTTGCAGGGTTGGAGTGGAGAAGTGATCCATGGGTTGCACCACGGGTATACACGAACTAAATATCTTCATATTGTACATGCTCGCTTGCAAATTTCGTGCATGCAATTTGGCACGATTTGGGCTTCTTTGCCTCATTTGATGTTTTGTGTGTGCACATTGATGTACACCATTGCTTTCTACACAGCAATGGTTACTGCTCAATGCGCAAGGCCTCCTAGGGAATCGCACTGTTATACTGTGTTGGGAGAAGGGCATTACTCCCTCGGCAAGGCGCAGTACAGCCTCAATCCTTCTCACCCCGTACTTGCTCGATTGTGACCCAGACGTGTGGCTCAGCATCTGAGCATCAATTGTGTCTAAGGTCCTGCGCCAGTAATTTAGCCAGTGCTGGGCAGTACTTGGGTCACTTGTCCAGGGTGTTGTAGGAAGCCACAATTTGCCTGGCTACAGTACATGGTCTGCAGTGGCCGGCTGTATGCACAGCGGCTGAATGCACAGCGGCCTTATGAACAGTGGCTGTATGCAGAGTGGCTGTTTGCAGGGTGGCTGTATTTGCGAGGGGCTTGTTGCGTGCATGCAATTATGTGTGACATTTGTTCTGCAGGATGAAGTGCTGATGTCTGTGGATGTTGAAAGGGAACTAAAGGAGGACGGTGGACACCGCAAAGTCCGGATCTTGTCCAACCGAACATGGAATGACCCGTCATTTCTGGCTCACTTCTGAGACGGACCCCTTGCTGTGGCGTAGCGCGCAGTAGTGAGGCGGATCGTGTGCTTGAGTGTCATTGCGAGCCTTGAAAAGTGAGCAGCCCCGGAGCAGTATTATACCTAGCGTTAGAGTAGTGTGCGGTCATACTTCGACGAAAAGGAGCAAGGATGGCCTCAACAATGTTCTTGCCAGGAACACCGTGGTCTTCTGCTGCTTCCAGGCACGGCTGCAACCAACATTTGCACACAGCATGAGATTCAGGTGGCTCCAAATATTGACCGTAAGACACCAATAACCTAAGCCGCTAGTGAGCCTGAGTCTGGGGGCCAAGCTGGAGTGGAGATGGGGACCAGAGTTCCATTTAACGGCTGGCCTGCAGGGGGTTTCCAGACTCCTCCGCCCCCCTTGACGCCCTACCCTCCTTGATGGAAACCCAATCCAACCAAGCTGTCAGGCCCTGGGCCCCGGGCGCGGGGGGTCAGGGGGACGAATGACATCATTTGTGATGTAGTGGTTGATGGGGGTGCTCATGTGGGCCTGACCTCGCGGCGTCCCATACGTTGTAGGTGATAGCCATCGCCTCCGGGTCGGACGGAGCCTCGGTGGAGGACCCAGTATGCGTCCTGGGTGGGATTCCACGTACACATGGATCACCAGAGTCAAACAGCACCTTTTTGTGCCATCCCGATTGATCCGTGTTCATGGTTGTTGGCTGGTTTTCACCTTGCTTTTGGTTTTGCAGTGGGCCTGTTCAATGCATTTTGAGACTTCCGCGCCGGGCCGCCCAGAGCTTCGAAGTGAGGCACCATGCTTCAACACCCCCATCGTTTCCTTCAGCCCCCCCCCCCCCCCCATCACCCATTTTTTTTTCTTAGGCATGGCGGTCTCTGCCCAAAGCATATTGCACCAAAGCCGCCTGACCATGGGCTGACAAGCATTCATGGCGAGCCTAAGTTCAGAGACCACCCCTCTTCGCCCATTGTTCCTCATTCGGCAATGCGTAAATGGGCTGTTTCCAGTGCATTTTGGGAGGTTTAAAGGGGCTGCTTGGTCCAAACATAAGCACCATAATTGACGGAAAAGCGATGTTCGTTTGTTTCAGACCCCAGTGATGCTCACCTTGAAGCCGTAAAACCTGCCCGTTTACCTTCGGATCCACGACCCGACTTTACCCTTTTGATCCCTAGTTCTTGTGTAATGTCCTCTTTTATGCTTGTTCTGCTTGTTTTCCCTTTCCGTAGTGTCACCTCAAACATTGACGTTCAGATTTAGTTATTCTGGGCGGATCATTTCCGGAAAAAGAACCATCAACACAATAGCCTCTTAGGTTTCTGTTAAAGACTCGAGTGGTGTGGGCCCTACCTCACACTAAACTCACCCTGAGCCACTCGTCTTTACCTGCAGCTTGGCCCAAGGCCAATCTGACTTTGACCTTGAAATGCTGACCAGATATTCCTAGTAATTGCATCTGCTGACATCATGTTTAAACTGGGCGAGGAATACTGCTGGTCCCTTTGTTTGTGTGAGGATGGGCAGCACTGCACTGATGCATTGCGTATCATGGTGCGTGTTTCTTTGCATCCAGATGCAACAAGCACTGCAGTGTCCGCTGTTGGCAAGGTTCAGAGTGGCGAGTTGCACAGAACTTTGCACTGTGTGGTTGTTCTTAGCGAAGAACGTGTTTGCAGGAACTCATTTATGGATTCTGCCCATATATGCAAGCCCCGACAGCTGCAGAGCTTGTGCTGGTTGCATGCGTCATGTGACACTGCTACCATCATTGACGTGGTTGAATGAATGGTTCAGCCTTCTTCAAAATTTTGCAAGCCGGCAGATCTGGGTAGCAGAATTGTGAGCAACTGAAATATTTGGGTTGGTGGTGCTGCAGAGAAATTTATAAGCTGGCATGGCTCTGGCTCTTGTGTATGAGTCTTTCCCAGTTCCCAGTTCATGTAGCGGGAGGTTGTGCAGGATACCCATTCTGTTGCATCCTATGCATGAATAACAACAGGTCAACACATTGTAGTGTATCATGCCATTTCCAGCTGCTGAGGTTCTGCTGTGGAAACGAGGCTCCCAAACATGTGATAGTGACTCATTGCACAGGCAATATATGTGGGTGTGTGGTGGCCTATGGGTCAGAACCTGGACCAGAATCAATGTACAGGTTTAAGAAAAATCTACGCTCTGTTGTCCCTGGCCTTGGGCTGGACATTGGAGAACTGGAATGCGTTTGCATGTGGTTTGCACATTGCGGTTCTGGACGCTACAGACACACACTTTGAGAATGTATGGCGATTGTTCAGGCACACCGAAGTAGTTTGCAGAACCCAAGGGTCTGAGTATTTGCTTCAGATTAATCAATACGTGGGGATTGAATCACAGTTCCGGGGAAAGTAAGTGATGTGGGCCCTGCAATTGCAATATTCTATGGCTGCTTGACAGTTGCAGTTGTGGTTGCAGTTGCAGTTGATTTTTCATTTAAACAGCCAGATTTCTCAGGCCCTGGTAGTGCATTTGATGACAGCAGTGGTGGGTGCCATGCAGAGTTGGTGTATGATCAAGAAGAAGCAGGCCAATGTTGGTCCAGATTAGCTGGAGGAGAGTGAGGAGCATGGGACTGTAGTCCTTTTCTTGGGGATGCTGGGAATTGTGAGGAGGGTTTCATTGATGCTGCATTTCTGAAAATCAAGTTGTGTCACATTGCCCAGAACTCAAAGCACCAATGCCAACGACAGCAACAATGTATTCATGCGTTGTTGCAATGACCATGGAAATGGAAGGCTACATGCATATTATCTATACACAGGTAGCTACCATTGGTTTGACCTCTTTTGTCAAAAATGCATGGAAGTGACAAACAACACTTTCGTTTGTTTTGTTACTACCAATTTCGCTGTGATTTTGAGATTGCTGTAGTTTATGAATTCACATGCAAATTTTGTGACCATTTGTGTATTTTTGCAATGGGTTGCTGTCCAGTTTTGTGTGAATGTGTTGGATTTGCAAACCATTTTTCATACAGGGTGGGGGGGGTTTTCGCGATGGGAATATTTCGTATTTCTAGGAAATTTCGTATTTCAAATGTGTGTGAAATTTGCTGCTCAATTTTCAGGCTGCTGTGCGAAATAAAATCTTGTCGAAATTTAGCCGCCTTGGCGCGTCACCACCCCAGCTTCGTTTGGTTACGGTTCTGTTTCCTGTGGCGCTTGTTGTGAAGAGGCATCTGATGGCCTCTTTCTTGGCTGCTTTTGAGGCACCACACCCAGGGCACAGTGCTTCTTCGATGGATCATCTGCACCTGCACTGGGAACACACTACTTTGTCATTTTGCAGTCGGCTCACTGTCACTGGCACATGCAGGCATGGAGGCAGAAACAGATACAACAGATGCAGCAGATGAGCTGGCGTTGGAGATTGCCTGGGACGAAGAAGAAGCACAATCCGTTTCAGACCTTTGAGGGGAAATCTCAGCATTTGGTGCTCAAGGTTCATCCACCAGGAAGATGACAGACTGCTGCACAACCACTAGAGTTATGCCTGTCACTGAAATATGTTAGCTGAAGGACCATTTACAGACAGAGAGGCGGAATTACTTTTTCGAAATTTGAGGACACCAGTTGCAGATCAACCAAAAGGAAGGTGTGTTTGGGGTTTGGGATCGAGATCCAGGTTATGCAGGAACCTCTTTGAGGGAAAAAATCGTCGAAGCGTGTCTCTTTGAGGGAAAAAATCGTCGAAGCGTGTGAAATTTCCCGGTCATTTTTCAAACCACCGTGCGAAATGAACCTGGTGCACAATTTTCCGCCAAAAATTCTTGGTGAACCCTCTCCCCCCTTATCCCTGTATTGGTTTGGTATTGATACTGGTTTTTGTCGCATGAAAAGCCCATTTGAAATTGGATCCGCATGCATTTTACTTTGCAAATTTGTTAGCAGTATCTTGCTTTTTTATTTGTTTTTTTGTGCAGCCATTTTTCTAAATTTAGTGCATGGCATCTACGCTCATTAACGTCAGTGTTAATCAAGGGTTTTCAATCCAGTTGCATGAAATAATTTTCTACAAAAAGAGCGTTAGTAGCAAAATATCATCGATTGGGTGCAATAGGACTGTTGTGCATTACAAAGGAAAGGTTTTTTACGTGGTGATTTGCAAAAGAAATTATTCAAGAACTGAAGGGTACGCAAATTGTTGTGCCGACAATACCCAAGCTTCTGCAGCAATTTTGGTGAAGATTATGCATCAATGATTTGTTGAATACGTTTGGGAAGTAAATGGTAATGCTTCATATATTTTTCAATGCTGTCCAAATTCCAGTTTGTATTTGCTAGATTGTTTGTTGTTAGAGAAAGAGAGCTAGAACAACAAATAAATTGATGAAGAGGTGGGATGAAATATGTTGAGCAATATACACAACTTCACGATTCAACTCATCGAAAATCTTGTTGACATCGCCGACAGTAAGGTCTGCAACCTGCTAGTTTTGAAAACAACCGGGTGTCGGAGGTTGTTTTTTAAATTTTCACCGGTAGGTGGAGGTTGTAAGTTTTTTAACAACCGGTAGGTACCGGTATTCAATGGACCTAAGATTAGATTGCTACACCTGTTTTTTCCTTGCATAATATGTTGTGAACCATGACTTCTACTACACCCAAAACGCAAATGTACCTATTCATATCTGAGTAAGATTTTCCTTGATGATGTCATCATGCTGCGTCATGCATAGTCATCGTGATGTCACTTGCCACATCATCAAGATCACTCCAATTTCCAAAGAGTTCGGACACATTTTGAAATTTTTGACTATGCAAAAATTTTCAATTTTTTGACAATGCTTTGCTGTGCCTTTGTTTTTCAATTCTACTCGTATACCCATGTGTTTATTCTTAGCATTTTCAATGGGAAAGCGTGGTCCACAGCCAAAGAGTGCCAAACCAGAGGCACCTACACATCTACCTCCTCATGGCAAAAAAGATGGCAACCTGAGGACACCCAAGCACATTGCAGATCCCGCTGGTGGCAAAGACACTGCTCTATTTCATTGATGAAGATTGGACAAAAATTCATGAAGTCCTACTCAACTGCACAGGCTTCACAGGGGAGAGGCACACTGGTGAGGCAATACGGCAGCAAACTGTTGAAGACTGGGACCGTGTGGGACTTACATTCAACGATATCCATGCAAAGGTAAGTGATCAAGGGTCTAACATCAAAAAGGCATGGGGAGGTCTTCTAGGAGGCTTCGGTGCTTGTCATACGTTGGAACTCTTTGTGAACGTCTACTTGAAGTCACCAGGTGTGTGCGATGTGGTTCAAAAGCTCAAGGGAATCACCACCTTTTTGCACCGTTCTGGCCACCGGCTTACAAATCTGAAAGGCATTCAAAAGCGGCTTGACCTAGAATAAACACGTCCACCAAAAACTGGCAACTCCGTTCGTTGGAGCTACACGCACCAAAGTCAAGAATGGTTTCGCAAATCACAACCGGCCATTTCGATGTATGACGTCACACACGGGCATGAGGAAGGACACAACGATGGGGCCTACTCTGACAACAAGCTACACCACAACGAGTGGAAGTTGAACACGCAGTTAGTGTGTGTCACTCACCCTGCTGCAGAAGCTGTTCGCCGCTTAGGAGGAACTAAGTATGGGACCATTTTCCGTGTTTTGCCCGCCATTTACAAGCTGTTGGGCAATCTTGAAAAAGACTACCTACGGCAGCATTGGGATGACACCACAGTACCAGTTGCAAGCATTGGACACAACGTGAAGGAGGCACGAAAGAAATACCTAGCAGACCTCACACGCCGCTGGGTAACGGAGCTGTCAACGGACACCAAGCGGCTCCTTTTGATTGCAAGAGTGTACGTCGCGATACGTCTAATGGATCATTATAACGTTAATTCCGGTCCATTATAATATTCCGCTAGACGTAACACCTGTTCTAGAAGACGTAAGTTAAATTTTGTACGTCTACCGGATCGTTATGTGGGCCATTAGACGTAAGAACCAATCTTATCTATTCCGCAAGACGTATGCATGTATGGAAAACCAATTTCTGTGTTTTTCAAAAAAATACTAATTTCTGAACTTTCAACAACATCAATGCTGACAAAAGCAAGTGGCCTACAATAAAAAAAGATGCAAAAGTGCAGCAATTCAGTCCATCTCCATTTTAAGTAGCTTAATACTAACAACTTAACTATGACAGAATATCATCCATGAATGAGAAGGACAAAACAATAGCTTCAGTGCGGAGTTAGTAATTGGATGTTAATGAGTGAGGCATTCAACCCTGAGTGATCCGAAGAAGCATTGGGGTAAAGAAGTCTTTAAGATCATCATTTGAGAAGAGGTGTCTTCCCAATCCAAGATGAAAAATATGGATAATGTGGCTCGCATATGCGCATTGTTTGCTGAAGAGCTTCACAATACTTGTTAACGACATTCAAACTTCATTGTTGCATGTGTGCCGTGATGGCAAAGATCAAGGTAGATTTTGGTTTTTTTTGACAAGGCACCTAAAAGAAGCATAGGATGACTGGAATGCCAAATTTGGATTTATTGGGTAATTTAGGGGTTGTGCTGTCATTGGGCCCAACGACATGAAGAAACATCTCATGTTGGAGTTTTTATGAAACAAATAGGATGGTGTAGATACTTACGTCTACTGGGACAGCCAGCTCTGTTACTTATGTCTAATGGCCCTTATAATGTTCCGGTAGACGTACAAAATTCTACTTACGTCTAGCGGAATAAGTGTTACGTCTAGCGGAATATTATAACCGGACCAAATTTAACATTATAATGTTCCGCTAGACGTATCGCAACGTACATCCACCTTAATCGTTTGGTGTAACAGCTCAAGTTGGCTCCAAATTGACTTCCGATATGGTTTTCTCCATACATTCTCGCTGGATCGCCTAGTATTGACTTAATTACTCATTGATTGATCCGCCCAATAAGTCTTCTTGATCGACCAGACTAAGATGGTGGGAAGTATTTGACACAATTGCCCCGATAACCGGACATAGCCTATGCATTGTGCAGCAGCTGTGTAGTTGTGTAGCACTAGATTATCACGTGCAGTTTTCAGTGTGACCCCATCCATACTCCACCTTAAAAGTTAAAACCACTTCCTTTTCCTTCGGCGGGTGTGCATTTTCTGATGAACCGCAATGCAATTTTGCAAATCCCGCCCTGAGTACACAAAACATACAATGCACACATGCCAATGCCTTTGATTAGTAAGAATCAATTATTGGACATCTCACTGTGAAGAATTGCTATAACATTGCTTCCATCTACTTTTCGTCTATGGACCAATGCTTGAGTCACTTCATTTGGGTAGATAATCACTGGTCGCTCTAAAGAGGCGGCATTGGTCTCACCACACCATGTCTTTGTGGAAAAACACAAATTAATCGGACTCCGCTTGGTCACTTTGCTTGTGGCTTGGCTCATGCATGTCGCGGTGTATTTATGAAGATTCCTATGCCGATAGCAACTAAGAGAAACAGTGCACTACCGTAGGCTCATTGAAAAACATTGCGGATAAAGTTGTGAATTGCCTTTACTGAATCAAATGCGACCTAGGTGATAATAGGCTTCTACCCTTGCGCGCGTAGGCCGCTTCTTTCCATGCAGTTGGAGTGACCCCTTGTCTGGTGGTAGAAATGGATGGTAGAGGTGAGCTCTATGAAGTGTACCTGAAGCCTGAAACTCAAATGAGCGGAACTTACTCATCAAACGGCGGCGGGCTGGTATGCGGATGCTTGCTTTGCTGGTGCTTTCAGCTTGAGTAGTCGCATGAGGTCGAATGGACTTTGTCTTTCTTTCCTTTTGCCCCCAACGTCCAAAAAGGGTTCCCACAATTGTGGAGGCTCATGCGTTAGGGTCCACGATATGCACTCCTGTCGGGTCATCAACTCTGCAATGAAAGTCATTGAGATGAGTGCTGTACTGGGGTAATGGGCCAGGGCAGCACCCATTTCAGTGTCATGTGGGCCCAGTTTCGATTCTGCATTCTAATGTGAGTTATTGTTTTGAGACTCCATCTCTGCAAATGCTTGGACGATGGGTGTTGTTTTTCATGAGTGGCCAATTGCTACATTCTACGACGAAAAACTGATTTGTGGTCACCTACTGCTTTGTTGCTTTGCAGTGCTTGGGCCAGGCCAGGGTGGGGGTGTTTTTTGTCCACAGCAGGGGGGTTGTCGACAATGAAGGGTTGCAGTGGTGGTGGTGTGGGGTTTCACCCCACACGGGGGGCTTTTTGTGCTAAGAGGGGGTATAGGGGGGGCTGGTTGTGCTACGGGTGGAAATACCAAACCCTCTCCAAGTGCAGTTTTTTCCACAATTGGGGGAGCTTTTTGTCCACAACAATGGGGTTTTTTTCTTTGCACCAAATTTTGCCCAAATTATTGGCAGAATCTGCGAATTTTGCCTTACCCAGCACGCAGCAATGGAAGGTTGTGCCAAGGTAAACTAGGCAGGGCTCAGGCCCTTAATCTGACCACAGGTCAATATCATTTTCTGCAATATCTGGGTGGTGCCCCAGATGATGAACCTCGGGTCACCCTACATGCTTTTGTAAAGGGTCAGGCCACCGATTTCATGTACTGCATGGTTTCAATAGCAGATCCTGAGCAGTTTGTAATTGTATCAACCCAACAACCAGGAGTAAAAGAGGAAACTCTGCACCACCACAAGGCATTCCTTTATGAACATACTGCCCTACTTGACAGGTCCCCACAAACAACAAACAAACCAGCAATGAACAAAGGGCATCACCAAAAAGAGGGATGGGCATGACATTCACAGAGGTTTATTTCTATGTGAACAACATGTCAGGCTTGCAGCATTGACCATCCACAGGTGTGTTGGCACCCAACAACAGGAGGCACTGTCGAACAAGCTGAAACTACTCACCTGCTCACCAGCTTGCTCTTATTTGAATACCAATGCACAACAGGATGCGTGACCAGAGATCACAAAGGGATCACAACCAACCACATTAGCTGCACACAAAGCAAGCAGCTGGAGGCTCTGGATTTCTTTGTTCAAATGCAGCAGAAAAATGCACAGTGTGTTGAGAGGGTAAAAATTACCAATGCCCCCTATGGGCTGGTGTGGACACCTGCCAACCCGAGAGAGAGGATTGGTAGAGGTTTGCTGGGATTCAGCTGAATCCAGCAACCTCACACTGCTGAACGTACTGGAAACATGGAAACATTGCTGGTGGCATTGCGCTGGGCACTCTCATAAGCGCCCTATAACGGCGCAGAAAACTGCATGCACATAGGTGTGGTAAAACACACATGCCTTATGCATGGGTTTACAATGCAGGTTGATTAGAGCGCCACAGAAAAGTGCACACTTGGAGCTGTTCTCAACTTTGATTTTTGAGGTTGCTAGAACATGGTGATTATGCAAGGAAACAATGTCGACCCGCACATTCTCCAAGACTCCTTTGAATTTCAGCGTTAGGAAAATACAGCTCCGTCACATATTGTTACATCCATGCATTCGAAATGCGAGTTAAGAGAACGATCTTGCGAGGTGTTGCCGAATAAGAGCCCTGCCATGTTGAACAGAACTCGTCAAGCAGAAAATTTGGTGTATGGCGGCGTTCTTTTCTTGTCGTCTGTCTGGTAAGACAGACACAGTGCTCACTGTAATACCACTGGACATGTGCACATGATCCAAAGTACTACAAGCAGTCCCCAAGGTCTACTCAACATCAGAAAGGTAGAGTAAGACCTGTCTGCTGCATTCACACATGCAAAAAGGCACACATCATGGCAAACTGGAATGCCAATGAAGCACGCAAAAGGGGCCAGCAGCTTTCATCCTTTGAGCTCACATCAAACGAAGCCACTCACTGCTGTCAAGCAAAAATACCCCATTCTGTGGACATGTGTGAGTTCATCTGTAATTTTGTAGGTTTACTTTAACTTCCTGGGCACTTGCTTTGGCGAGCAGGTGAATGGGGCCTCTCTGATGAGGATGGCCTGATCTACTGACTAGTCCAACGACAACGTCGCAAGAATCCCCGTTGTACAACGTTTTGGAATTCTTCATATGCATACTTCTCATTGCTCTTCAGCCGTGCTAGCATGCCCTTGTTACACTTTGCCCGCTCTTTGTCAAGGACAACAATAAATGCACAGAAATCCCACACGCTCATATCGGTTTTTACATAATTCCACAGCATCTGTGAAGCTTTCCAGTCTTGCTTCAGTTGCACTAGCCTGTTGACAAGCCTCTTACACTCCTCTGATCCCCAGTATAGCTCAGCGGTTTGACGCTCGACCTTCAACCTTCCCAGAACTGCACCGTATTGTTGTGTTATCTCCCCATATAGTACTGGCTCCTGTTCATTCATTGTCTTTCTAGTCAAGCACTTCTGATGTGGTTCATCATCTGACTGGATGCAGACACGACGTCGTTTTGCATGTCCGCCTCGTGGTTGGCCATCGCCAACGGTGCCAACAGCAGCAGCGGCAGCTGCAGGGTCTGGCGGTGGAACTGTTGCGGAATCAGAAAATCGGTTCCAATTGCTGCTGCTGTTTTCTGCAGACCCTCTTCTTTTTCGGCTGTTCAGAGGCGGAACACACTTAAGCAGGATACTAGTCCATTTGTCTGCATCTGCCTCCAAACATGCCTCCAATTCTTGTGCCAGTTCAGGCAGTTGATGATGCACTATCTGCAACAACCAGCGGACGTCGCTTTCCTTGTTAAACCCCATGTAACTTATCAGCTTCATTACTTTTTGTCGTACATCAGCATTGGACAGAACAGTTTCGTGCAAAATCCGATCGAATTCTTCTCTCCGGCGCCTCTTTTGTTCGTACTTGTCAGTCAGTGGCAGCTGCCATTTCTAAATGGGAGAAATATGCAACCAGATGAAGCGCATACGACGACTAATTACGTACCTTATCCTTCGCACATTTTTCGCTGGCTCCAAATGGCTCTTAGGAGCGCATCCAGACGACGGTGCACAACCTTGAGGCTCTGGGCCCCACAGTGCAGGTGCGTTCCCAAGCGTTAGGGGTTACCATCTACACAATGTGTCATCTGCATAAACACTCCGTGAGCGCGACACCTGAGGCATTCAGAAAGAGCTCCAAGGGGGGGGGAGGTACATCAACCCAAAAGTGCAAACGGGGAGAAGAATTGCGGGGCGGCAGCAGTAAGAACTGATGAGGTTTGGGGGCCGCATTTTATACATTATACTTTGCATCAGATGATGATGATAGCGATGCTGAACTGGGATCACAACACTGTCTTCTGGCTTCTTCTTTCTTGCTGTTCCTGGGTTGCAACCAAAGTGAAGTAAAGTCAGACAAGGGGGGCAAGGGGGGGGGGTGGAGGGCAGCAGGCGCGGAGGGGGGTGAGGGGGGGGGGGGGGCAGAGAGCACGATACCTCATCCTCTTTGATGGCAGGAGAGGAATTGCGTATTTCTTGAATGTCGTCATTCTCCACCTTTCTGCTCTCTGCCTTTTCTTCGAATGGTATTTGTTGGTGTGCACGGAAATCTACCAGACAAGAAGACTAGCGTCATCACAGCGTAGTGATGCATTCATATTGCAGAATTGTATCAGGGGTCAGACTCATGCCTGTATCAGTCCTGCAAACTCCCAAACCAGCCCCCAGAAACATTTCCATATTTACCATCAGCCCCAAACGCTTCCAAACCAGTTCGCCAACCTGGACTGCCAGTTAGTTAGTTAGGACCAGGTGCCGGGCCTCATGGAGACCGCGCGTGCCTCTACCACCCCTTGAGGAGAAGTGCATGCACATGGCAGGGACTGGCAGCCGTCAATAGCCCACCAGGCCCGACACTGTACATGGTGCGTGAATCCGTCCAGTCCCGCCCACTCCCACAATTTACACTTCTCGCGTTTCATGCAGAGGATCACTGGGAAGCCAGAAACCGAGCAAGGCATAGCTAAAAGGCACAAAAAGATACCGACATGAACAGCACTGCAAGCAACCGTTCCCTGTTGCTGAACTTTCAGCATTGACCACCATCCCTTGAGCTCGATGCGTGTTGTGCCCTGCTGTGCGCGCCTAACGAAGCAGTGTTCCACTGTTGTGTGCCCCAAAGTCATCTCCAAAGTGGCACTTTGCATGGTGCCGTGGTGTATGACTTCCATGGTGCAGGCCCCTTGGGCATGTTTCACCCCGGGTTCAAGTCAGTGCCACCCTGCCCTGTGCTCCATGACCGAGCCTTTGGTGCCCAAAGGATATTCTCAACCCAGCATGTTAGCACGTTGCAAGCTTGCGTGGTACATGACTTCCGTGCTTGCGCACCCAGTGCTGTATGGCGTTTTGTACCCATGTTTCAAGTCTGCTCTTCTGCACATCCATTGTCGGGCCTTGTATGCCCATATGTAAATTTCCAAGGTGCCACCTTCCACAGAGGCGTGATGCAATACTTTCCAGCCCAACCAAGAGTCCCACATGCTCGTTTCCGGGCCTTGTGTGCTCATAAACCATCCTCGAAGTGGCACCACCACTGTGTGTGTGTGTGTGTGTGTGTGTGTGTGTCGCATGGCTACAGATGCAGAGGGGAATTCAGGTTGTACAATGGGGCACGTGGGGGGCTCAACAAGGGGGGGCAATATGGGGCAAAAAAGGTTGTGCCGTGCGGCATGAGGCTCACATCCACAGAAATCATGCAATTCATGACCATACCACTTTGGGGATGGCATACGGGCACACATGGCCCACCTGGTGGAGCACTTAAAATGGTTCCACCATTCCCCTATTCCTACACCATGAACTGCATCTTCTTACACTTCCCCGTCCAATGCGTCGTTGCAAGACTTGCACTTGCACTGGTATGGGCTGGAGCTTGGCTCAGGCCCACCCACCCCACTGTGGACCACCGTGCCTTTTGGGGCGGTGAAAACGGGCACGGGTGTTCGCGCTCGGAGCACCCGTGGCTTTCGACGACCGGGCGGTCGAGGGGGAGGGCGTCGCTCCGCTTAATGTACGTGCTCTGGAGGGCTTAGCTCTGTCTGCGGTTGCATTCTCGCGTAGTTTCCTTCCGCGTACAAGTGGTGCCTGGCACCCCTCTATTTGTGCCATGAAAGCCTGGGGAGGGGTGTCGTACTCACTCTTGCGTTTTGGCTGTTGTCTTTGTCTTTGTCTTTTGTGACCCCTGGTAGCCTCGGTCCCGCGTTGATGGCAGGATGTACCCCGTGGCACACCATCCTGCTCCTGAGACCAACGGGCACCAGCAAAAACAGCAGCACAACACTCTTCCTTCAGCCACTGGGCATACGGAGACACATGTCAGTGTAGTGTGAGTGTACCATATGTCCACAACTCTACAAAGTACAAGCGCCACATGCGCCACCAAGTGCGAACCTGAGATGTCGGCGGATTAGTGTCACGCATGTGCACTCGGCCAGGTACCTTTGCACCTTGGTCCCGTACCACAAAACGAACCAGCGATGACAACTTGCAGCTCCTTGGCAACTGTCGAGGTGGGAAGGTCTGCCACGTAGCAAATTGTCTTGTGACGCCTAACAAAAGCCGGCTACCTAGACTTCTCCGGCACGTAGACGCCATGGTGAATGTGTCCCCTATGCCGGGTTGTGAGACACTGCTGGGGCACGTACATGGCTGTATGACCCAAGTGGTGCCAAAGGTGTATATGCATCGCGGGGGGGGGGGGGGGGGGCTGCAGCTACATCGCGTGGTACTACTTGCCAGCTTCCGGCTTTGGGGAATTTGCAAGACGGGTAGAAGGCTTGATACGCCGTCCGCTTCCGTCCTAGGAGGAGCCAGTCTCCATTGTCGTGGAGCTACCGAAGGTGAGATGTGCGGGACATGTGCAAAACCGCTTTCCAAAAAGCAACTAAAGTAGCGCGAAATTGCTTGGAGGTCGCCCCATGACGGATCAAAAATGCTGGGAGCACCCGGCCACACAACAATACGTTACGGCACAAGAGAGTTAGACATGGCGCCAATAGTAAAGCCCGGGTAAGCACCTCCCCACTATATGAGAATTCCCCAATAGGTGGAGAGGGACACTTCCCATTCAGGTGCGATGCGGCGCAGTTCACCTGCCAACTTAGCATACAGGATAGCTCTCCAAGAGGCTTCCGTATTGGCAATCGTCCTAAAAATGCATTGCCGTGACTCTTTGACCGCAAAAAGCGCACGTGACACCATACTTGAAGGAAACCATCGGAAGGTGCTCGCCCCATGAGAGGGCACCTGAGGCAACTCATGATGCGTAATAGGTGTAAGACGCCACCTCTGGAGCATAAGTCACTTCTTGCTGTATCGCATACTGCTGGCGTAACAACCGATCTTGTACAGTGTTGAGGTTGTGCCACTGCACCCCGTCCCTCCAGAAGCTGGGTTTAGGAGGCTGTAAGCCCTCTATGTAAGGTCGGCATCGGATGCGGTTGCCGCAAAGCTTGTGCTTTTGCCTCACGGTCTACATCATTTGGCACCACATCTAAGAAGGTACCCTCCTGGTGGGAGTACAAATGCGGCGGAGGGGGGAAACGCTCCGACATGCGAACACACTCAAGTAGCAGCAAATCTACCAGGCCCGTGCCCAGATCGTTTGGGTGATGATAGTGGAGAGCCATGATGAAAGACTTTGAGTGTTTGAAATTCCTTCCCTCTCTCAAACTACGGACAAAAGCACAAGAAACGCGGGGTGACCCCCCAATCGCGCTCTTGACACGAAACAAAAACCATGACGTAAACACCTCCACGGCGGAAGAGTGGTCAGGGTGACAGGGGATGGGCACATGGTACAAGGGTGTCCAGGCACACCACAACAAAAGCCCCTCCGCAACGATGTGAGGGGAACCACCAACCATCTGTGACAAAGGCCGCGTGCTCCGGGACATCAATTATCTCCGGGAAATTAGGCAACCGTGGGACTAACACCCCGTGCCACGGGGAGAGGTGTTCCAAGTGCCAGTGCCAAGGAGCGAGCGGCCAACCAGCAGTATGTGCATCACACAAGCTACAACACCCAGCATCCATCCATTCGTGCATGGTCACGGTTTGCTACGCATGTACCACTCCACACATAGTGTGACGGATCCCTTGCTTCGGGCGCACCGGAGGGAACAAAATTTGGAAACCGAGGGTGTGCATATAGAACACGAAATAGTCATGATCCGTGTTGTGCGCGAGACAGTGACGTGAGAGACCTCTTCGAACACAAGGCATGTCTGGGTGGAAGCGTTGCATTGCTTCATGTAACTTGTGTTGAGTGCTACGACGCACAATGACATTCACATGCCTCAACTGCTTTTGATACCCTTGCGAGAACCGGTGTGTCACTACCACTACCGCCGGGTCTACCCCTGCCCATCCGGAGGCAAGTGGCTGAAAAAAAAATGTGCAGAGGGGAGGGTATGCTAGCCAGCGACGGCACGCAAAACGGAGGCGTCTGCCTGCTCGGCCACCCTCATGGCGTTGTACGTGGGGGATCGAACACCCGCCTGCTAGCGCTATTGTCCACCGGCAACCACTGCATACATCTCACAGAGGTAGTTGGCTGGGAGACGAACCATGGCCAACACACAGGAAGCCCGTCGGTTGGCACAAAAAAGTTTCGTCTTGTCCACTTTGTGATAGGCATGTGGGAAAAGGTGGCGCCCGGCTACCCGGATATAGCCTGGCCCCTAGTGTACCGGCATGTGAAACCCCCCCATGTACACCGCTTGAGGATGGAAAGTGAGTGCTGGAAACCTTTATAGGTAGCTATTGCCGTAAATTGCTTCGGGCTTGATGAAAACAGGTTGGTCAAAAGGCTTGCACGCTGAAGATTGTCTGCAAAGACCGGAGGATCATCTTCGGAATCGATGCATCACGTGGTGTCATCCATGTACCCTAGTCTGTTGAAGGGGCCTCTTGGCCCCCAACACGGAGGGACACGGACCAACGCAAGAAATGCTTGAACCTCCGCTACAACGCAGAAGACCATCACGGACGCTGGGCAGCCTTGGGCCACGCTACATCCGACCCCAACACGTGCCGCACATCGTCTACTACCATGCAGATGTGCTGCTGCTGGTGGCAGCGGAACAGAATGTAATCGTGTAGAACGCGGAGTACATTTGCCACACACAAAGAGGCATGTAGTGCGAACTGTGTGTAGGGCAGGACTCTAGAATGTGCTAGAAGCAGGATATACTGGTCGGTGATGTGTGCACCGATGGGTTTCCACATCGTGGTGAAATTCAGAAGTGGACGAGCAATCACAACAGGACCATGTGGTGTCTTACTGGGTAAGGCGTAGAAATCACCGTGGACTAGTATGTCCAGCGGCGCTCCATCCGCAACATTGTGGATGAAGTTAACAACCCGCTTCACAGACGTATGCGAACCATTGCTAGTGTTGCTGGGAGACACTAGTGCCTATTTTGAAACGGGCCCGTGTTAGGGTATTGCCCGGGGTGGGCAAGGCAGGCAGAGTGAGGACGTGTAACCGCACGGGATAGTGGTGGGACAGAAAAACAGCCTCACATTCCACACAGACAACACCAACATCCGGGGACGGTGTCCAACTGAGAAAGGAATACAGCGCACCCATAAAGCCTTGGGCCCCCGACCCATGTGGGCGACGGCATGCCGTGTACAAAGGGTTGCAACTTGCAAGTGCATGTCAGCTACGACCTCCACCAGGACACGGGCAACCCCTGTAAGGACAGATACACAAACTGCTGACCACCCTGGATTGCACTAGAAGTCTCCTTCCAGCAGCACCAGTTGCGAATTTGGAGCGACATGTGCGCGTAGCCACTGTAGCAATGGCCCATATTTTCTCGCCATCCCTTTGGCGGACATGTTTGACTATCTGGACGGGAGTGCTGTAGTAAGTGACTTCGAGCACGATGGCCCTGCCATCCAAGTGATGTGTGAAGTCACCAATGTGTAACTCGGAGTCCCGCCGGACCAGCACTGCCACACCGGCCGATGAGGAGGAGACCGACGTGTAAGTGTGATTGTACAGGCAATGAAAGACAAACCGGCCAGGCAGAAACGCCCACATCTTGAAGCAAAACAACAACCTAGTAACCGGACCATTGCAACAATTGGCGCAACGCGACCACTTTCATTATCACCGTGTGCTGTACGTTCGGGGTTAGTAGATCAAAAGCGGCAGAGGGCCTCACTGGCGTCGCGACCTCCGGACTAGTGTCAACTTATAGGTCACTCGGATTGGCCAACGCGGCTTGCAACCGGGGAAGAGAGCGGCTGATAGGGCTCTGCACCCTCCGCACAAAACGCCGAAGGGTAACAAGGCTAAGGACATTTAGCAAAAGAGCGAGGGACCCGGTAGTGACCGGCGCAAAACCAAGCCTTTCCCTAGCAAAAACTTCAGGAGGCAAGTAGTACACTCGGCGTGACTGCACTGGAAAAGTTTGTTCCCCCACACCGTGCCGACCCAAATGCGCCGTGGCCTGTCCGAAAAGCTGGTAAACCACACAGTGGGAACTCCACTAACCTCGGAGTCATATGTCGTCAAACGGGTTGCGGGCCAAAATAAGGTTAATCAAAGAGATTGGCAGGGGCAGAAGAGAGGTGAGTGGTAGGGGGAGGGACACAAACCCTATGAGCCAATGATCATCTAGTACACATCCCCATCGCTGGTCACCGGCGACAAGAGTAAGGTGAAACCACAATTTGTCGCGGGTGTGAGTGACACTAGGGGTTCTTGGGGACGGAGAAATTCTATTCCTGCGCACGTTGTCAACTTGGCGGGGGGGGCTGTGGGGGGGAGGGGGGACACGATGCTGAGTGTCTGACCGTTTCGCGGGAGGGAAGGAGGCTGTGTGTATGTGGGCAGAGCAGGGAGTTGCGGGGAAAGCTAGGGATGACACAACCCGCCAATTGCATGCACGGATGGAATGCTCGTGCCAATCCGCGCACTTGTTTATCCACCAGCCTGTTTAACTAGGTAAAAAATCAATTGAACCCTAGGGGAGAGCTGTCCGGAGTAGGCCTCGGGCCACTGTGACCTTGCTGTGCGTCAGGTAGGAGGAGGGCCCACCGCTTCAAGTGATCTGGGATCCGGGTTATCACTTTCGAGTCCCATGAGGTCCACGATGGGAGCGGATGTGAGGGCCTTTCCGACGGGAGGCAACGTGTGCGGAGGTATCTCCAGCACGGATTCAAACTACACCGAAAAAAAATGTAGATCGCTGACAAACAAAGAGCCTCAGGCCACCCAAGCTGTAAGTAGCACTAGCAGCGAGGGAAACCACGCCGCGTGCCGATCATTTATGAGAGGGTAATTTGTCGGACGAAGCTTGTCTTGGGCCGTCTGCAAGACTTCCGCAACGCCCGTAACGCGGGTACCAAGGCAGCTTGCGGGCCCGGGAAAGTAGGGTCTTGGCCAGTGGTTGAATGTGCGTGTCCACCACCCCAGGGTCAGCATCCGCGGTGCTTGACGTAGTCGCGGTACTACGGGAAGGCATGTAGCCATACGCACCTCCTTAATGGAACGGGGGCGCAGCTAGAGTACTGACACATGGGTCGCCCTAATATGATGTCGTGGGTGCCGGCGTTCTTGGGAGGAGTAACGCGGCTGGGGGCGCTCCTCGGAACGCGGGCGTGTACCGTTTTTCTAGTCACGAAGCTCACTAGTCCCCACCGTCGTGTCGTTGTCGGGAGCTGCGGGGGCGGGGGTAGTGGACCCCCCCCCTCTGCACCGGAGGAGCCGTTTGGGCCGCGGAGGCCGCGGCCGCGCCCTTACCCATGCCGGTGTACGGCATCCCGAGATGTCTATCAGACTTTTGCCACTGCACTCTGTAGCGACTGCGAGTGATGGAGCCCCCTTGCTCCACTAGGCTTCCGGCTTCCTCACGGACACCAAGGTTAGCCAAGGACAGTTCCGCCCGCACAGCCTCATCTACAACCGTGCACAGGTCATCATGGAAGTGTGAGTGCATGAAACCAGCCATGACTCTGGCACACATGAGTTGAGCTGGCGGATCTAACACCGACCACTATACATTACAACTCACTGTAACTCACTCAGAACTGCGCGGGGTCGGAATGTGCCCAGCCCCCGGAGCCTCTGGAACCCGTGGACGGGTTAGCTCTTTGCGCCTACACTGCAAGGCTCTGGCCGGGCACAGAAGCAGAAACGGCTTCTTGGGTTGCACCTTGAAAAACTGTGCGATGGCTTGGGAAACTGTTGGGGTTAGGGGCAGAGAGGAGCGGAGTTTTCCCCACTTGCACCAGCTTGATAACTTGTGACCGCAGGTCGTTGATTCTAGCTTGCAGGCGAGTCATCACACCGTTGCCCACACGTTTTTGGAGGTCTAGGTCCCGGCGTGCCAACTAGAGTGCATCTTCAAATACTTGCAGTTTCTCACAATATTGTCGATGTGCTTCAATCAGATGGCAAAGCTGCGGATCAACACCTCGGGCGACTTCCGCTAGGGCTGCTACCTCAAACCGCGACAACAGGTCTATCTGCACGGAGTCACTGTCGGCCGGTTTCTCTAACACTTCCCGCGAGGACCGGGCCACAGACCCCGTTGTCGGGGTCACACCGTCATTAGGAAGGAACCCACCCAATTCCACCTCAGGGCCGGGACGCACAAGAAGGATGCAACGGGGCAATGGGCCGCACTCTTCAACATGCCCACCCGTCCGCTCAATGTTCACATGTAGCGCTAGATATCCCCCACCAGCTATACCCGCGTCCCCCACTAATGTTAAGGTGCAGCATGTCCCGGCGGAACATGCACCACGCGTCCTGAAGGCCTCTACATTATCAATTCGAGAAGAAGACCTAGTTGGGGAGGTCCTAGGCCTAGGCTCCCCCTTCACGGGCACCGGAGTCGGTTCTCGCACTCCTTTTGGCGTCCGGTTTGCGCAACCCCATGGCTCCGTGCACACCACAAGACGTCATCCGTACCCCCCGCCTTGGCGGTCTACACCGCACCACGGACCCACGGCGCGCTCGTGGACCCACTCTGCCTACAGCGCCCATAATTGCGCCGGCAGCCATTGTGAGATGCGGTCAAGAACCAGATTGGAGCATTGAGTGCCCCCAAATTCCGGCTTCTGATCAAGTTCCGCGGGGCTTAAAAGCTCCTGGAGGCATGCCCTAAACAAATTCCCATATATCCGTCGGAAGAATGGATTCCACGGTAGGAGCAGTTCTTGAGAACTAGTGCCAGCCGTTTGCGCAAAGACCAACAGCGGTAAGGACTGCACGATGGCTGGTTGTTTGGAAGTCGCTAACGGCACGTAACTGTCCTTCCGGCGCCAACCACCGCCGTGAATTGCAAACATGCATAGGGGTCTGGGTGGCAATGTCCCCCAGTGCTTGAATGGCCTCGTGAAGAGCCGGCAAGGGGACATCCGGAGTGTAGTCACATTAGAGAGACTAGAAGCGCACTGCAGTGCTGCACTCCAGCAAACACAAAAACCGGCCAAGCAGGTCAGTGAGAGCCGCAGGCAGCAGGGGCATGGTGGACTGCGGAAACAAAGAGGAGTCACAGGGACACTGCCGGGAAAGCAGACACACATGGAGATAGGGTGAGTAGAATGCCACGCTACACCCGGCCAACTGCCACTGGGTCGAAGCCCCTCCACGGTGCCGCGCATAATGGCAAAGCCGGCGTGCGAGGCGGGGATGCGGAGAGACAGGGGTCGGTGGCAGCGCTAGGACATTCCTCGCAAGTACCGGTAAGTGGCAAACGCCACGGGACAAGCAGGCGACAGCACATGCCAAGCGGATGACAAGCGGATCCCCGGACGCTCTGAGACAGTCAAAGGGTTTGAATACTAATCGAGCAGAATGGCTTCAAATCACGTTGAGGCTAACACAAAAACATGTGGCACTCACTGTGAGGACGTCACACTACCGGACGAAACAGAGGCTCACACAGGGGCAATGAGGAGCTGACGTATATCCCGGATGGCATCAGCCTTCCCGTGGAGGACAAACTGCTTTTGCGTGGTCTCAAAGTTTGTGGCCGTGACACTCACAAACGCCTCTGGTGCCTAGGTACCGCCCAACTGGGCCCTCCAGACGGCGTGGGACCAGTGGCGCTCATGGGATAGGGACGACTGTTGTGGCGGGCCACCGGGTGTGTAGGCGGCGCACCAACCATGCTTTGAAGCTTTCGAATGATGCATCTGCGAACTTCTTCGGGACAAGCGGGCTCATATGAACCTAAAAATGTCCGTCTCATTCACCCATCGAATACTGAATACCGCGGCTGGGCCAGCGCAACTTGTCCTTCGCAATGCTCTGCCTTGCACCGGGCATCATGGGCTTTTCGGCGCGGCTAGTCTTCTTTCGAGCGCTTCCGCTTGCCCAACGAGACCGGCTGCGCAGCAGGAGAAGCAGGAGGGCCGAATATGGCGTGGAGAAGGAGGTGAAAGGCGAGGGACAAGCCCAAACGTGTGATGTGGGGAACTTAGGCCTGCTCTGATGAGGTAGCCCGTCATGCTGCAGGGGTGCTTCCCTCCGCACACCGGGCCCACTCAAATGAGGGAGGGTCGCCGCCATGCGGGCGCGGAGGCCCCCAAGGGTCGAGGTGCACCTCTTGGTTGAACTACAATGAGAGGGAGGATGTACTTGTAAGCTTGTGCACTTTCACTCAACATGGGTTTGGTTGATAGGGTGAAACATTGCAGGTAGGCGGCAACAGAAGGGATCACAGGAGCGCCGGTACAAGCGAAGACATTTGAGTGTGTGCACTGAACAACATTGTAAAGTCCAACTGATTGGCAAGGTCGCAAGTGTGGGATCCCATTTTGCCCTGCTCGTGATTTTTTACTCCCAGTGTACTGCCCGTCGTGCTCTCTGTGGGGTCCTGGGTTGGCGTCCCCCCGGCGTATCCTGTGGATCGGTGGTCGTGTGTCCCTTTGCTCACGGCCGCGTGCAGTGAGCCACACCCCACAGTTAGCCTGTTAGTGTACCCTCTCCTATCCTGGGCCAATAGAGAGGGGTTCCCGACGTGGGCCTCGGTCCACATCCACGCTCCGCGTGGCGGGTGCACCCGGCTAGTGCTTGGGGGACTTGGAAGGGGGGGGGGGGTCAAACTTGATCCTCCTCACACAAGACTCCCTTCCTTAAATGAACCTTTCGCATGGCCCATGCAACAACATGCGTTTGGTCCAAAACATCCTTGGGGACTCGGATAGCGGCCCTCTCCGAGATCCATCCCATAATACAATGGGCCAACATCTTAACCCCAAAATAGGGGTGTCTCTTGCAGTTGTATCTGTACGACAAATCCAGACATTTGTAATGGGGGGCTTCGGCACCTCGAACTTCACAATGTCAACCTTTCCAGTGAACCATTTTTTCAAAGACATGCCCCCTTTGGGGACCCCAAAGTGGTTGTCAGCATTGCCCACTCCTCACCAGTCCGTTGAAATTTGGGCGATGGCTGAGGGTCCCAAGCGGGGCGGTACCGAACCATTTAGAGATTCGAAGATTGCACCGGTGGCCAATGCCACACCACCAAAGCCCCACAAATCATGGTCCACAATGTGATACCGCACGAATTGTTGGCCCTTGTAGGCCAAGCACCGGATTCCCACCGCGGTCTGGTTGTCAATGAGGCCTCAAAAAGACACAATGGTGAGATTACCGGAGTGCATGGGGCCCACAATGTCACACAAACCAGACAACATAATACTTGGTCATGGGCACTGTATGTGGTATGGGGTGCGATGCGATACCAACCCCAGGGCCCAAATTTTGATACAAACACCACACACGGCATAATACGCCGTACAGGGAAGTGTGTGCGACATGGGGTGCGCATTTTGCCATATGCATAAATGGAACAGAAATAGTGCAGCAGGTAGTTGTGGCACAACAGCCAAAAAAGGCAACTGCATGGCAAAAACATGTCCACCAAATGCGTATGAAGAGATGGAAGTGGTGAGAGCAAGTGGCAAGGGGCAAGGGGACCGGGTCATGCTTGGCACACCACTTCTGGGCTGGGGCTTTGGTGCCCCCTGGGCCTTGGGTGCCGGCGTTGCCCTCTCCTCCGCCTTTCCAAAATGGCTGAAATTTTGCTCCCAATCGCGTTTGCGGCACTCCATATCCACTGCAAACAATGCATCATGGTAGAGCAACTCGCCAAGAGGAGCACGTAATGGACACATGCTTCTCTCTTTTTCATCTGCGAAGGGGGAATTCTTTGGCGTACTGGGGGGCTCTTCCCCTGCTTACATGCAAGAAACACACATTCAATGGATTCAAATCAAACGTAACGCTTCGTTGGTCATTCAACACGGCAACCTCTTGTGTGTACATGCCCTCGTGGTATGTGGGGTATATCTCCAAGGGACAAAGGAGTCCAACTAAAACAAAATGTCAAACCTCACTGAAAACACCAGGTTGGCAACCCTGACCCTAACATATACTTGTGCATTCGCGATTGGTGAATCAAGCATGTTGCATCTGTTTTTGGTTGTGTCCCACTTTGCGTGAGCTGAGAAACGCAATTGGAATGGCCACCATATCTCCCTGGGAAATCCGTTATCTGCCAACTCGGAGCAAAATCGCACTTTCTTGGGGGTTCCTCAAATTTTGGTCCAATGCAGGCGTCAGCGTTAGCCGCAGCTGAATCAGCGAACTAGCCGCAGAGGTAAAGAAAAATGAGGAAAACGGAAAAATGGAGGAAAATGGGGGGAAATGGGGGGAAATTGGGGAAATGTGAGAAAGAGCCAAAAGTACCTAGTGGGAAATGTAGAAAAAATGTGAGAAATTCGTAGGAAATGGGAGGAAAATTGGAGAAAAACTGAGACAATTTGGGCCAATTTCCCATTTTTCCCTGTCCCATTTCCCCCATTTTCCCACAGCCTTGCCACCTTTCCCTCAGGTGCCTTTGATGAATTTGGCTAGCCGAAGTGGCCAACTGGAAAAATGAAAAATTTCTGACTAGCCGACAATGGCCGATTTTTCGGCTAGTGCCGAGGCCTGCCAATGCACCAAAATTTCGTTCCCGGGGGGGGGGGGGGATGTGTACACTTTTTGAAATCTGTGAGAAAAGGCTGTTTCAGAAATGTATGGGTTAGGGGGGGGTAGGTGGTCACATTTTTTGAGCACAGAGCTGCAAATGGGACGATGCACAGGATGGAGCAATGCTCGGGGGCGCACTGATTATTCTGAATCCGAGTCTTCATCATTGTTGCCCCTCTCCACAAGGGCTGGGACCAGATTGGGGCATACATCCCCCTGCTTGTGAATGGGACCATATTTCTTCAATTTTCCCCAATCCTGCAGCCTGTGTGCCTTGACTGGCACCCACCCAGTGTTCAGAGGCATGGCCCACAGGCTGTCAGTTGTGAGGTCCACATTTCGCTGTTTGGTCAGCTGGACCTTGCGCTATGGAATGGCCTCACTATACCCTGATTTCACCCAGACAAAGCCAGGATGGGGGTGCAGGTTCTCAGGGTCAGGTGTCCTGCCAAAATCCAACCGCTTTATTTTGTCATCCCTGATCAAAACAGGGGTCTGCTGATGGTGCGGACATGGTAGCTGCCTGTTGACAAAAAGAGGCAGCAAGCAACACAGGCACTGTCCAAAAAGAACGAAAATCTCAAACATATCGTCAGTACAGCATGCAAACCCAGGTGCTCCAAATAGCCCTTTTCAAGTGCTTTCCGACTATACCCCACATACCCCCCCCCCCCCCCCCCGCTTTGGGACACCCAGCGGGCACAAATGAGGCAACAGCAGCACCAACCCCTGAAAACGCTCCGTGTTGGCATAAAACCCGACGACCCCGAGAGATATTCTGAAAGAATCTCGTTCGGGAAGTTGGTGAGGAGACGATTATTCACCCTGTTGCCATATGTGGCCCACGAACCGTGTCAGCAAGCACAAATAGCATGAGCCCGCCAAGTGTTTTGCGGGCGCCTGCTTCTCTTTGTACCGCTTGCAATGGCAGGCGTTGGCACCAACATGATTTGGAGTGTGGGCATAAAACCTTTTTTCCAAGGCATGACAGAGTGCAATTGCTACATAGCAGAGGATAACAGGATGCAACACTCTGGTGCCATGGAGCACAAGCAGAGATAAGTAGCAGCATTAATTATTACTGCTTGAGGCAAGTCAATCGCACCTACAATGTCTACTCTTCCAGTGTGCCCGTATGAATCGCGGTCAGACTGAAACGAAGACCCTAGCACTTTCCAATGCAATTCGATTTGATCTCGTTTGGTTCGTTTCAATGCAAACTTGAATCATCGTGACAAGAAGGAGAAGACTACCTTCATCAGCAGCGCCACGAGCATGACCTTTCTCATCATCAGACACATCCGAACGAACATCAAACTGTTCATCCAATTTAATGTATGCAGCATCCTGGGATGCAACCTCGCGACGCGCAGCAACCATTGACGGCTCCGGGAGTACGACAGGAGGGCTTTGCTGTCGAGCAGCAGCGTTAAAAACTGACAGCAATCCTACATGACACAAAGTGCTTTCACACATGTTGCATAGAGATGGAATCAAGGGGTATGCAATACAGACACACAAAATCATACTGCGCTTTTTCTGCGGCGAGTATGGAACGCCTACTTGAGCCCTCCGATCATGCTGCTGCTCTTTTGCAGCACCCCCACTTGCATCCTCTGCAGCCTTCATATCCTCCTCAAGCTGTGCTCTGCTCCTGGCCTCTGCTTCTGCCTCCGCAACCCTGTTCACCTCATCCTGCCGTGCGTCCTCCTCTGCAGCCCTCTTGTCTGCATCCTCAAGCTGTGCCCTCCGGATGTCTTCAAGCGGTTCTATTCCCACTGCTTCTGCAGCAGCCTCCTTGTCTGCCTCAAACGTGTCTGCCTCAAACATGTCGTCCTCTACTTGTTGGTACACACGTTCTGGAGGTTCATGTCCAGGCCGAGCAACATTGCTGCTACTAATCGACTCGTCAGAACGCCATATGCCACGTGCCATTTCGCAAAGTACTCCCACTGCGGCACAACAAGAGTGCTGAATGATGCTTGGAATTGATTTTCCGAAGCAAAGTGCACAACAGCGCATATCAACGGCGTCAACAACATACATGGCCGTGGTTGCTGTCCTAATTGTTGAGTGAGTGGTTGTTGTTCCGCTGATTCTGCGAGAAACAGGACAAACGGAGAAAACAAAATGGCAAAGAGAAAGGGAGGAGCAACGGCAACAGAGAAACAGAGAGACAGAGAAACAGACATCTGCTGCTTCATTTTGTGCTACCCCCCCCCCCCCGTGTCCAACGAATAACTATGTACACAAAAAATACGGTTCGAACAGGTAGTGTTCGTTGGACACAGTGTTCGTTGCGCGCGACAATGTTGTGAACCGGCGGTAACACATCCCTGTGCACGAGATACCCAGCCCATGCAAAGCACAATGCGCTGGAGACTTCCACTTAACACTTTTCCGAGTAGAAGCCCTTGTTGCGGTCCCGCTTCATGCGGAAAAGCTGAACGTGCTCCCCGGGCTTGGGGCTTTTCTTGGCACGGGCAGAAGTGGCAGCCCCATCCGAGTCGCTCACCTTGGGGACGGACAGATTTGATGGGACAGCACTGTCCTCCATCAAATCACGGGTTAGGTACAGGGTGTCCTCAAAAACATGGCACAAACCCCACACCCAACGCCCTAACTTGGCCCAAACCACGTCACACTCACGATCATCGTCACTATCAGAGTCATCAACACCACTACTATCATCGGAGTCACCTGAGTCATCCGTATCAGTTTGTGACCCATCATCAGAGTCGGACTCAGGATCATGCTTCTTGAAAAATTCTGTGTCCTCCAATTGGGACAACTTCAAACCACTCGGAAAATACGCGGTGCGGCATGCCTCACGAATGGCATCATCCGTAATGGCCGCAAAAGCACGCACAACCCAGTTTGCAACCTCTTTACGCGAGGGCTGAGGTACCGGGCCCTGCTTTTTGGTTCGGCCCATGATTTTTTCCTCCGCCCACATGGCATACTCCTCCTCTAGCTCCCCTTTGAAAGTGCCGTTGAATCCGGGCTTGTCACATGCTTGTGCATATGGCGTACCATTTGGTGGTCCAATAAAAAGGGGCATGGAAACGTGCGGCGACCGAAATACACGGCAAACGGAAACATGCATATGACACGGTGCACCGTCAACTGCATACACTCCCTTTTCATCCTTACCAAATGGAATTGTCCCCATGAGTGTCTCACGCACAATGAAGACCATGGCTGCCTCATTGTTTTTCCCTTTGGTCGTCACCGTTTGTTCAATCCCCTTGCAAGCATTTTGCTTCTTCAAGGCTTGCAACTCCCTTTTAATTTTGCCGTTTGCCCTATCGTCTAAACATTTAGTGGGGACTGGTTCCAGGCTCACTTGCGTTTCATCCCCATTAGCCAACCACTGAATCTTCCCCTTACGGATTGCGTCATAGAGGGTGGCCCGGTAGCGGCGGACCAAAGGCATCACACTCTCGTCGCATGCGCGCCGATAAGATGTGATGCGTCGCGACGAAATGTTACGACGCCGCCGAAAGCCAGCCCACCAATTTTCAAGTTGAGCAGGTTTCAGGGCTGCAATGTCGCTGCTCATCTCTTTCGCCTTCCGAATCAGCATCCTCTTGGTGACACACACGCGTAGCTTCCGTCGGCGCATCAGCCACTTGCGAAGACGGCCCTCAATGTGGTGATGCCTGCAGGAGCAACAAAACATGATACCGCATCCCACGACACCCAGGTTGCTGAATTCTGGGCCCTGCAGCCCGTACTGTCGCACCAGGAATTTTTAATTTTTAGTCTGATGCATCCCACGACACACAGGTTGCTGAATTCTGGGTCCTGCAGCGCACGTACACACCTCGACTGTTTTCCTGGGTGTAGTGTTTTGCGATGCCCTCCCGACTAATGGGCCTTTTTGCGCAGCGCTGCCTCTTGTGCCTCCCAGCCGTCTTGGCCAGCAATCGATCCGGGTGACACCTTGAACTTGGCGGCAGCGACGTTCACCCCGTACTGCTTGGAGTACTCAACGACACGGAGCTTGAAGCGCGCGTCGCGATGCACGCGGATGGGTTCCGCGGCCACTTCAGCCCTTGTGCGACGCCGCTTGGAGAACACCTTCCGGCAGTCCAACAAAACGGTGCCGGGTAGCTCCTCCCGTGGCCGCTTTGCTGACGGCTCATCTTCAGCACGGCCGGCGGCGGTGCTCGTGGCCTTGAAGAAATCGGTGAGTGTGGGCTGATTGGGCATAGGCTGTGGTGGAGCCTTTCGCCCAGCCGGTTTTGCCCTTGGGGGGGGCTGTGAAGCGCGCACGGAGGAGTACGCGGGGGGAGGTTCCTCCCATTGGGTTTCCCGTTTGGTCTGGTTCACGTAGAACACACGTCCATCGGGGGTTCGGCGTTGCTCCCAACCAGGTGGAAGCGAAGAGTGTGATGGTGGAGAGGTGGGGAGACCGCGAGACGTGGGCTGCGGGGTCTCCTCCGATGAAGTTGATGACATCGGTGAAGGGGAGCGCAGATGGAACTGCACCGCACTGAGAGGGGCGGATGGGTTTTCATAGTCGCGCCCATTTCGGCTGTACTTCAGCCGGACAAAGTCATCACCGTCATCAGAAGGCCCAAGAATTGTGGCTGGTACAAGCTCGCCGGTGTGGTACCGCTTGTACAGCACCTCACGGCCAGGTGCCAGTAGGGAGTCAGTCATAGTGGGCAATAGAGGGTATATATAGTTGAGGGACACCACTTCCCCACACCCTGCTTTAGAGTTTTCTGCAACATACATTGCAACAACCCCTCATTTCCCCGCACCTTTGGCCTGAAACCTCAATTCTGATGTCTCGTACCTAATTATGTACCGAATTAATTAGGTACCCAAAAAATACGGTTCGAACGGGTAGTGTTCGTTGGACACAGTGTTCGTTGGACACAGGGGGGGGGGGGTACAGGAATCATCTGCATGGGCAATACAATGGCCGACTCCCCCGAAGAAATAAGAATGCATTTTTCCACCAAGTGTTTGCTCAGCGTTCACAAAAGTTCAGGGTTCATTAGCGGTCCCCGTTCAAGGCGACAGGGTGGGTCACCATCCTGTACCCTCCTGGAGTCTAGATGGGTATTGATTGGAACAAGTCTTGAACCTTGGCCTCGGTAACATGGGTGTGAATTGCTTGTGGAGCATGAGTATCTGTCCCGTTATTACGTTGGCATCACCCCTATCTTTGATTGGTATCTCGATGGGCGGCAATGTCCCTCGTCTGCGGTGGAGTACAGTATGCTCTGCCGTTTGGGTGTGCATGCAGGAGTCCCAACGGTTGGGCAGAACATACCGGCGAGCATGGTTTCGGCCGAAAAGCCTGCGCCTTGTCCCCACTTGGCCCGGCGGTCGGTCGTGGGTACTGTTTTTTGATGGTAGTGCAGTTTGGGTCGAATCCCTTTTCTTGTGACACTTTTTAAAAACAATGTCCTCCGTGCCCGCCCCCCTGCCTCCAAACCTGGAAACCCACAAACCACACTGTAAAGCACCTTGCAATTGGGTTCCAGAAGCCGACCGAGCACCAGAAAGCAGGAGGTCGCAACCGTTGGGCCTTGCAGAGCGGACACACTGGTTGCAAGCTGACCCCTTAATGACATGTGGATGCTTCTCCCGCAGCAAATGTTGAGCAGTCGATGGCAAATGACCCCAAGCGACCACAGAGGCACCTTGTTGAGGGCAGTAAGAGCACTGCATGACGTCTTTCTGCAGAGGGAACACAAAAGCATGAACTCTCGTGTCAATGAAAATAAAACATACAAAATGCCCTGCCATTCTAGCCCCTTTTGTGGTGGTTGTGAATCCCCACGTACTGGCACACTGTTTCCCCAGGTGTGCCTGCCCCTTTTGCTCACGCCCATCGCATGAGGACGGCGTGTGATGCGGCGGGGACATTGCCAGGCGGGGGGGGGGGGGTTGTTTGGGCAGCCTTCCAGACTTTTGGAAGAAAATTCATGCATCTTGGCACCAACACAAAACCTATGCGAAATTCTGCTACTTCTCCCCACCCCCAAAAAAACCCACATCCACACCTCCACATTGTAGGTCAGTGCAACGATCCTTAGCGGAGGGGGGATTGTCTGCAAAAAGAGGCTCCAAGGGCAATCCCCTTTCCCAGTGCAATTTCCGCAGGCTGTGGTACAGCCCCTCACTTGGATGCCTGCAGTTCCCTGCAAAGGACTCCAAGTCCAGATAAGGCTTCCCCAAACCTCAAACACAGACTGCTTTGACCGCAAGATATTGGATGACCTTCGCTTTTGTGACTGCATTGTCAACGACTGGTTTTTGGGTATTCCTCATTAGCAGCAACCAGCTTCACCCATTTTCACCATCCACTGCCACATGGGTGACAAGAACAGGCAAGCCCCTCATCAAGAAGACTGGCAAGGACATGCAAGAGCCCACAATGTTGTCCAGTGAATGCTTCCAAATATATGCACGCAATGCTCACATAATGCAACACCATTCCCTACGTGGGGATTGGATACCAAGGGGGAGGGCAAAAGAGGGGATTTAGATATGAAGGGGCAATGCAACGGGGTTGGTCTGGATATAAAGGCAGGGGTCTAGAAGTCAAGGAGAGCTGCAGGGGATCGGAAAGGGCCCCGTAGGGCTATGACTGGCCCAGCCCCTCCCCTATTGCTGGTGAGCACATTTACATGCATGACCTGCCTGTGAGCAGTGTTGTCAGGGAATCCGTGGCGATCATTGGCCACCAAACCCAAATCCAAATCCAACCCTCCTCCCCCTCCCATAGGTGTGCTAATGGCTACACCCCCTCCCATAGGTGTGCTAATGGCTACACTGGTGGGACCCCCAAGACCCCAAGGGTGATCCATGGACCTCCCATGAGTCGATATGACTTTGGTGGACTGTTTGGGACAATCTCTAGGGAGGGGCCAAAGACCAAGGGTGGCTACTTGTGACATTGTCCAAGAATGGCAGGGGGAGGGAATGCTTGTGCGGCTTGGGGTGATGGCCTCAGAACACACAGCCCGAGGCTACATAGCACTTCACCTTGTTTCGACAACAAAAGAATAACACGAAGAGGAGATTGCCACACGTAGGAGCTTCGTGTTAGACAAACCAAGACGAGAAACGAGAGCCACCCACGATGCCCCCCCCCCACTCTCCCCCACACCCCCTTCTCTCTCTCTCTCTCTCTCTCTCTGATACGCTAGTCAAGGCATTATGTCTTTGGCCCTGACATCTTGCGTGTGTATTGCCTTTTAGCACCGTTGGGCCGGTCATGGGCCATTTGCTTGCCGGCACTCGTGGAGTACCCTTTCCTTCGTGCCATCTCGGGATCCCTAGAGTGTTGAGGAATCCAAAACAGCTACATAACCCTTGCCGTCTCGGTATCGTCTGGGTATCCCTAGAGGGGTTAGGAATGGCAAAGGGCTACATGACCCCTACCATCTTGTGATGCCCATTGCAGAAAGGAATCAAAAAGGGCAACATAACGTTTGACATCTTTTGTCCACACAGCGAGAAGGAATCAAAAAAAGCTACATAACCTGTGTCGTCTCAAGGCCCCTAGAGTGGGTGGAATAAAGAATGCCCACGTAATCCTTGTGGTCTTGAGGTCCCGAGAGCGCAAAGAAATGCAAAAGGGCTACATAGCCCTTTCCTTCTCGGCGCTCCGAGACCATAGAGCAATCAAAAAGGGTTACATAACCCTTACCTTCACAAGACCCCCATAGTGGTGAGGAATGGAAAAGAATGATGGAAGCCTTGCTCCATGGCCCCTACCGTTTTGGGAAACCGAATCAAGAAGGGCCACACAATCCCTGCTGTCTTAGGCCGCCCATAGCCGAGAGAAATCAAAAAGGGCTATGTAGCCCCTACTGTCTCAGGGTCCGCACGGCAGGAATCAAGAAAGACTACATAACCCTTGCCTTCTTGAGGTTCCTAGAGCGGAGAGGAAACAAAAAAGACGATGCAACCATTGGCGTATTGAGGTCCTTGGAGCAAGAAGGCCGTGCCGTTTTGGGGTTACCAAAGCTACATAACCCTTGTTGCCTTCGATTGGGATTCAAATCGAGCTACATAACTCATGCCATCCAGGGGTCCTCAAAGCTAGGGGGAATCAAAAAGGGCGACATAAATTTGCCACCTCGGGGTGCCTCCGGGACCGAGGAGGAATCCAAAAAGGCTATATAAACCCCACTATTTCAAGCTCTCAAGAGCAGGAAAGAACTAAAAAGGGGCCAAATCACTTGTGTGCTCTCGAGGTCCCTAGAGCATGGAGGATTCTGAACAAGCTCATTAACGCTTATTGTATCTACACACTATCAGAAACATGTAGCCCACACACCAGATTACAAAGGCAGTATGCTCACCATAACTCCGAAGGGTTTCAGGTATGAGAAAATGCAATTGGCAGAAGACCACTGGAGAATCCCGGGCCCATCTTTCCGGGCTCGGGAGGCCGTGAGGCTGCCAACACCGGACCCGACAGAAGGGGTTCATTAGGCACCCCAAATCAGATTCATTTTTCTAGGTTGTTTTTCAATGTGTGCCCGCTTATAAGAGGTCATAATCTGCGTTGCACCACTTGGCGCTGGCAATATTTACCCTTCTTCAATAGCATCTCAACAATGCCCAAAGACTGTCCATTTTGGCAGATTGGGCATTGGGTATGCAGCTACAACACTATGTTCAATGCTCCACCACTCCAGAAAGAGAAGTTGCCCCTCCTACTTTGGTGACGTGCGGCAATCACAGGTCAATGCAACCCTCTACCGATGTCCACCGTGCACTATACCACACTGCCTGTAGATGCAAAGGACGTCAAGAGGACCGTGCAGTGCCACAATGTATGTAGGTTTGTTGCATTTGGTCCGACAATGCATAAATAAGGAACACCCGGCTTGTGGCCCAAGTGGAGATTGTCCTTAACCCCAATGGTGGTGTAGATAGGGATGCTAGCTGTCAGGGTAAGGTCTCTGGGGAGGATGTTGTCAAACTCAATCCCCAAGGGCAGCCAAAATGGCACATGTGCCAATATTGGAAGGTGCAGTATGCAAGGCACCTTGCAACAACAACAGCCACAACATTAGTAGCAACGGTGATAGTAGTCATGGCAATGGTAGGAGTAGTAACTCCAGCAGCAGTGGCAGCACTAGTACGGAGCAAGACAGTCGAGGCTCCCCAAGTGCAGATTCTTGTGGTGACCGAGACAGTGGCAATGACACTCCTCATCGTGCTTTTGCATCATTGTCCACAGGTGCAAATGCACCAAGGGATGAAAACTGTGAAAACATTTAAAGTTTGGGACATGTGCCCGGACTACCAAAGCTCTAGCCCCTAAACGTGATGGTATTTGCAATGCGGATGTTGTGTCGTCTCGTGCACGAGCCATCAACCTCCCGCGGGAGAGTGACTACTATCCAACCGACCACCAATGGTCACACACCCTTTGAGTGTCTAACCCTTTGAATGGGCTAATCGGGCTAACCGGGAGGATATGTGGAGGCTGGGGGACTTGGCGCTCCGTGAGTGAGCCCCACGACTAGGGACCTGTGATTGCCACACGTGACCAAAGTAGGAGGGGCAACTTCTCTTTCTAGAGTGGTGGAGCATTGAACATAGTGTTGTAGCTGCATACCCAATGCCCAATCTGCCAAAATGGACAGTCTTTGGGCATTGTTGAGATGCTATTGAAGAAGGGTAAATATTGCCAGCGCCAAGTGGTGCAACGCAGATTATGACCTCTTATAAGCGGGCACACATTGAAAAACAACCTAGAAAAATGAATCTGATTTGGGGCGAGTCATCCCACTTCCCGAGGTGTTGATAGAAGAATGGCTGTGTATCTGGTTTCCAATTCAGGAACCAGTAATCCACACTGTGATGTGGAACAAGTGATGCATACACTCTTACTGATGGACGTTGTTTGTTGTTATGCGGCCATATGGAAATCTCCCTAGGTGAGGTGTGTCAGGGGGTTTGGGTGGATTAAATGTGTTTCCAGTAGGGGGATAGGTATTTAGGAGTTCCACTCCAGCAAGCACAAAATTTGATATGGACGCACTGGCAAGGGGGTCCCACACAAATGTGCCTGAAAAAATGTGCTGAAAATCTACCACGCTTGACAAACAAAGCACAACAACAACAGCAAGTCAAAACACACAGACACTGAACCAAAAGAAAAAGAGATATGTGAACGACTGAACAACAATATTTCAAACCGGCTGATTGTTTGTGTCCTGCTATCAAAGAAACTATTATGCATGCATAGATATTTGTTTGCAGACAAGAAGGAGGAATAACGGCACCTGTGGCACAGGGCTGTCATGATACATTGTAAAGTGCCTGTCCAAGACCTCCGCTGAATCGCATTCCATGTCACACAAAGGACAGTGTATGATCGTGCCGTCGAGACACGCGTTTGCGTGCTGCTGGATCACCTTCGAGGCAAAGCCCTTGTTGCAGAAGGGGCACGTGACCTTTTCCTGCAGCTCACATCTTCGCCCGTTCCTTGGTTCCATGACATCATTGCAGGGCTCGTTGCATTGCTGGTCGCCCGAATGGAGCGCTGCATCTTCCCGCATCATGTCGCAACAACTGTATCAGACCCTGCCGAGAATTCAGGCAACTGGAGTATCCCCTCTCCCCCTTCACAGACGGCTGCCTGCTAGTGACACTTCCCACAGCCCTGAGTGAACACAGCCGAAATGACGACCCCCACCCCTGGCCCCCAAGGGATAGGCATGGGCGTGCAGTAGACAGTGAGACATCTGTCATGTAGCCACTTCGATTTCTTCCTGGTCCAAGAACCCAGAGAAGGCAGCGGTCATGTAGCCACTTTGATCCCTCCCCTCTTTAAGACCCCGCGAAGGCAAGCGTTATGGCCCTGTGCATTGCCTTGGGAGGTTCATGACATATGAGCGCTCTGGCCATTTGCACCCATGATGATGCTCTGTCTTTTGCTGCGCCCTTGCTTTGTCCCTGCCTTCTCGATGACACTCCCTTCTCAGAGTTTTCAGAGCAGGAAAAAATCGAAGTGGCTACATGACCTCTGCTGTCTGGGAGTGCCCAAAATAGGGAGGAAAATGGTATGCTGCCTGGGAGTGCCAAAATAGGGAGGAAATTAAAATGGTATACAAGTCCACCCATCTTGGCGTCGCCAATATCAGGTTCCCCCCCTCCCCCTTGTATAAGCTGCGCAAAAGTCCCCAATTAATACGGTCCCTATGCCTACTGTAGCTTGGACAAGGCCATAGATGCCCAGGTTCAAAAAGAGAAGATTGCATGGTGAGCTGGTGCAAGAAAGGGGAATGTAATGCACAAATATTCCCAAAATCAGAGCTATTTGGGTTCAAGTGGGCAAACACTCACAATAAATGTGTCCGTGACTCGATGTAGCAGGCAAATTTGTCACCAAACCCATGTCTTATGTGGCTGCACTACATTTGGTACCGAATCAAATTAGGTCCCAAATTAATACGGTACCTACAGCTATTGTAGCTTGGACATGGCTGTAGCTCATACAGGGGGGGGGGGGGGTTACCAATCAAAATGGCTTCATCATTGTTGCCTTCTCCGAGTCCCCAAAGCGAACAGGAACCTAAATGGCTCATAAAACCCTGCTGTCTTGGAGTCCCGAATATGAGGGAGGAAACAAAAAGGCTACATTACCCCTCTTCATGGGGTCCCCAAAGCAGGAAGGAATCAAAGTGCCGGCATAAACCATGTCATATTAGGGTACGCAAAGCGGGAAGGAATCAAAATGTCCGCATAACGTCTGCCTTCTTGAGGACCCACGACTGTGGGGGGCTGGGTCAAAATGTCTAAATAACCCTTACACTCTCCAGGTCTCCAAAGCGAAAAGGAATCAAAATGGCCATGTAAACCCTGTCATCTTCGGTTCCCCCTTTTGGGAAAGAAAGAATCAATGCAGCTACATACCCCAAAGCGGTAAGCCATCTAAATGGCGACATAAGACATGCTTTCTCAGGGTCCCCACAGCAGGAAGACACCAAATAGCTACATCGCTCATGTCTTCTCAGGGATCCCACAACAGGGAATGTGTCAGAATGGTTACATAACACTTACAATATCCAGGTCTCCAAAGCGGGGAGGAATCAAAATGGCTGTTTAACCCCTACATTCTCGGGGTCCCCACAGCGCCACAGCGGGGAGGTATCCAAAATGGGTACATAATTGCTACAATGTCCAGGTCCCCTAAGCGGGGAGGAATTAAAATGCTTTCATAATGCATAACCATTGTCATTCCTCCCTACTTTAGGGACCCTGAGAAGGCAGCGGTTATGTAGCCCTTTGAATCTGTTCATGACGTGGGGGGGGGGGGGGGGCTCTGTAGCTATTTTGATTCCTACTCCACATTAGGAATCCCTCAAAAAGTAGCATGAAACTTGTCTTCTCAGGGTTCAGAAAGAGGGGAGTTGTCACCGGCTACATAAACCTTGCCATACATTTCCCAATTTGCCTTTATGCCAACCATGAGCGCATACACTCACTCAAGAGATATGATCACTAATTCTCTTGCTGGTGCATGGGCTCAACCATAACCATTTCGGACAAAACTCGTTGGGGATTTCTAGTGGTCAAAAACATGTGCGTACTGGCAAACTTGCCGCATTTTGGAGCCTGAGAGAAAAGGGGATGAATAAGCCCAAAGCCCCACTGCATCACCATATCCAAGATTACCGCCCTCCTACCCATACCATGGAATTCTAGATGACCATCAGTGCTGCGAGCTCATATGTACTCATGTGTACTCATTTGTACTCATGGGGACATTGAAAAGGCTTATGGGAGCAATGCAATTGCATCGGTGGAAACATGCAACACTTAAAAAGTCTTCTCTGAGGCAAAAAAACTTGTAAATGGGAACACCACCAAACCTAACTGAAGCCATTGCCTAGGCCATGTAATGTTGAAAGATATGTCAATGTTAATCTCAATTCTTTGTCCTTTAATATTGGTACTTATGGGATTGTGTCACGATTCATGGAGAATGACGGGCACTGCGCTTGATGAGCTGCTACACTGCGAATATGCCCAGCTTTCCTTTGTTGATGCATGTCACTTGGCTCCCTGTCTTTTCCGTCTTTTAGTTTAGGAGGGGATTACCACTTTTGCGCATCCTAAGCTTGTGAGCATCGCATTCATGTCCTCCATCAGGAAAAGAATCATATGGGATGACACAATGTAAGCAACAGCTGCTTGATAATGGCTGCGCACACTTAGCAGGATTGCATGACCCAGGCATGTTATGAATGTAGGAACGCATGTGCTCACCTTGCCACCTCACCTTGGAGGACGAAAAACGAGTTTCAGCAAGCTTGTGCTGAAAGGAGTCAATGAGTTTGCAGGGTGTGGTGTATCTTAGGAAAAGTACACAAATGTGCTTTGTCTTTTCGGTATATCTAGATGCGAGATTGTTGGCTGCTGGAGGCAGTCCTGGTCATGCCAGGGAATAGGACTGGCGCACCCTTTGGCCCTGCAGTTGTGCATTGTGCACACAGCTAGTAATTGTGGGCCCCACAGTGCCATAATTGTGAGAGGTGTGACGTCACTATTCAAGCGATGCAACATGTTTGGCTGGGGCAATTCATCGCAACAGGACATAGAAATTGAGGATATGTGATGGGGGATTTCCGTTCAGATTTTTTCCTGTGTTGATTGCAGTGCCGAATCTGGTGTTGGAGATTCAGCAGTTTCAGGACAGTGTGCGCCAGACACCAAGATTCGTGTTGACAAAATTGTCAAAGAGGCACAGCGGTTGAGACAATGAGCATTCAGCACAACATATCAGGCATCATGTGCCGATTGAAGCTCAGATTGTATATTCCACATGCATCTCTGATTAATTTTGGACCCATTGGATCCAGGCACCGAGGGTTCTATACAGTAATGCCAAAGCATCCATATGAGCACAAAATGTTGCGGCAATAGCTGAATGAACAGAGCCGTGCAATCAGTAAACAATCCGCATGTTCCGTCACTCGAGTGAGCAATAATCCAATAAATATGTATTCGACTTGATAGCAGCTAATCGATACAATGCTGTGCTGCAGATCGATTGTGAAATACGGCTGGATCAGAAAATCTTAGACGGGGCACAATGTTAGTGCCTCTATCGTCGCCGCTTTCATTCTGACTTCTTTCGGCCCAGGAATTAAAGAATGCCATTTGAATGCGGCAACTGGTGTTACGTGTGGGGTTCAGTGGTTGGCAATCGGGTAATTATATTCGTCTGCATCTCTTTGAGCCTCGTGCCACGTTGAGTATCCATGCATCATTTGTTCTTGCATTTGGCAGCTTGGCCCCTGCCTTGGCTTGGTACTGATGCATTATCGCCTTATTTCATTTCTCAGCCCAGTAGCACTGTTGTTCAAGCATATGTGTACAAACCCAGGGTTGGTGTTTTTCCAGGTTCTTATTCAGAAGGGAAGCACCACCTGGCATGGTATCCTGTCACTTGGGTACCTGAAGTGTCGATGTTTACTCACATCTCGTCTTGTTTCTTCACATGTGGTAAAAAAGTTGTCAAGGGGGTTGGGGAGCGGCGTTCATCTGTCTGATGAGGAGTGCCAGGGGCACTTGAAAAATTGAGTCGAGCCGTAATGGCCAAACATTCCGTTGCTTGGAGCGTGCAACACACAGAACAGTGGATGCATGTTCCTGCATACGACACGATATGGACGCACGGATCATGCACCTTCAAGGCGTCAGGGATGCAGCCTGGCCTCGGCACCAGCCAACGCCCTGAGGTCACGAGAGCTTTCCCGACACGTCCCAATTTCTCCATCCTCGCAACCTGGTGCATTGGTCAAGAAGATATGGAGAGCTTTCGCTCAACGCCCTCACTTGTTCACACGCATTTTCATTCGGAATTCATGAGTGCCCCCGTGCACAGACAAAATTGATGGCAGGTCTCAAAACTTTGATATCCATAAATAAACAAGCGTCTGTGGCACATCCCTGCAAGTGGAGTGGGCCCGTGGTACTTCATGACTAGTCTGACCCCCCTCTTGCGTGTGGTTGGTGCAATCTGGGGATCTTTGGGCGGCACTTGGTCAAGATTAGAGGCAGGCTTGGCCTTGGGCCGGGTAAGGGCGGGGCTGGGCTGGCTGAGGCTCAGCCTACAGTGAGGGCTGGCCCCAAAACCAGCTAGGGCGAAGACTGAGGCCATGGCTTGGGCTATGGATGAGGCTGGGTTGGGAATATTTTGACCAATAGCCTCATGTGTCGGTAATCACTGAGCTGGAGCTGAGGCTGGAGCTGGAGAATGGATGGATACGTTCCGGTTGGACAAATGGATGTGCATTCTCTGGGCAGAATTAATAATGCGGCTGGGCTAGGGCTGTAGGGTAAGGGCAGAGCCCATGCCTATGACTATAGGTGGGGCTAGGGCTGGTGCCAGGATGGTGAGTCGGGCTGCAGCTGAGTCAAAGGCAATGTGCCAGAATGCAGGTCAGGCTAAAGTAAGCATCAGAATTAGGTCTACTTCAGCTCGGGTGAGTGCTGAGGCGACCCATTTCCACTGCAACCCACTTCCAGCGGAGCCTGCTCAGCCCAACGTCCTGACCTTCAACCTTTTGCGTTCCTTTTTTTTGTCCTTCGGCAGCAACTTAGTGTCCCCACGGTCTCCCTTACTTGAGCGCCTCTCCTTCATCGCCATTTTTGCTTCTTTGCGGCGGTACTTCTCCCAAAAGTCCTTGTACTTCTCAGGGTCATGGTGCTGAAACAGGCCACGGCCGGGGAGCGCCACAATGTAGGGCTCCGCCTCAATGTCACGGTAGTGTTGTGCCTTCTCCAGACAATAATTTGACTGCTCTGTCGCACAACCAGCGACCTGGAGGCCCAGAGTGTGTCAAGGCTGGAAGAAGCAGCAACCACGGGCTCTGCAGTGCCGCAGGCACTGTCGGAAGAAAACTGTGTCCCCGGCAGCATTTGTGGTTGGGAGAGGAGGAGCTGCCAAAAAGGCTCAATAAGTGTACCGGTTGGTACTCCCAAGGGACGGGGGGTTGGAGGGGGGTCAGGAGCGCCGAAATTGAGATTGCACGCCATATGCTGGCGTTGCGCTGTGTGAATTGGCATCGATGGGCTCCCCTACATCAGCGACCCCATGCCCTTCCGTACCGTCATTTTCCGGGGCAAGGGTCGGACCAACTTCCTGGGATCGTCCACAGGGCTAAGGACAACACAAAAGAAATCCCTGATTCGCCCCCCACTCCCACATTAGGCCTTGCGCATGTTTCACGCACCGACGCGAACAATTGGGCCGGAGTCGAGGTCACTGCTGCCACTGTTGGTGCTGTGTTGGGCAGTGCACGTTGTGATGATGTGCAGAGCAGTCAGTTCCCCTTCACTAGGAAGCTCCAAAGCCGAGGGGAGCTCCACCAACTGCTTACAAATACTACACACAGGGGGAGTCCTTGCACTGCGCACGCACTGCGCGCTACTTTTAGACTAGGTTCTCCCCGAAGAGCCCCCAGGCACACTCCTTTCGAACGCCCCTAAATTTAGGTCACCCAAACTAGCCTAGCTGAAGACAAATGCAAGCTACCTTCCCTGCACATAAGACATCATGCAAAATGCGGAAAGCCTAGGGTGTGCCCCTACACACAGAGCCCAATGCTTGCTTCAACCCACCATAGGTCAAAGACATGAAAGGAGAAGGGGGTGAGTCTCTAGGGTGAGACTCTCAAATAGCGCCAATCCTTAGGCCTTCTTTGCAAGCAACTTAGCTAGCCTCAGCAGTTCACCTAGGTTGTTCTGGGACAAGTATTCGACCACAACAGAGTTCAAACGCCCGTCGGGGAAAAGAAATGCTGAGCAGGACTCCCAGGTGGCCTCCACGCCATACCCTTCCCAGAAAGTAAGGAAGCGCCAACCCTGCTAGTAGCAATGGCGGAGAACTAACTTTAGAAGCCTTCCTTAGCCATTTCTTCGGCGTTCCTGTCAGGGAGAATTTCTTCCACTTCAATAGGGCTGGCAGCACCCTGTAAGTCCAGCGCAGCTACCTCCTCATCATTCAGCTCCCATTCTTCCCCCCATCACCCAACTCAAGGGGCCACATTGAAGTGTGGGAGTCCATCACCCCACCTCAAGGTGCCACACCAAAGTGTGGGAGTCTATGGTGGAGATGAGCAAAAAAGTGTGGAAAGGGGTGGAAATGGGTGAAAGTGGGTGAAAATCCAAAAATGCCATACCCCCAATGTGGAAGAAGGATCAAAACCTACGCTCGGGGCAACGATGATGCCCTAGTATCACAAAGTATGGGTCTCCAGTACGGCTAGACGCCCAAATAGTTGCACTGCGCCCGCCTGCGCGTGCACTACGCTAAAGGCGCCCCCAAAGAGCCGGGGTCTGACAGATTGCACAGAGCAAAATGCAGAATGAGCTCTGGGTATTGCTTCTGAACCCATCTAAACCGACCCAGGAGCGGCAAAGGTGCCCACTCTGTGAAAGCCATCAGCGCCAGTTTTTGGTCCAACTATGTGCCGTCGTGAAGGGCTGCCATTTGCATAGGCGTGGAAAACATTCATTTATGGGGGTGGGGATGGGGGGCGTTTGAGCCCTACTTTCCTGACCCCCTCCCCCTCAAAAGGGCTCTCGGGAGGGGTTGGGGGAGCAGTGTAGCTCTCAGGGTCCCGTCTCATCTGAGGTGGCCAAGGCACAGCGGGCTCACTAGGGGGCTCTGCTCCCTGGTGTGCTCGTGTGCTCCTGGGGCAGGGCAATGCTCAGCACACCCCAGGACCTTCCATCCACCAGGACGCCCCCGCCCCCAGCTGGTCTAGCACCCAGCTGGTCTAGCACTTTGCACCTGTGTCCCTCTGGGTCAGTCAACAAGCACCACAGACCACACATCCTGGCTACGCCCTGTGCACATTCAGGGGTTCAGTCAATGGGCTGGAGGAAGCCACAGATCACCCGACCCACAGACTCCCCCAGCGGCCTTAGCGTAGGGCTCCCCTGCCCCGCCGCTGGGGCCCGGAGCACAGGGCACACACAACCCCCCGCGCGGCGGCACACACAGAACAGCACCTGCCACAACAGACACCAGGCCATGCACCTTCTAGAGGTGAGACCCAGTGCCCCCCCCCCCCCCCCCCGAGTGCGTGCTGACAACACACACAGGCACGGCGGTATCTCCCTCCCACCAGCACCTCAGTGGGGTTCGGGAATCATCCACAGTCTGGGCGGCTGTGAGACCAAACAACCAGAGGCAAAGGCGGAGTCGCACGGACAAGGTAAGGACGCACAGGTGCAAGCCGAGACCCAACCCCTCAAAAGGGCTCCCGTGACCGAGGCCCTTGCCGACCTACCAACAGGGCCCGTCAGGGGGGTTCGGATGGGGTGGGGGGTGGGGCGCTGAGACTTGGACTTTGATGGGCCGTACAATATCGGCTCCGCTTGTTGATGGCAGCCACTGGCGACCAGTGAAGGCATGCTGACTGCACGGACGTACACATTGCTGTTGGGCGAGGCGTACCATTGCTGGTTGTTGGCTGTGCCGTGTCCACCGTGCGCATGGCGCGAGTCGCGTGGCTCTGCATGCTTTCCCGTGGGTGCTGGTCCTGTGCATATGGGGCGGGGGTTTGCAGTACATTTTTTTAGTCAGAACGATCCTCACAACGTGCGTATCATTTTGAGGCATGTCTCATGGCAGAAAATGGTTTCCAACAACTTTGCCTCCGGGCCATATTTCAAGCTGCTGTTCTGAGTGAAAACATGCCTTCGGTCAGGGGATCCCCTTTTCCAACCCCCCAGCCCGATGATTCTGGGGCTGGAACGCAACCCCCCCCCCCCCCCGGAGTAGAATATGTCATCCGTAATGCAATCTCAAATCGATTGAACACATCGTCATTTCGAATTCATAATCGCATACGGAGACGGGCCGCCGGGCGTGTTCAGGCGTTCAACAATATTGTGAAGGAATCCGCAACACACTGAAGACGTGTGTGTTGGATTGTGGTAACCCCACAAATTAAGTGTCGCCCAGCACTCATCACCCAAAAGATCCCCAGCTCCAAGCCCCTCCCCTTCCAAGGGCCATGGCACAGGATGCGGCCCCCTGCAGCCCTGAATCACGACATGCCTTCCCGCCCCTGACCAGCGTATGCAATCTAGGGGCCAACATCAGCATATCCCACCGCTGGGTCATCTTATAAATGCTGCCAGCACCCCCGCCTTCCCATGCCATAGCTACACCCATCGCAAAGATTTCCTCCCTTCTTTCAGCCAGCCTAGCATGGGAGGGCTGTCGCCTTCACTGCAAATGCAATGATGTCAACAGTGTCACCTCTTCGTGGAGCTACTTTGAAATTGTAGCCGGACACCAACGCTAACGACCCAATCTTCTAGTAAATGCTTTACCCCATTCTATGCCCCATATGCCACACCTAAAGCCCGCACTGCAACCGGGTCCAACGGCTGACGAGTCGGTCCGCCTGCACAATGCGGAGGTGATCACACACTTCAGGGATGAAACACTCAAGCATTCATTTGTCAACGAGACCCTGAAGACTTTTGGCGGTACTTTTGGAGATTTGCTCAATGTGTGTTTGGGGAGGGGGGGGGGCGTCAAAGATGGGTCCTTAGGGGTAGCCTTTGCGGCTGTTTCCTACTTGGTTGCCCAAAGGGTGGGGCTGGGTCGTCGTGGGCTGACAAACATATAGGACTTGATCCTACTCAGAACCACAACCCGCCAACCGCCAAAGCCATAGAGGTACCTCGACTTTCCTGAACTTTTTTAACAAGGCTGTGCCCTATGGAAACCTGACACCATGTTCCAACAAGGCAATTGGAAAGAGTATGGTCCATACCTGAGGGTGAACGTTTAAAGTCCAGAACGTCTTTGTAAAAAGGACCGGATTGTTGGACCAAGTGCAATAAGTTGAGGGGATGCAAAAGAAAGGCCCGGTTCGGACCTCTTCTGTGTGCTGCTTCGCCCAATACGCAGCCGATGCATTGTGTGTGATATTATAAGGAGGGTGCCCACACCTGAGACATCAATTGTGGGCGCGCATGGCTTCCAAAACAGGCACTTGGACTCATGTGCATTCGACAGAAAATAGCCATATGAGGCTGAGAGAGAGAGAGAGAGAGAGAGAGAGAGAGAGAGAGAGAGGAGTGGCGGTTAGGGATGGATAACCAGGTTGGCCACCATCCCCTTGGCCCCCCCGAACTACAATTACAATAGCAATCATCAGACTGTCACCCAAACCTAAGCTTTGTCAAATGGCTGGCCGCTACAGTGCTTGTTTTTGTCACTTTGTCAGTGGGCCACCCCCCGCACAGACACTGCTTCAATCGAGAACCATTGTTTTTCTACATCACTACCATACCCGAATGCACCTTTTGCCATGTCAATTTCCCAAACAGAGCTATTGGCAGCTTTTGGTGGCCAAAATAAAACAACAGAAATGGCCATTTGCCGCCTGTTTTGAGCCAGATTATCCTCAAATGACAACTGTAGGGAATGCAAATTGGCACGCCATTTTTAGCCCAAATTTCAAGACACTGATCGTCAGAAACCACCACAATCACTGGTGCGCTGAGCTGGTGCTCTAAAAAGGTACTCTTTTTTTCTAATGCTGTGTGGGGCATACAAGTAATGCAGGTGGCCAAAAGAAGCTGTATTCCAAGCCATGGCTCATTCACTTTGGGGGCCCAAGCAGCATTCCTCGCCCATATTCAAGGACAACTGTCCAAAAAACCATACAAACCACGACAACTGTTGCTGCACCAAGTCAAATGCTTACAAACCAACTTGGTCGGTTGCCATAATGAGTGGGCCATAAAAGGATGCAAATGGACAAATCCGCAGCTATACTCCAAGGCAGGGCATCGTGCCACAGCTGTGGTCCAAAAAAGCCAATTGTAAGCTGGACTCCCACAACAGTTGTCTTGAAAAACTAAGATGATTTCTGGTGCACAAAGCAAGACCTTCCACAAGGAGCCGTTGTCATTTCCACGTCAGTTGGGTCATGAAAGATACCATTGCCTTGTAAAACCAAGCATGCATACACACTTACATAGCGGTCCCCATGTGATAATGCCTGACAATTGTAGATTTAGTGGACTGAAGTAGCCATTCTCTGCATGGATTTCATGAACAGTGTCCTGGAAGTTCACCATTGCCGGTGCACCAAGCCAGTGCGTCCAAACGCAACCATTCCTTGTGCACAACTGTTAGCTCACGAAAGGAACACTTGTGGCCAGACGGTGGCAACGGAGGACGAGGCGGTGATTTGGGGAGGAGGAGCACCTGCAGGATTGCTTGCATCCTCTCCAGAATCGCATACAACAACAACAGCATCACCACCACCAACAACAACACGGACACCGACACCAACACCAACACCAACAACACCAACACCAACACCAACAACAACAACAACAACACCAACAACAACAACACCACCACCACCACCACCACCAACAACTAGTGCCTAGAAAAGCATTTCCCCACCACACAGCATTCAAACCATTGCCATTGCCAAACCAAAATGCGTCTTTTGGCAGGTGGCTTTCCCCAAAGAGATCTATTGTCGGCTTTTGGTGGCCAAAAAATTGTTTGAAAATTTTGAGCGCCCATTTACGGATCCCAAACCGGGTCCCAAACGGACAATTCATATCCAACATTTGGCCCAAAAGGGCACCATCATGATCGACAGCACCATGAGGGATCAGGAACCAGGTGTCACTTACTCTGACTGTATGTGTCGCATTCGTGTCGATCTGTTTGGTCTCAAAGACAGCCACTCCGTATTGGCAGTGGGAAGAGAGGCTGCACCTTCCATGCCCCAGGCCCGGAAAATCAAATAACATCTGATCGAAACTTTTCCACAAGTATGTGTGGCAGATATGACCCTTCGAAGACTTGTCAACCATCAACTTATGCTCCTTTCCTGTGAGGAAGATGCGGCTGTCGGCCACCGTAACAGCCATAACAGCATGAGGCTTGGAGGGGGGGATGGGGGGGGCTGAGGATGAGGACGAGAAGGTTGGCGCGGGGAGGGTTAGATCAAATTCCATTTTGGCCTGCGGATGTCTGCCATAGCCACTGCCTGCGTGGTTCGCGGCGTTACCTGCTGCCCCCCACCCCTGCACATCCTTACCGCTTGGTCTTGTGTATGCAGTCACCCATACCAAATGGGCCTATTGGCGTGCCCCCCCTCCCCCTTCACTCTGGACTCTTGCCTCCGCTGATGCCTGTTTTGCGCCTCCCAGAGGCCTCCATTGTGGTGCCATAGGGGTGTGAGTTGTGCTGTGCTGCTTATGAGTGGACTCCCCATAAACCTACCTGCCATATCCCGAACACGGTAAGGGACACACCATCCGCCCTTTCAAATACTTTTGATAAAGATCATGATTTCTTTCGGACACTGCGACATTGCCACAAAAGTAAATTAAGGGCAACATGAAGCTCAAAAACTGAGTGATAACACTTTGCCGAAGCTTTGCCCCCATGAGAATGACAAGTTGGTGTACCCACGGCGCAGATTGTGGAAAAAAACTGGCAATTCACTGTTGAATACTGCAAAATCCATATGTTGACAATGGTATCCTCGACATTCAGGATGCATTTGCTGATGCACCCCCCAAATATGCCCCTGAGAAGCGAGGATGGCTCAGAACTGGCTCATAACAACTTCTTTAGACTGTACCACCCCTACCCTTATATTTGGAGGACATGATTCTAGTCCGCAACTCGCTGTGACCTTCTGCAACTGGCGAGGAGGAGTGGGCATACCGCTCCGGGAGCTCACCCCTTCGGATATTCCTACCGCAAAGATTGTCATAAAATTTGTTGAATGACTTTACAGTACTGGACAAATGTGCCGATGCATCCCCAAAAACGTGCCGAGAGAGCTTTTGTGGCCTCGTGGTGGCGCATTTGGCGCATTTCAGGGAATGCGTCAGCAAATTCATTCGCAGGGTCTCCGAAGTGTCGAGTATCCAGCGTTCAGAAATGATTCAGCAACATTTCCGTCGGACACAGCAGGTTGTCATTCTCGTGGGCGCACAGTTTCAGGAATTTTATGACAAGCCAGCTACGGGTCATCATCCACGGCAGTCCGTCTCCTCTTGAGTTGAGCAAACCTTCTGTATGCCGAGTCGCCGGGTACTAGGCACTGCTCAAGGCGGGAAGGAAAGGGGGGGGGTGGGGCAGCAAGGGCGCAGATGCAGACCTCGGTACACCATTTCCGGAAAATTGGGAAACCCTGGCGAATGTCTTGAGCGGTATCGGACGGCATGGGCGGTCTTGTTGGCAACGAGACTGCACCCTGTTGCATGATGGCGCAGGATACACCCAAATAGGAGGAAGATTCCTGCGTCCCATCTTGCAGCCATGCCCCACGGCATACGTCCAGACTTTCCCATAGTCTGCTACCTACTGTCCCGATCCCCTGATGAGACCGCACATAGAACCGGCTCAGGTCTTACCACGTGAACGTCTCTGATTTAGATTTGGTTGCTGTTGCAGAGGTTCGCTTTTGAGGGCTAGTTGAAGAGTTCAGGTAGCAGCGGTTTTGTGTGTCTCGTCCGGTGGACATCCCATCTTTGGCCAAGTGCCGCAGCATCTACCCTGGCTACCGATATGCCGTCGGCGGCCTGCGTCGCGGCACAGTGTAGCACCGCCGGAAGCGCTTGTAGCACAACACTTCAGCATCCCCCAAAGCACTGTGAGCTAAAAGGGCATTTGGTGGTGCTGTCTGTGCAGCTGCAGGAGCTTTGAGTCCCAAAAGCCCCTCAGGGACACGGGTGGGGGGAAGGGGGGGCAGGGGGTGAACCAGAACGATATCTATTTCCCGCTCCCAATCCCTTCCTCTTGTGCAGCGGACGGGCTGTCAAAACCGGTGCCGTTGGGGAAATGCTGCACAAAAATTGATGATGAGAAATTCACACCGCCAAATCGAGATTGCGCGTGGCAAAACGAAACCCAACAGTGTAAACGACCACACTCACGATTCGCGGACACGACACAGAAAAGGCATGTCGGACCATATCACTCAATCCTCCTACGGCATGCTGTTGCACCCCCGCCCCTGTGCAGGCGGTGACCTGCATGGATCTCCTGTGACATCTCGTCATTGGATTCGATCAACAGAAAATCCTTCTCCACGAACAGAATAAATTCGTTGTTGGATGAATTCACCAGCAAATCCATGGCAGCCCCTGGCAATGCACAGACACAGAACACATTCCTGCAAAGCACTCAAGAAGGGAGGTCACCTTCAGGTGTGTGCTCTTGGTTGGATTCTACTTCCAAGACAACAGTCTGGAGTGCAGTGTCGTGCGTGAGACGCCATGCGAAATGCGTTGAAATCAGCGCCGCGTTCAATCTCTTATGCAGCCTATTCCTCCAACATAATGCCGTTTGCTGTCGGCTGCGTTGCGCATGGCCCCGAGGAAGATACACTGGCCGGGTGGGGATGGTCCATGCAGGCGTGCAATGAGCTGTGCACTTTGAAAATGACCGGATTTTGGACCCTCCGGACCGGTCCAAAATCGATGGTGTGCGCGCACACTGGAAAGTGCCCCGATTTTGGATGGCAGGCATCTCCAGCAAAACCAGTTCTTGTTGTGCGCAGTGAACACGAGGCATGCGATGCCGTGCATCTCGTACCGTGTTGTTCGGTGAGGGTTGTGCATTTCGGTCCAACACCATGCGATCGGGTTCCACCATGCACAGAACTTAGTATTGTCCCAAAAACAGAGCTGACATGAGCCATGAAAACAGGAGGAAGGCCTGGTGTGTACTACCCAGCACAGGGCAGGTGTTCGAGTGTACACCGACAGGCAGTATAGGTAAAGGCGTGTGATGACGTCGAAAACGGCCAAGTGGAGTGCTGTGCAAGTCCCCTCCAACTTGAAGGGACCTCACTCATCACTTTCCTGCATGGTGTCCGTGGGAGGACACAGGGAACACTCAGACTTCGGAGTGGCACACCGCTCACCATCTGGTGCACAGCCCAGACAACAGCATGGGCCCTGCAGTATGCATGGCCTCTGGGACAGAGAAAACCCTGGCACCAACAACAATGTGGTGACACACCAGAGGAGGATAGAAACGGGGCTTCCTGAGGATTTTGCTCAAATTGAGTGAGCTTGATGAATGGTTGTGGATCTGGACTGCGGGACAACTTGTGGACATTGGTGCATGAATATGTATATGGTGGATGAAGAAAATCTGAAAGTTGCAATTGGGTGCCGGAATTTGTTGCGTGTGCATGCCAACAATTAGCATTGACCGTCCAAGGCACTCCCAGCCAACGAAACAGAAAACATTATGAGTGAGCATCAAATTGTTGTCGGACCAATTTTGGTAAGAGAATCCAAAAAAAGAATATGCAGAATCAATGTGTAATATTGTCTTTTTCTATTGGACTTACTCTTCGTTTCTACAACTGCAAGTGGCTCCTCAGTATCTCGCTTCCACAATGGGCTGCACGGCACAGCACGTGACAGTAGCAAAACTCCATCATGAAAGACATAGCCTGCAGAGCATGGTACAAAACAGAACTCGCCTCTGTGCAATTGATGATGATCTATCCTTGAATAATGAACGGTTGCGATGTATGTTTGTCCATTGCGTGCGCTTTGTTCTTCTGTAGTTTTCATGCAAATGCTTTTGCGGTATTCCGTTCCAAAAACTTCGTGGTAGTCAAAACACAGGCGAGAAAGCAGTCCCTGAGGCAGAAGTGACTCATTGTTGACCATTTGCTGCATTGACGCTGACTACTCCCGGCATTGTACTGTTTACACGGGGTCGGGGGCACTTTTTTTCATCATGCAACATCATTGCCAGAAAACACCAGAAAACGGTGCACCATGTGACGCCCAGAGGTTGCCTTCGACAATGCCGCGGAGCAGTATGTCACAATCGGGAGCACTGGAACCAGCGTTCCGATCTCACCCATGAAACTACACTGTCCCTCACCACTTGCGAGAGCGAGCAGGTCACCGAATGGCATAGCACTGGCCACCAAATGTATCAAACGGTGCCCAACGAGCCTTAATCGACCACCCCCCAATGCACGCAGTTTGCCAATGCCCCCACCACATGTATATGTGTGCGTCATACAGCATATGAGTCTATGGGACTTGGGTCAAGAGGCCGCACCTTGTAGTGGCTGCACCTCTGCAAAACAGCAGAAAATCTACAATGCATCGGTGTGTGTACAGTGTGAATTTGCTGTCGCAGGCTACGTTGACCTTATGGCATCCAGTTTGGTATTGGGAGTGCGACATGGTGCGATGTGGCTCTTTCAAGCATACTCTGTCATGCCTTCTCTGACCAGATCCACGATGCACCCGTCTTGGTCAGGATTCCATTATAGACGTTATGTACGTGATCCAAGTCTGTGACATGCTCCCAGTGAGACATCCAAACTATTGCAGGTTGAGTGCTCTCTTGTAGACCATGGTCACGGCCCTTGGTCTGCTTGAGTGTTGTGCAGTCCAAATGCGCTTCTTGGTTCGGTGTTGCATTTTCCTGGTGCTCAAGTGAAAGGACGGCATCATATTGCAGAATCATTGAATCAGGTGTTGGGCGGTGGCAACGTGAGCACCTGTCCAAAAAAACAGACGGGCAGCTGCCAAGCCGCTACTTCCAGAAAAAGAGGCAAGAAGTGGCACAGCGGGAAATGAATCGCATGACTAAAACATCATGCATCGCCTGCTCACCACCGAAAAGTGTGTGTGTGCCAATTGCCGATTGCCCCTCCTCGGGGGTGATTCAAACCTCGCTCAGTTCATGCCTGTGGCAGTTGAATGGAGCTCCCTGGACATTCCTTCATTGCAGACTACGATTGGTTCATGGGTCAAGATTGTACACAGTGCCTCGGCTCACTGCCTGTTCCCTAATCCGGCCCGGGATCCGGTATCTCCAGCGGCGCACTGCGCAATCGCCGCCGCCTGTGGCAGAATATTATAGGCTTGTCACTGTCTGTGCCGTCCTGCGAGACCTGTACTGCTGCTTGTCTGTTCACCCCCCCTACTTCTTGTCTGCTTTTGCCTCCTGACACGGGGGCCATCCTCTGGCGCCACCCTGGGCTGAACTGTTCTGTATACCTTGGACTTTGCCGCCCCAGCCCTTGCCAGTGCATCTGCCGCATCATTGCACACATTTTCATTGTGTCCATACACATGCGTCACAGACAGTGTATGTCTGTGTGTGTGTGTGTGTCGAAGAACAATATTATAGAGGGAGGCCCGTATGGGTCCAGGGCCCCCGTGGTCGCCTGAGGCGCCTCCAAAAGCATACAGACTGTCACGCAGCTGTCCTGTCTGGCGCCTGCTCGGGTCTCAGCTGGGGGCCTCGCTTGAGCCAGAACCTTTGGGGTATGGGGGTTTAAGTCACCTCCGTCCCTGCACGTCCATGCCGTGCCTCGCTGTGTGGCTGCACGCATGCCTGTTTGGCCGGGGCGGGGGGGGGATGTGCCCGTCCTCCCCCTCTTGAAGGCCCGCCCCCTGGCGGCCTCAGGCGGCTGTGTGTGTGCGCGCGCGCATGTTGCCTCTTTGCATAACGCTGCACCACTGGCTTTTGACTCTGCAGCAACATGACCAAGCAGCGAGGAGCAGCTTTGCAGCATTGCATGGCAGGTGTGAAACCTACCCGAACCTCTAGCCATGGTTGGTATGGAACACAATTCGTCCAAGGCCTGGCACAGCATTGGGCCAAGGAGGGACGGGCTTCATACCTATCAATACCCACTTCGGAGGTGAGATCACCGTGAAATTATAGCTGCGAACGAGGCTTTGCAACGCCTTCCATTTCTGCCGCACCCAATCCCAGCCATTGCCCTTGAATCCGTGCTTCCTCTCAGCTTCCCCTAAACACAGGTTGAGGACTTGCTCCTTGGCCAATGCGTCGCGCACGAACGTACCATGCCTTTTCACAGCCGTATGCGACAGCACAAAGACGCCTGATACCTGGAGGATTGAGGACCGCGATGCGTTCTGCAGCGAAGGCCAGAAGTCCACGGCCTTTCCAAGTGGCCAACGTGCCATTCACCAGGGACAACGTGTCCTTCCAGCCTGAGACCATCCCTGAGGAAGTCCAGCAGGTGCTGAGCTATCCTTATGACCCTCATCGACATGTCACAACTCATCATCATCATGGGGCTGGGAAACTCAACAGGGCTCTTGGTTGCAGTGGTCACAGTGTTGCCCCCCAGAAGCAGTTTTCGTGATGGTGGGGGGACTTGTGCTGTGCAGTCTCCAAAAACCAGATTCACTCCCAAATCCATTATCCTAGGCTCTGTTCTGAAATAGCGCAAAGGGTCTGCATGTCATCAATATTGTGCCTTTCTGTTTCCTTGTTTTCTGCCCTCCTGCCAGGTTCCATTCAAGCAGATGTGAGACGGGCTACGCCCAGGGATGCCTGGGAGTTGCTTCCGGTGCGCCGCAGGTGCGCTGGAGGCACTGCAGGGGACTGTTTTAAAACTTTTGCCAAAGGGGTGATGCAAAATCATCTATTGACACCATCGCTCTCCACCAAGGAGAGACTATGATCACGCCTCAATGTGCAAAGCACATACTTGTTGATCACCAAGAAGGCTGTGGAAACAAAGCATGATGTTCAAGTCCAAAGTCGCCAAACGTGGTAAATTTGGGCACTTAGGGCCAAGCCAAAACCAAACTAGGGCTAAGTGTTTGCACTGCGTGCGCACTGCGTGCGCACTGCGTGCATACTGCGCACGCAGAGGCTAGGATACTCACCCAAGAATACCACTCATCTGTCTAGTAGCACGGCGAAGCAGCAAAGCCCAAATCAGAACAACAAAACTGCCTGCAGCTTGGTAATCCGGTGTCCTTAGAACAAGGAAATCAGCCTTATAAAGTACAACTATGCAAAGGCATGCAAGATGCACACATGTTCAAGTGGCAAGTGCCACACTCGGATATATCACCGGGACGGTGGCCACACAATTGGCAACAAACACCGTCATCATTTTCTTCCTCTACAACGGTTGCCTCCTCCTGTGCCCATACAGACTCAGGCACATGAGGCCAAGGTCCATACGGTTGATACCTAGTCTGTCTGCGAATGCAAAACTGAGTAAGGTGGAGCAAAATACGCACATGGCCGTGCAGCTCCGTTGCAGAGCGTGTCCAGACATTGCGGACAATCCTCCATTGCCACAACCGTGCAAAGAGGTGCTCCACCCTTGCACAATAGAAGCCATGGACATCATTATACTCTTGTTGGTCGTCAGTCAAAGTTTTCCGACCAATATAAGGTACAGCGGTGTGCAAGCGGCCCTTATAGGCGCCGTCATGCGCACCAATTTCAAAATCGAAAAACTGTCCATGTGTTCGCGAAGGACCACGTTGACTACGTAGTGCACTAGACGAGACGAGGATCGTGAGACCAATCCACCCCACTAACCATACCGATAGCGGACTTGGGCTTTGGAACCGAAAGCCCTTTGAAAGATCCACCACCGTGAACATCCCGCTTTGTACTTGGCTACATGGAAGCGAGGCAAAAATCTTTTTGCGGCGTACCACAAACTCCTCAAGGTCTACAACGTAGCACGAAATACAGTAGTTCCGCAGCAGACACCCTGAAGTTGTATCACCACATACCAGGCTCAGGGTGCCCGTTTGACATTTGGCAACAAACATGGGTGAGGCATGAACACATACAAGGACGCAACGTGACGGAGTGCAACACATTGTTTACGTCCTACAACGATCCGATTGAAAAGAAAGAAAGAAAACCCCTGAATGCCTCCTTCTCGAGCCGGGGAAAAGCTCGAGGCAGGGATCTCCAAGCCCCTGATTGCCTCCTTCTCGAGCCGGGGTATGAAAGCTCGAGGCAGGGATCTTCAGGTGCCGGTCTTGGCGAATTGGCTACATCTACATCACCCCTCCATTCTCGGGGGTCCCCAACAAAGGGAACAAAATCAAAACTCAAAACCTACGCCGGGGGTCACCATGATGCACCACGCAACAAAGCGTGGATTCAAAGATTGTCCCGGTTTCCTCAATAGCACCGGACGGTTGGGGCCCAAAAGAGGGCGGAAATGCTACGTCACCCCTGCATTCTCGGGGGTCCCCAACAAAGGGAACAAAATCAAAACTCAAAACCTACGCCGGGGGTCACCATGATGCACCACGCAACAAAGCGTGGATTCAAAGATTGTCCCGGTTTCCTCAATAGCACCGGACGGTTGGGGCCCAATGATTTTTGAAAATGTCGCCCTTGTCTTGCCCTCAAGTATGCACGGATCTTCAGGTGCCGGTCTCGGCGAATTGGCTACACAGCCCCAGCAGACTCTGCCACAGGGAAGGGGCATTTACACAATTTACATTCCAAAATGGACAAGAATCTAGGAAATGGTTGACAATTCAAATATGCCACGTCCTAAATGCTTGGGAAGCCAAAAAACCCTTGTACGGAACCAAAAACTTGTCAAAAGGGGCCAAAACTAGGGTTCGAGTATTTGCCGACATCCAAAACTTTGCACTGCGTGCGCACTGCGTGCATGGCATTCCCTAGGTCAACAAGGTACCAAAAGTGAGTAACAGCGTGATTTCAGTATGTACGTAGGTTTAAATGCGTAAGGCATCCACCACACACCTGTGCCATACCAGCAAGGGGGAAAAAACAACAGTTTTTTGCTCATTTTTGATGGCTTTTGGAACCCACCACCTCCACTTCCACACTGCTTTGTGCTCAAAGTTTGAGTGATAAAATACATACTTTGGCAAATCATCCACCAAACTCGGACCTGAACCACAAAAGCAGAATTTGTATCATCTCGCATCTAGTGCTTGCTTGCTATTGCTGTTGTTTGCCCCGAAAAAATTGTTGCTGCTCACTACTTCTCATTGGAAATCCCTGGGCCGCCCTAGACCAAAAAAGGGTTGACACAACATTACTGGGTACACCACCTCAGTGAACGCTCCAGGTTCCCAAAGTGGGGAGGAGTAGGTTCGAGTGCATATGGCATCCTCCACACGCGTCTGCCATATTCAAAACAGTCAAAAGACAGCTCTTGATTTTTGCATGGTTTTTGCATGAAAGTCTAAGGGATCATCCATAAAAAAAAACAGGTTGAAACCGAGCCACTGGGGCCGAGGTCCAACTCGTGTCCCATCTTGCACTTGCTTGCTGCTTGCTGCTTGTTGCTAGAAACTCCTCATCCGCACTTTTCTGTTGAGAGGGGTATAGAACATTAATGGCTACACCAGCTCGGCAACACGGCCGTAGCATGCACATGATGCACCACACTCGAAGTGTGTGGAAAGGTATGTGTGTGTGTGTTGTGCAAGTGGGCTACCAACATTCGTTTTCATTGTCATCCATCACCAAGAGGGTTGCAGAGGCATTGCATGGTGTTCAAAAGCCCTCTGAAGTAGCCAAATGTGAAAATTTGGGTGATTAGAACGCCTCCACAGGAACGTCTTCGGCCCAAAGACCAGGCCAGCGAGTGGGATAGACGAGTCGCGAAGGCACCGAAAAGTGAGAAAAAATACGTTTTCCATCGCGACAGTGGGTTTTTGCATTTTTTCGACAACAAAAGGCGTTTTGAAGGTTTTTGTGAGCATAACGTGCTCAACCTTAAGAGTGGCCCAAACCAGATGGCGGATGTGTAAAGGGCGAGGCTTTGCTTTTTTGGGAGGCGGGACGTCCAATTGCAGCAAAATTAGTCTTGCTTCACATGCTGCCATTACACGCTCCCCTTCCCTAAACACTGCCAATTTTTGACAGTTTGCAACCCACCACCCCCGTTACACCAGCTTGGGGATTATGAACCTAGAACCAATGCCATCCTGTAGCGGAATCTCAGGTACTTGCACCTGCGACAGTCCTGACCATTGCTGTAGAACTTCGCGGGTGCAGCATGCGGCTCCACCCACATTGCAGCATCACTCAAGCACCATCTACTGTAGAAATATGCACATGCTGCAGGAGTGAGGGGCTACCCAACGTCAAGCCAGCACCTCCTGGTCCCCCACAGCTCTCGGCAGCCATCGGACTGGCAATCAGCGCATTGGACTTGACACATGTTTTGGAACCATGTTCTATATGTGAAAGAGAACGAAACAAAAAAAATTGGGCAATGCAATTCCTCTCAATGCCTGAGAAAAGCGCTGCGACGGGCGCTGCTCCCAACGAATTAAGGATGCCCTCTTGGGCACATGTATCAGCATGGGCAAGGGTGGACATATTACAACCGGACAAAACTTGGCTTAGAAGTTGTTGTTGGCGTCTGCTGTGCTGGCGGCACCAGAGGTGTCAATACTGCGTATTACTGCTAGCACGAGAAACACACTTTTTTTTGGGGGGGGGATGCACACATGATACACACTTCAGACGCTTGGGATACACGTGTGATACATGAAACCCATGAAGGCACAAAAGGGATCTTGGCCATCCCCTACAGGAAACATGCTATGTATATCTGCCTGGGCTGGGGAGCTGGAAGAGGAGTCGTCATCCTGTGTGCTTCAAAAGTAATTGTATCCTTGTGTCTAGGGAATAGCGGTACTGGACTGGGCACGAGCCATGCAGCAGTAGAACTGCAGAAGAAAAGGGTGGGACACAAATGTGATACACGTTCTTGAAAAGTGGGATACACACATCAATGGGCTCCCCTCCTCGAAAGAGGGCAGGCACAAATGAACACCTGGTGGGCCCGCGCAGAGGCTAAGCCATTCTGAAGATTCTGGGGATAACCAACATTCATTCTTGGCCAGTGGCATGACAAACACAACCGAAATTGCAGACCGGTTCTCTGATCCATCCGGCTCCCCGTTGCCCATTCTCTCAGAGCTCGTCTCTCCCTCAAATAATGAGGGCCAATCACCCCACGCAAAACCCTCAACCCTCCCCCCACACAGTTCCTCACAAGACGGCCAACCACGTCCGTTTTGTTGCGTGATGTGCATGTATGAGGATCCCACTGCAAAGGAGCAGTGAAAGGGCAGATGGCCGAAGTGGATAGAAACGGCAACAAATAGCTTTCGCACATGCTACCTCCCTGGGGCTAAAACTTTCGTGGAATTGTTTGGTGGCTCACAGAAATTTGTGTCCACATCAATGAAACTGGATTCCCTTCCCCACTATGATTGCACGTGGCATTGTCCGACAGACACTGCACTCACCAGCCGAGGGTATCAATCTACTTCCCTTTTGATTGACACTGCTGCAAAAACGCAAAACGAACGTGACAGTCAGGTCTCCTTTATGGCACTGAATATGTCGGATGTGCACAACACGTGCACAGCGGGCAGAAGGAATAGCACTACCCCCCCCCCCCCACTCCTAGCAACAGGCTGGGTGTGCCACTTTTTCTGACGCAAGTATTTCACCTTAAAGAGCTGCACATGCTCAACAGGGGCCACAAGAATGGGCTCTCCGGCTGCAGGTTTGGCTGCAAGCTTGGCTGCCACCTTGGCAGCAGGTTTGGCTGCACACTTGGAGGCTTTTGGCACGAGGTTTAGCAGCTTCGGGGGCAGGCTTGGCAGTAGGTTTGGCAGGGGGATCAGCCCCTGTGGCATGCAGTTTGCCTCGGGAACATCGCGGGTGAAATACAATTTTCAGTTGGCAAAAACATTTGCCAAACCGCATATACCACAAGCACTCTTTGCCCACACAATCTCAGTGTCAGACGCACTACCACTGTCTTCTTCAACACCACTTGGGAGACCACTATCAACAGATGTCAACGATGACACATCAGAATGTGTTGCAATATGTGAGGCATGGGATGACAACCCTAACCCGACCCTACAGTACCAGTCCCATCACTATCACCTTCTGATGAACTTGCGCAGGATTAGATGATTCTGAATCCGAACAATCAGAGGAGGCGTCTCCAAAACATTCCAACAACTTGGCAAATAGCCAACCCGTCACGGAAATAGGCCACCTCAGTGGCTGCCTTCATGTCGACCTCAGAAATCAGCTCCCATGCATCCCTAATCCACATTGCCATCAAATGGTGAGGAGGGATGGGAACCTTCTCCTTCTCACCCAATGCCTCAACCACAAGAGCAAGCCACTCCAAAAAGAAGTTCTCCACACGTTGCCCAAAGCGGTGATTTATTTCTGCCAACCACCAATTTTGAAACTGATGGTGCTTCAAGTTGTCCAAGCGGCTATCCCGTTTCTTGGCCAAGGCCAAGCACATCTCCTTCGTCACGATGACCCACTTGTTCCTTCGAGCCTTCAGGCCTTCGATCCATGCACGAAGCTTTCGTTCCATGTCATAGTACCTTGTCTTTTTGCCTACATCCAAAGTTGTGGGGAAGTTCTTGCACTGCGTGCATACTGCGCACGCAGAGGCTGAGATGGGAGGGTTCGTTTTCCAAAGTTACAATCCAATCTTTGGTGTGACCTCTTGACCGTCCAGTGGCCAAAATAAGCACTCTGTGGGTGATTTTGAGACATGTAGTGTGGAGACTCTTGTGCACAGGACCGAATGCATTTTGCACCATTCTCTACTGAATAGAGCCCTTAGTAGATGGCGACATCCAAAACTTCGCACTGCGTGCGCACTGCGTGCACGGCATTCCCTGCGTGTGGGGAGCGGTGGAGCTCAAGGGGCTAGTTGCACCAATGAAAAGAATCACCGACATGCAAAGGAATGCATACCAGGATGCAACACTCTTTTCCGAGATCCCTTCCTCCGCAACTCCTCCAACTGCAGATGGATCTTCCTCCGGTCATCCAACAACTTGGCGCTGACCCCCAAATCCTTGGCTGCCTGGTGTTGGATGATTTGTGCGTTAGCATACTCCAAGAAAGCCAATTTTTTGAGCCAGCGTGTGGTGCTGCCTAACTGGGTTGGCCAAATGCAACACTTTACAACGCTGCTTGGCAGGCTTTTTCAAGCGCTGCACAACTAACGCATCGTCAGCCATAGTAGGGGACCGCGCTCATCTAGGAGGGCTGGATTCTTCACTGAGCATGGCGTCCGTCTCATCAGTGGAAGGGGGGGATGAGGGGCGCAAAAAAGCACCCGACTTCAATTGCACCTTCCTCCCAGTTTGCCTTATCTCCTCCTCGTTGGGCGTTGTGGCCCGGTTGTGGGAGTTGAGGTGGGTCGTGGGGTTGTCTGTACACGGAGAAAGGACATCTGTGGTATAAGGGCACAGTCATGCGTTACCACCATACCGGAGCGCTCATATGTTATGGACCGGTGGTCAGCACCACGCTCCGAGGGGCCAAGAATCTTGGCATACGCAATAATGCCATCTGAATGTTGGAAATTGACAACAGCACCTGGAGAGTATGTGTCAATATCATCGACATCCATGGCTGAAATTGCAAAAATCTAAGTGTTTTGCATGATACAAGGTGCAATGTGGTGCCTTCCATGCAAGAAATTTGAAGTACACAACAATGCACCAACAATAGTACATCATCCAACCAACAAACACACAAGAGGACCTCAATATCCGACCTTCTGCGAAGATTTGGAAAATGGAAAGTGACGATTCCCTCGCCCCCCCCGCTTACTAGACAAGGGCACTTACTACACAAAGGGGGGGGACAACTTACTCTACGTCTTCTGCCGCAATTGCAGTATTGCATTTGGACGCCATGAGGGTACTACAACAAATGCTTTGGTGTGTCACTCGCCCGTCGAAGGCATTTTGATACCATGAGGGCACCACAAAAATGGTTTGATGTGTCCTCGCTAGCCCCTTCAAGGCATTTCAAGAGAATGAGAGACTGCGAATGATGGTTTGCAGTGCCATCAGCCCCTCAAAGGCATTTTGACATCATGAGGGTATTGCAAAACATGGTTTGGCGTCTCATTAGCCCCTCAAAGGCATTGTGCACTCTATGTGCCCTGCTGCAAATCCTACTCGGTGCGCCTTGCTGCAATCCCACATTTCAAAAGCTGATGCACCCCTCCATGCACTGCAGCAATCCCGCTTTAAAAATGTGGGCACGTGACTTACTATTGCAATTGCACACAGTACTAGCACCAAGAAATGTCCATACAGAAACGAAAGCAGTTCATGTAGCAAGGAAGGACTGAACTTCAGCAAATAATCCTCCACCCAAAGAGTATGCATTAGGATTGGAGGTGGGTATCACCCCCCATCCGAGACAGCCACGAGCTTGTGGCAGAATCATAGCAAGCTTTGCGGAAGCACCATCACCCAGTTGATGATCGACTCATTACCCTCCCAAACCATTCCACTTTCACACCTCAGCCACCTGTCATTTATTACTGCGAAGGCCACAGAAGGAGGGTTACTCCGCCCTTTGGCACAGCAGATATAAATGGTGCACTTGCGCAGACCCTCACTGTCCATGACAAACCCCGCACACAAACACCAATCTCAGTTTTTTGGACACAAACGCACAATGCACTGCGTGAGGGTTGGTTGAGAGGCATTTACACACCAGAAACATTCGCAGTGTCATCACTCAACACAAACAGAATGCAAAACAAGAACGGGCAGTGACACATCGAATGGGAATGCGGGTCTCGAAGCCCCGGTTTGGGACCCCCACCCACTGAATCCAAGTGCTTCCCCCCCAGACACTCTTGGGGCGGTGGCTGGAGGGGGGTCCAAGTTATAACCCTCAAGGCAATCAGTACGACCCGCCCCCCCCCACTGATCATTCTAAGGCAAAATCCCACAAATGTGTTGAACCTCTGCCTCTTTCAGGCGTCTTTCAGGACACACGGACAAATTTCGGCACCTTTCACCGCATGTTGTAGCAACCATTGCTGATGGCCCGGACTCGAACCCCCTTGTTCAGCATTCGAAGGAAGGGCTCTGCACCCAGAGGTTCCCCAACGCCAGTCAGGTCAGGCGGGTAGGGAAACCAGCGGGGGCCAACAGCCCCAAAACATGACCGCAAGCCTAAAATGCAGACTTTGCGCCTGCCACTGGCAGCCCAAGCGCCTCCACAAGATGGACTTGTGCACCACATAGCAGTAGTAGAGGATATGCAGCCCCAAGAACATGGAGCGATCTAGAGGAATTGTGCCAGAGGACAAGCAGAAGGCCACGCCCACTTTCCCGACAGCTCCATCGTGTCAGGGGGCGCTGACTGGGGCACAGCTGTTCAACCCTGACCCCCACCCTTCCAAAGGGAGGCGGAGGTAGGCAGGTCTGAAATGGTCACATCCTCCCCCAGAACTTCATGAACCCCCAAAACACACACACACACACACAAACACACACACACGCACGCACAAGGCTCCATACACACAACAACACACATACTCTCTCTCTCTCTCTCTCTGTCTTGTAGTGTACTGTGCAATACAATACAAACAGTGGGTGTGCATTTGGAGTATTTGCCAGAGGAATCTTCAGGCACTGCAGTGCAGACTGCAGCGCAACCCAGGACCAGACACTTGCACACGCAACACACATACGGGACACATTCAGCTCAGGGCTCACTACAACCTGGGTTTAACCAAGTCATCCCTCTCCAGTAGCGAGCACCTTGGTAGGACGGCTCACTGACATCGCTCAGTTCTTGGAGGGGTCAGCCGCTGCACCAGGTTCCAGTCGTTCAGCACACATAACACAGGGTTACAAGCAGTACTGCAGACGTAGCACATCTGTAACACACCGTAACCGGTACGTTGCCCTCCATATTGGTGCCCATATTGGTGCAGACCCAGTCGTTGGCATAGTCTGTCAAACTGGTGTGCTGCCCACCCTGGGCTTCACGGGAATGGCACCTCAGCACCCAATCGGTTATCAAAGACACACAGACACAGACCCAGCATACCCTAGGTACTGTCCAGCTAGCAGCAGGTAGCAGTTGGTGCCAGCAACCCTTATTTTCATCCTTCCTGGTACTCCACGGGTGCCCCATCTAGCAGTTGACGAACAATGACCTGGCTTTATGATGGACCGTTACGGCAGGTAGCAGTTGGTGCCAGCAATCCTTTTTTTCACCAGTCTGGATGCTCTGCATGGCATTCATGCACACACACACACACACACACACACACACACACACACACACACACACACACACACACACACACACACACACACACACCTATTGAAGGGACCAACCCTTCAACTACTGCGAACAATGTCCGCAGGTTGGACCACTGTGCACCTCCTTTTGCAGTCATTGGTGCGGACCCAGAACAGGTTCAACACACACACACACACACACACACACACACACACACGCTTGCAGTACACCATACAGTACTGTACAAACATTAAGTGCACACTTGGAGCATTGCTAGCAGAGCTGTTGTCACACACACACGCACACACACACACACACCGCCCCACTCCTTTGCCCAGACAGTAGCAACAACAACCAAACTGCTCATTGAACAAACGTCGCACAAAGCTCACAACAAAGGGCAATTTAGGGGCAGCAGCACTGTACTAGGCCTTCAGGCAAGCAAAATCGCCTTTCCGTCTACCACATCCCACACGCACAGCGCAGTACATCCGTGGCCATTCCAATCCAACAAATGAAACCACAACATCTAACAATGGACGGCAACAACAGGCAAAATGTTCTCTGGGCGAATGAGGCAATCCAAGTTGAATGCAAGCCGCATCCCGTGCAACAATTGAATTTAAGTAATAAGGAGTAGGAGGGGGGGGGGGGGGGGCATGGAGGTGTTTTGAGCACCCCCAGGCTTTGTGTGGTCAACGCAGTAGAGTGGTACCTTCCCTGAGGCCTCAACAAGCACTCCGAGCGTCTGAGCAAAACGTCTGGACATAATGCACCCACTCAGAACACAAGAAGACCACAGCCCAAGAGATGGAGGGTGATGGAAAGCCCATATTCAGAGGGGATGCATGGGTGGTACATCTGCCTGATCCAGAATGCAATTTTCCCAGGAGGGGCGCTCTGTGGCTGGTTCTGGTGGTGTGGGGCCGGTTCGGCCCATCTGACTTAATGCTGCAGGCACGCATGGCGTGTGGTACAGTGAGGAGAAAGGGGCTACAGAAGGGGGACTACTGCCAAATCCCACAAGAATTGGCGTGCAGAGGCTCAAGGCCCCTCCTCCCCTTTTACATTTGAGACGGCACACTTACCCTCAGAAACAAGGACAGACACTGTGCGCGTGTAATCAGGCCACTGTGAAGCACAGTGTAAGAATAATCCCAGAGTCTGTTGTACCTTGGATCTGGCAAAGTGCTGCTGGAACAGAATAGAGCTGAGAGGGGTACCGTTTGGTGACGCAACAATGCCTCTCGGAGCTTACAACTTCAAAGCAGGTGAAACATGGAGAGATCTTCCGTGGTCTGGGGAGCATCCTGTGCGAAACTTATCAAAACAATGACTTTTGCCTCAACCAATTGCCCTGGTCGACATCCCTGCTTAGCATTATCAGGTACTGAGTGCCTACTAAGGGCAGACATGGGGCAAGGCTTTGATATGTACAAAATGTGGGGCTTGCAAGAGTGGGCATGCGACAATGCGATGTGATGTGATGTCATGTGATGTGATGTGATGTGATGTGATGTGATGTGATGTGATGTGATGTGATGTGATGTGATGTGATGTGATGTGATGTGATGTGATGTGATGTGATGTGATGTGATGTGATGTGATGTGATGTGATGTGATGTGATGTGATGTGATGTGATGTGATGTGATGTGACATAACGTGACGTGTGATGCGGTGGTTTGCAGCCTGAGCGGGTGACGTGCTGACCTTGACGCCCCACGCTGCATCCCCAAATACTTGGGGGAGCTTTCCCCTGACGTTCCCCTATCCTCCCACTGACTGGCCACAGGCTGTGCCCTTCCCCACCATCTGCACAAGCGTGCAAGTGCTGCTCTGACCCAAGGGCCTGGTGCACCAGGGCCCCCAATCCCGCACCCACACACCCCAACAGGTGCACCCCCACCCGGGCTGGCAACCTCCCCGGGAAGAGCCCCTCGAAAAAGCCCCCAAGCTGCTCCTCCCCAGCTAGGCGTTTCCACAGGTCCAGAATGGGGGCACGGGCTGCCACAAGCACATTGGACCATACCAGCCAACCCCCGCCCCACCTAGAAGCACCCCCACCCCCCCTCCTCCTTCTCTCCCCCTATCCCCCCTGCATCAACATTGCTTGGGGGGTGGTGCGGCATGCGGTCAAGGCGTCCTTCAAGGTGGTGCGCTCCAAGGTCGCCGTGGTGCTGCGGGCCAGCGGGAAACATGCGGAGCTGGTTTTCTGGCCCTGGCACGAGTGGGGTGGTTGGGTGGTGCACTTGCCCAAGGCACCACATTCTTGCCTTGCCCCCCATGGAGCAATAGCACTGCTCGATCCAAGGTGCAGCCCAAGAAGACTAGCCGCTGCCCCTCTAGCTACAAACCTGCAGCTGGCAGCAGAACCTCTGCCTCATGTGCCGCGCCAAGCACCTCCTTGTGCTTGTGTGCCTCAGCCCCCCCGAACACGGCGCCAGCGGAGACGGAGAATGTGCCCCGTAGGGTAGGGATCCCGCTCGCCGGATTGACGGGGAGCCACCCGCCCCACTATGGCACCAACACCACGTGGAGCAATGAGCCAGAGCAGTGAGCCATCCATAGCGAGCTCCTCTTAGATGATCCGGAAGGGGCGGAGGAGGTGTGCAGCGGTGGAGGCTTGCTGCAGGGCCCCCTAGACCAACAGGGCAACTGACACCCCTTGCCCCCCAACGTGTAGCTAGAAAGCATATGCCACAATGGCGCGGATCTCGGGCACCAGTCACCCAGCTAGGACAACTTCATGTTAGTGGTCACCCTACCAGTGCTCCACTCGCCCGCTGGCTCATATCTGGGGGGGCAACTCCGGCACCTCCTTGAAATGGCACTCTTCAGGTGAGGGCTTGGCCATGACAGCGGTTGTCTTGGGCTCTCCAGGAAGACCGTTTGCCAATGCCTTAGGCATAGGCTACAACCCAGCGAAGAGTGACACTGGATGCACCAAGGTCAGTAGGGGCTACTACTACTCATTAGGGTAGAGGTCTTTTTAGATCCAACATGATCTTGTGCAAGAAGGGAGGAAGAGAGGTAAAGGGAGAGGGGTACCGTCCCTTTATCTCCCATGGCCTCTGCCTTGTGGAGCGCGGTGCGTTGGAGGAATCTAGCCCCCACCCTTAGGTCTCCTCTGGAGGGGCTCAGCAAGACAAGGAGGGGTCGGCAAAAGCTATAGCCCTTAGGGCCCCGTGTTGTCTGAGGTGGCCAAGGTGCAACGGGCTCACCACGGTGCTCTGCTCCCTCAAGTGCTCCTAGGGCACAGAAAAGCTCGGCATGCCCTCGGAAATAGCATCTACCGAGACGTCTCCAGCTAGTCCAACCGGTCTGTCTAGGAGTGCCACTACTGCATGTCTAGGTGGCACCCCATGCACCCCTGAGGGTTTCGGTTGTGGGCTAGAAGAAGCCACACCCCAAGCAACCATGGTGTAGGGCCCCCCTGCCACGCAGCTAGGGCCCAGAGCACGACCATTTAGTTGCGCAAAGACCCGGGCCAGCACGGGGTAGTCATTGATGCCATGTGAAGAACGCCCACTGTGCCAGCAAGTTGTCATGACCATCGGGGCACACAGCATACGATTGTGCGTGTTGCAAAAAGGCGTCTCCTGGGCTTTGTCCCAACACTAGTTTGGCAATACAGTTGCGGCCGAGTCCTTTGCAGAGTTCCCACTATTCACAGCCAGTCTATTGTGTGGGCCCTCTCGTTTGGTCATTTTGGTTGGTCTATCTTGTTGGATTTCAGCTGGGCGTCGGTTGGGGCAGTCAGGGGTGCACAAGGCAAAAGGTGCTGTGTTTCTTGTTTGTGTGCACAGGGAATGACAGGAGGGTCTATCTCCTCACTTTGACGACAGCTGGCTTGTCCAGATCCAGAGTGAAACGGACGGCTGTCTGCAGCGGGACAGAATCGCTAGCAACCCCTGAAACATCTACAATTTGACCCGCATGTGTTTGATCAATAAACATGGCATCAGTGATATGCTACATATCGTGGGCAGAGGATTTGCTGACATGCACATGCACACACACACACACAGTGTGTGTTGGGGGGTGGGGTGAATGCGTGCGATTTAATATGTGTGCAGGGTAGGTGAGGGCAGCAGCTTCGTACAGGTCATATGGATGGATACGCCTTCTGCAATGGACACACATTTGTAAAATACCATCAGCCAATAAAGGTTGATATATTGGTCGTGCCAAAGCTGGGACCCACCATCTTGGTTCTCCTGTGCGAATGCACCAAAAAGTGCAGCCCGTGCAACAGGATGTGCCCTGGGCGCTGCAAGAGACATACACTGCACACACGACAGGCAACACAGACCCTCAAATTGTTGGAGCATGACAAAGAAAACAGACACAGCGCACGTGGTGTAGTCACCCACACCACAGACAGCCAAACAAGAGAGAATACACAAAGGTACGCCAAACGAATTGCTGTTCCACAGCGGCAAAACGAATGTCCGAGGTAATGGCGAGATACAGCAACACACAGCAGGGCAGAGGGGGCCCAAAGGCATGGTACATGGTACATGATGTACATCATACATGTGCACGGCAATACACGAAATCAAAAACCAAGAGGATGTGAAACACAATTGCATGACAAATCCCTTGGCTCAAGCTCAGGATGACCCCATGGTACACGTAATAGCAACGACTCCAGGGGTCTACATGCGCAGCCACACGCCCGTCATCAATCCGGGCCATATCATCCCTCACTCATCCCAGTGATGACGTGTTTGCGTCCAAACTGCGGCCCTTTCAAGACTTCTGGGTTGTAGATCCCATAGAGCGTCCGGTATTCCGATTCATGGCCCAAAGCAAAATCCGACCGATCTGCATGGCAGAAGATGCGAGTCAGATATGCGTTCAGCGTCCAGACAACAGACAGTCAACTCGTACTGACGTCATATTGCACAATGCACAGTTGCAAGCATGCGCTGTGTGCTGCTTTTACCACCACTTAAAACACAAACACGCATATGCGAAAGAATCAAATACATTGGCTCGTGCTCGCAAAGATGCGGCAGGGGCTGACCCCAGGGCCACGCAAACAGCCTGGCCGCTGCCATGAAAGGGCCATGCACAAGCCTAATGTCCCCCATTGGCCCGGTGGGCATGCGACGGTGGCTGGGAGGGGGGGCTGCAGCGCAAGTGGAGGCGTGCTGACGCAGTTCAAAAAGAATCCACGTGCAACTGCAGGGCATGCCCTTGCAAGTCAAAGTATCAGCCCCCAAGACCCCAAGGAGTCCGGCTGAGGCAATGCACAGATAGGGCTGGCCCATCCCCCCCCCCCCTTTGCGATGGCAGCAGGATACTCTCTTACCTGCCTCACGAGATCTGCTTGGTTTGCTTGGAACAGTCCACAGACAGCCAACGCAAGCAGGAGAGGATATGTGGTGTGCAGACCACCTTGCTGCCACTGCCCATAATAGCGGTGGTCTGCCCACGACGGGCATCCGATTGGGCTGTGTAATGTGGCACATTGCCCAGCTTCCTTAGCTCCTCAGTTGCAGACAGCACGTTATACGGAGCTTGCGCTCCCCAATAATGCAAGCATGAAATTCGTCACCATCTCGAGTACCATCACCAAAAAACGTACCAGGTCGGAGGGAGGGCGGGGGTTGTCAGAAAATATGACTGAAACCTACACAAAATTTTTCAAAAGACAAAGGACACACAAGGCCCTCTGAAGCTCCACACGTCACTTCATGATACGTGTGATTATTTCTGCAAATCTCCCTGTTGAAAATGTGATGGAACCGCTGGATCAAATAGCCAGCACTAGAGAGGGCATATGCACATGCAGTTGGGAACCCCCAATGTGGTGCACTACGTGGACTCATCATGGCTGCTGAGTAGAACATTGGTGTACCAAGAAACGCGGCTCAAGATCTGCACATGAATTAAAGCAATGACCATTTCTTTGGGCAACTGTCTTTGCCTAAACAAAGGGGGTGAATAAATTCCACAAGACATTGTTCCGCAGATCTTTTCCCATGGAGTTTTTCCTGCACAAAAACGCAACCCCCTGCGGGATTGGTGTATCTTCCAAGTGGCACACTTGCAAATTTTGGACGGAATTGTACATCAATGTACACATTTTCTTGGCTACCGTTCAGGGAGAAATACACCTTGTGGATCTAATAGGCCCAAGTGAAGGGGGTTGTTCGGGGCCTAATGCCAGGGATCCATAGCCGAGGCCCACTTGAATGATGTCCTGGTCTCGGCGGTTGTGACGGGTGCAGATTGCCGTTAAGTGGGTTGAGTCCACAAGGCATATCCACATGTGTATGTAATTTGTTTGGGCACGCGACCAAACACCATCGCACACACCATGGGTGATGGGGTTGGCATGTTTCCGTGTGGTGAGGCCATGGATCGAGGTCATGAGGGGTCTTGCGTAACAGATACAGTACTGGGCCTCTCTGATTTTTTTTGTTTGTCCTCGTAAGTAGGTCACAGCAGTGTGACACAGTCTGGTTGGGGTAGTCTTTCGCTAGTTCTCTGACATGCTCAGAACGAACCCTTCCCCCACCCACACCCACAAAGTGGAATGCAACACTTGGTGCCACGAATACATCATCTAGAATTGCCAGCAGCATTTTGTGAGGTGTACTATTCTTGTCCCACGACTGGAACGGCACAGCTCCATTTCCCATCCGCTGGCCCTCAGACTGCCCACCTGAAAAGCCCTAGTTACGAGGGCCACTCCTCCAGACCCCACCACACGACCCTCCGGCTACTCTTGCGTGCACACCGGCCCGCAACGACCTTCGTGCCGTTCCTGGGGGCGGCACGCTATGGGGGTTCGGGGGCAGGGAGGAAAACACTGCTTTCCATGAGGTTTCCCCGGGGAGCACCTCCAGCCAGCATGGTGGGGCGGCCGGTGAGAACACGTAGCTGCCCTCGTCGGCCCCTCTGTCGTGCCGCCTTCACCCGTCAGAGAACCCATCTCCCCGCGTCCTGCTTCACTGCGGCCCACCACTCCTGCACCTCTCACCCTTGTCATCGGTGTCTCTGTGCGTGCCCACCTGTTCATGGGGCGCCAATAGACCCCCCCCTCCGCTCCCAACGCCCCTTTGTTCCCCAAATGAAACAAAAAAAAGGAGAGTCAAAAGGCCCTTTTGAGTTGCAGGTCACTGTTTTCCAAGTTCATGTGGGGGATTGTAGAGCGTCAAGGGCAGTGCACCCTGCTGCATAGAGTGTGTCATATGGAGGACAGCATACACACGTTGTTTGGTGTTGAAAGAGACACGGCAAAAGTGAACAGCTGTGGCATGGCAAAGACTCAGGGGAGTACATGGCCCACACGCCATTGAACCAGGAGCAGGCACTTCACAAGGCTCGGGACAAGTGCAACTGGCAGAGGTACCCCCGCATTCTCACTCGCACCGGTGGAGGCAGTTCTGGTGCAGGTACACAGGCAGACGCAACGTCAGGAATCACACTGACACACACCTTTGGTGGGTTCCGATCTCTTGGGTTGTGCGGCCTTTGTTTCGGGAGGGGGTGCTTTGTACACGTCCTGGTTGGTGGTGACCGCAACAAATGGGACCTGCCGCGCAAAGCAGGCAGCCGCGTTCCGAACACCTCCGGAGGGGATTACCATTTGCTTCGGGGGGGGGGGGGGGGGCAGCCCACCCTCCTCCAGAGCGCGCCAACCCCCTTTCAAAGCACCCTCTCCCGCTGGAATGGAGGTGATGCATGTGCTTCAGTGCCGCCGTGTTTGGTATGGGCTTGGGGTTTTCTGCGACTTGTAGAAGCCTCCGCTTCTGGTCAGACAGCGTCTCCTAGACCACTGTCACACTTTGGTGCTCATTCATGTTTTTGAAATTTTTAGCTTATTGGTAAACGTTCTATGCAGCTACAAGGGCCTGTTAGTGAAACACAACATGTCTGCCGCAGCTACAGTAAGCCTCAACACCGCCTTCATCGATGTCAGTCAATTCCATGAGATCGAATCGTGGCTGTGGCGCTTTGGCAGAAGCATCAGAGACAGCGCTCTCCCGATGGTTCAACCCAAGAACACTGGTGGACAGCCCCAAAGTACTCCCCCAGTTTCACAGGGCCGTCAAAAGGGCGGTTCTCGGACTCACATCTGTTGTCACACTCCTCCGCACACAAGGCAATGGAACCCAAGCACACGGCAGTGCGCAGACAACGAAGGCCCTGCTCTGCACAGTGAGCGAGAAATGATGTGATTGTGAAAAAAGGGCATTTGATTCACCGTACAACCGGGCACTCCTACATGATGCGATTGTGAACCAAGGCCTACATGACACGGGTGGGGTTTCGACTGGGGACGTGGAGTTTCAAATGGTGCCGAGGCTGCCCCCACGACATTTCCTTTGGGCGCTTCGCGTCCAGTATGGCCCCTGTGGGTGGTGGTCACTATGGATGCGCCGAAACAGCCCCGCGCCGAAAGTGTTGCCTGCCGGAACGTCCCTCCCCCCGTTAACTGAGCAGCAACGCCCCCCAGGGAGCGGCATCATGAGAGGCAGACCTCATGGGGCTGACGGAAGACATGCTCGGGCTGTATTGTGGTGGGGCGCTCCACGTCCTGCGTCCAATCACGCAACTGCGTCTGGTTCATCGTGACACCTGAATGCGAGGCAGGCGAGTGAGTAACTATGCCACAGCGCGGGGCATGGGGCAGATTCTCGAATGTGCCACATGACACCCGGTGCTGTGTCAGAAATACATGCCACAGTTACGAAAATGGTCTGCTCTCCTCCAGTAGCAAAAGAATCAGACCCACAACGGGTGGGCATCCCTCAAGGTGCGCCTCAAACTTAACCCGCACGCCCCTCTACAGATGGTGATGTCAGATGGATGCTTCCAGACCATTGAAACGGCGGAGGGGCGCCTTGGAGCCCCCTGCGGAGCCCCCCTTGCAGAGAGGGCTCCAATGGCGGACCTCGTATTCGCGGCCAAGGACTGCGCATGTGCATCTCAGTGGCTCCTGTGCAGCCTGGAGCCCTGGCCCTGGGACAACGCCAGCGCCATGCGCACACCGTGGATCACACTGGGCACACGGAGCACTTTACCCACCGCCAAGTTCCACAGAAACTGGGGGAATCAGCGAATAGCCCTTTAAGCCCCTGTTGCCAACCCCCGCCCCCAATTTCAGGGGTTGCAATTCTTCACCAGCGCAGGGGATAGAATCAGCCCACGTCCCCCTGTAAAGAGGTTTGGAGTGTCACCAGGTATGCCTCTGCCACACGTAAACACGCGGGCACAGTCACTGCAAAAACCGCACCTGCACGCATGCACACACGCAGACACACCTTCGAAGGGCAGTGACGCTGCCGGTGGTGGTGGGCTGTGCACGCGACGGAAATTGCGATTCCAGGGGTTGGTGGCACTGGGGTCCTTCGCAGTGAACGCCTCTCTGCTGGTGGTCGTCCCTTCAAACGGCACCGTTTTGATCACGTCCGCCCTCTGTTTTCTGCGGCGCGGCACCACCGGAGGCTCAGTGTACGACTCTCCAGCGGTTGTTTTGAAGTGGTCGGGGTCCCCGTACCCCGTGAACTTGGGGGGTACCGATTGGTGGATACGGACGGGCTGCGGCGTGAAGGAAACGAGGAGCAGGCAGAAATGAGGCGGGCGTCGGCCCTGCGGTACCTCATGTTCGCGAATCTGATGTGTGCAAGTCGCGTGGCCAGACTCATCCCTCAAGTATAACGCGGAGCAGTACTACTGCCGAGTGGGGCGGATGTCCCATGGCCCCCCTCACCCCGACTTGCCTGCGTGCAGGGCAGGCACGCTCTCTAGCACAGCACTGCCCTGCAAGCGGACCGTTTTCGGGGAGCTGCAATGCGAAGGTTCTGGGGCTTGTCTGAAGGGTGCCTGCTACAGGGGGGGAGGGGGGAGAATTTCGGCCGGGTAAAATTTTGGTGCTTTGTGCACAGTTACAGAAAATTTCGGCACAGCCGGGTTGCGCAAAATTTCGTGGGGAAAATTTCGGCACCAATCTCAAAGCCGAAATTTTCCCCACGAAAGTTTCCCCCGCCGAAATCCCCCCCCCCCCCCCTGTATGAACGGCGGCTGGTTTGAAGGGCTGCCCAAGGGAAAGCCTTCACACCCCAAAGGAACCCACGCACTGCATATCTGAAGCTGATGAGCTGCGGAGGTGCTAAGGGGCAGAGACACACCGGCGCCTCCAAGCAACCGCCCGGATGTGCAAACGTTCGGCCGTACTCGGACCGTTCCGTGATACGCCTACAAAAGTGCACGGGAGCGCCCGTTGCCATACTCTCGTGAATCTCACGGTCTGCCTTCGACACCAGAGAGTCCCGGTGCTTGGCTGTGGAGACAGAACCAGGTAGCGAAGCGGAGGAGGGCTCGGGAGCGGAGGTTGCACTTGACGAGGTGGGAGAAGGAGGTTCAAGCTCAAGATACTCCTTTCTCGACCTTGTGGCACGCAGCATCACAAAAAGTTTGTTCGCGAACTAACGAGGGAAATTTGCTACAGGGCAAAACGTTTGGCCAGAGGGGTGCCTGGGGAAGGGCAGGGAAGGACCCTGGCACAACTGCTAACGATCGTGAGCTGGTCGTCGATTGGACATCAAGTGTCGGCGATTGGGGACTAACCGACAGGGATTGGGGGGTACTCCCGCAGTTCAGTGGTTGGAGGCATGAACTCTAAGTACCCTGGGCAAGAGTTCAATTCCCGCCCGGCCTACCCCACCGAGTGGCATGCGGAGGAGGTCCCGAGAAGGGTCGCGCTCGAACCCGAGGGGTAGCCCGACCTCACCACTGGAGCTGGTAGCTCAGTGGTTAGCCAGGTCCCGGACTTTCCTTCAGCAAAAAAAAAAAGCTTCCTGTCCGTTGAAGAAACCGCTGACGCAGGTTTGGAAGACAGTAAGCCATGCCTTGTGGGTTGTGGGTTGCTGTCCACTGTTTCACTTTTTCTTCAATTATCAAGAATATCAGAATTGAAATGCAAACGTTGCAAATGGAGGGAGCAAGGCGGAGGATCGATGCGCCGAAATGCGTCGACCGAGTCCTCGCGTCGGCGGTGGGTAGTTTGCATTCCACCTCCAGATGCAGGCTGTCAGCAGGTGTGCTGCGAGCAGGTCGACAGCAATCCCACAGAAAAGAAACCGTATAGACAACAAGATGTGCATCCCGAACCATGAACCCCGACACCAGACAGATGTCGACCAGGCACACCGCAACCAATTATTGACACATCATGCAGGGGTTCCCAACGGTACGAGGAATGAAGGGAATGTGTGTGTGCGTGCATGCGTGCGTGCGTGCGTGCGTGTGTGTGTGTGTGTGTGTGTGTGTGTGTGTGTGTGTGTGTGTGTGTGTGCGTGTGTGCATGCGTGATATTAGCCTGTTACCAGGTATGCACGGTCGACCGGCCTCGCACTGACATCCTTGACTTGGGAGTGTAGCATCTGATTGGTACCAGCCCAACGCGCCACAATGTGCATGTGTGTGAGTTGGTGTGCGTGTATGTGTGTGTGTCTGCATGCGTGCGTGTGTGCGTGTGTGTGTGTGTGTATGCGCATGTGCATGTATCTGTGTATGTGTGTGCACCCCCCAAGACAAGCCAAATCATGCACAAACTGCGATGTTTAACTCCTGCTTTCCTAAAAATCAGCTGAACCATGAGTTGGAGTCTGATTGCCCCGCTCTCTCTGTGTGTCTCTGTGTGTTTGTGAGAGAGAGAGAGAGAGAGAGTGTGTGTGTGTGCGTGTGTGACTCAACATCATTTGAAACCACAGCATAGCGTTTACTAACATACATCACCTCTCTACAAAACTCTCCGCACTGCAGCAAAGTTTGGTTTCGCTGATGCACAGCTTTCCCCCCTTCCTGCCCGGCACGACACGAAGATACAAACCTAGATACAAATCATGTGCCTGCATCCCTAATGCCCATGCTGCTACCCCTGTGTGGGGGCCCTCCTGAGGGGCGAGCCCATGAGGATGGAATGACCCACACAATGCTGACAACGGGGGGTTGTAAAACTGCCAGACTGCCGCCTTGACCTGCCTCTCCCGCTGTTGATGGTTTGCCCATCCCGGCAGGCGAGAGGGCGGCTAACCAATAGCACCTTAGTTGACTGCAAAAATAGTAATATCTCTGCCTCCGAGCCCTGTCCCACTACTACCCATTCGTGAGTGAATCTTGATGCCATGGTGGAAGGTGTACTGGGATGATCTTGATCAATGTGCAAACACCAGAGTAGATCAAAGATTCCGATGTTTGAGTCGCAGGACTTCATACAACAAAGACTCTGGTGTCAAAATACACATCCCATCATACAATGATGATTCCTGGGTTAAGCTCCTCAGCCCCAACTACAATCGAGATTGGGCCTCCAGGTTGACTATACCAGTTCCTCCATAGGAGAAACCATTGGTACCAGAGATTCGAGCAGTCTGACAGACTCTTAGAGTATCTCACGCACGGGGGGGCCGTCTCCTCGCTTTTGTACGCGACCCCCCCCCCAGTAGAACTGGGCCGAAGGCCCCTGGGGGGGGGGATTGGAGGGGGGGGGTTCAGGGAGGGGCGATCGGGGGGGGGGGGGGTCCAGGTGGGGCAATTGGGGGTGGGGGGGGGTTTGGCACAAGGCCTTGGTGGTTAGCTCGTGGGGGGGGGGGGGGCACAGGCTCCGCTTACCTCCCCTTGCCCTCCCTCTAACCATACCATCACTATAACCCTAACCCTAACCTTTGCAGTAACCTGGTTTGGCCATGCCAGACACGTTGTTTGGGCTGAGCATCATCCACCAAATTTCGTTCATGGCTGCTTTTGCCACATCATTGCTCTGCATTTTGGACCCCAATACTCCCTCTAACCCTAGCCTAGGGTTAGGGTTAGGGCCACCGAGCTGGTGGAACCAGTCTTGGTTTTATAACCCTTTTTAGTGTCTAGGATGGACCTACCAGGTTTAGCAAGCAGCAAGCAAGCAAGCAGCAAGCAAGCAGCACGCGCGAAATGGGGAAAAATGGGAACTCCGTCGTGGTGCTTCGGATTTGGTTGAAATTTTGGTGCATGATACCTATGGGTGTGAAGTACAATCACACGAAGTTGAGCGAGAAACTCAACGGTGGCGGCCGGGAACGGGATTCGCAAGTGGCGGACCTCGGTTTCAAAAACTGTAATTTAGGGCCAAGAACAGCCATTTTTTGGGCCAAAAAAGCCCTAGAACCCATTCAAAACGGCCAACCGAAGGGAAACGGTTGGTACACTCCACGTGCGGCTTGACTTCCACATGTCAACGAGCTCTTTGCGGCCCTCTAACCCATGATATGTCCCGGAAACGGGCCAAAAAGGCCCCCAGAAGCTCCAAATGCCAACAGCCACAAACCAAGAATAGGCCATATCTTTGGCTACATGGCTCCAAAATGCGATTCCGAGGGCACCTACTCCACCCGCAACCCCCCACTTTTTGTGGTTTCCACCCCTCAGAATTGCCCAAACGGACGCCTAGACCCCCGCACATGAGCCACTAGACTGCGGCAAGCTGCAAGCTCAAACCCAAACAGGTGGGTGCCCAAGTGGGTCAACAGGGTCCAGTAGGGGCAAAAAGATGACTTTACTCAAAAATGATCCTAGGCCATGTGCGACGCTTAAACAAGTGTTTTTGGACTGTTTTGAGCTTGTGGTGGCCCATTTTGGTCCTCCGAAAATCCCAAAATGCCTTGAAAATGGGCTGTTTTGGGACGAAAAATGGGTCAAAAATGGGTCAAAAACGCATTTTTCCAAACCTCATCCTAGACCATTTGGGGTGCACAAACAGGTGAAATGAGCCCATTTTGAGCCCATTTTGGGGCATTTTGGCCCCTCAGAAGTCCAAAAAGCCTTGAAAGTGGGCCTCGTGGTGATGGGGTTCACTTGCAAGCTGATTTCACTTTGTCAAGAGCCATCAATGTGTGAATCATTCTTGATGTACCTCACCAGTCATAGCTAATGTTCCCTCCCCCACCAGCTTGGTCCCAATATTCAGTCTTCATTAGGGTCAAGGTCACCGAGCTAGTGGAACCAGTCTTGGTTTTATAACCCTCTTTAGTGTCTAGGGTGGACCTAACAGGTTTAGCAAGCAGCAAGCATCAAGCACGCGCGAAATGGGCAAAAAATATAGCTCCGTTGTGGTGCTTCGGATTCGGCCAAAAATTTGGCAGATTCTACCTATGGGTGTGAGGGACAACCACACAAAATATGAGCCAAAAACTCAACGGTGGCCACCGACAGCCCCAAACCAAAAATAGACCATATCTTGGGCTACATGGCTCAAAACGCGATTTCGAGCGCACCTAATCCACCCGCAACCACCCACTTTTGATGGTTTCCACTCCTCAAAATTGCCCTAACCGACGCCTGGACCCCCGTACCTAGGGCCAATGGGCGGCAAGCTGCAAGAGGTGGGTGCCAAAATGGGTCAACAAGGTCCACCGGGTGCAAAAAAATGGCTCTTTTCAAAAATGATCCTGGACCACATGGAATGCCAAAACAAGTGTTTTTGGTGCGTTTTGAGCTTGTGGTGGCCCGTTTTGGCCCTTGTAAAATCCCAAAATGCCTTGAAAATGGGCAGTTTTGCGCCCAAAAATGGGTCAAAAACGGGTCAAAAATGTGTTTTTCCAAAAATGATCCTACACCATTTGGGGTGCCTGAACAAGTGAAATGAGCCCTCTTTGACCCCATGGCAAGCCATTTTGGCCACTCCAAAATCACAAAATGCCTTGAAAATGGGCTGTTTTGGAACCAAAAATCGGTCAAAAATGGATCAAAAATGTGTTTTTCCAAAGATACCTTTGGACTATTTGGGGTGCACAAAGAAGTGGAATGAGCCCATTTTGAGCCCATGTTGAGCAATTTTGGCCCCTCTCAAGGCCAAAAGGGCCTTGAAAAATGGGCCAATTTGGGACCACAAATGGCTCAAAAACGGGTGAAAACCATGGTTTTCCAAAAATGGTCCTAGTCAAGCTGTGGTGCCCAAACGGATGAACACGGCTCATTTTGAGCCCCTTTTGAGCCGCTTTCATCCACTTTGCACTGCGTATCTCATTTGTCGTTGAACTCTCCTAGACGATGTTCCTTCCCCCACCAGCTCGGTCCCAATATTCAATCCTGGTTAGGGTTCGGGTCAGGGTCACCGAGCTGGTGGAACCAGCCTTGGTTTTATAACCCTCTTTAGTGTCTAGGGTGGACCTAATAAGTTTAGCTAGCAAGCAAGCAAGCAGCAAGCACGCGCGAAATGGGCAAAAATCACAGCTGTGTCGTGGTGCTTCCGATTCGGCCCAAATTTTGGTGGATGCTACCTATGGGTGTGAGGGACAACCACACAAAGTATGAGCCAGAAACTCAACAAAGGCGGCCAAGAACGGGCGTCGCAAAGGCTTGACCTCCATTTCAAAATCTCCGTTTTGGGGCGAAAATTAGCCTTTTTTTGCCCAAAACCACCCTAGAACCTGCTGAAAACAGCCAAATGAAGGGAAACAGTGGCTACTCTACACATGCAGCTAGACTTCACCGTGCCAAACGCCCCTCTGTGGCCCTCTAACTCCACAATATGTTCGCGAACTACCCCCAAAAGGCCCGCAAAGTCCCCAGAATTTGTGCACATTGGCCGCCGATAGCCCCAAACCAAAAACAGACCATGTCTTGGGCTATGTGGCTCAAAACGTGATTTCGACTGCACCTAATCCACCCGCAACCACCCACTTTTGGTGGTTTCCACCCCTCAAAATTGCCCTAACCAACACCTAGACCCCCGTACCTAGGCCTAGTGGGCTGTGGCAAGCTGCAAGAGGTAGCCCAAAGAGGTGGGTGCCAAAATGGGTCAACAAGGTCCACCGGGTGCAAAAAAAAAATGACTTTTTTCAAAAATGATCTTTGACCACATGGAATGCCAAAACAAGTGTTTTTGGCGCGTTTTGAGCTCGTGGTGGCCCGTTTTGGCCCTTGTAAAATCCCAAAATGACTTGAAAATGGGCAGTTTTGCGCCCAAAAATGGGTCAAAAACGGGTCAAAAATGTGTTTTTCCAAAAAAAAAATGATCCTAGACCATTTGGGGTGCCTGAACAAGTGAAATGAGCCCTCTTTGAGCCCATTGCAAGCCATTTTGGCCACTCCAAAGTCACAAAAAGCCTTGAAAATGGGCAGTTTTGCCCCAAAAATGGGTCAAAAACGGGTCAAAAATGTGTTTTTCTAAAAAAAAAAATCATCCTAGACCATTTGGGGTGCCTGAACAACTGAAATGAGCCCTCTTTGAGCCCATTGCAAGCCATTTTGGCAACTCCAAAGTCACAAAAAGCCTTGAAAATGGGCAGTTTTGCGCCCAAAAATGGGTCAAAAACGGGTCAAAAATGTGTTTTTCTAAAAAAAAATCATCCTAGACCATTTGGGGTGCCTGAACAAGTGAAATGAGCCCTCTTTGACCCCATGGCAAGCCATTTTGGCCACTCCAAAGTCACAAAATGCCTTGAAAATGGGCTATTTTGGGACCAAAAATCAATGAAAAATGGATCAAAAATGTGCTTTTCCAAAGATACTTTTGGACCACTTGGGGTACCTAAACCAGTGGAATGAGCCCATTTTGAGCCCATGTTGAGCAATTTTGGCCCCTCTCAAGGCCAAAAGGGCCTTGAAAAATGGGCCAATTTGGGACCACAAATGGCTCAAAAACGGATGAAAACCATGGTTTTCCAAAAATGATCCTAGTCAAGCTGTGGTGCCCAAACGGATGAACACGGCTCATTTTGAGCCCCTTTTGAGCCGCTCTCATCCACTTTGCACTGCGTATCTCATTTGTCGTTGAACTCTCCTAGACGATGTTCCTTCCCCCACCAGCTCGGTCCCAATGTTTAATCCTGGTTAGGGTTAGGGTCAGGGTCACCGAGCTGGTGGAACCAGCCTTGGTTTTATAACCCTCTTTAGTGTCTAGGCTGGACCTAATCACCAAGCTTTGCAGCAGCCCATTTTGGGGCATTTTGGCCCCTCAGAAGTCCAAAAAGCCTTGAAAGTGGGCCTCGTGGTGATGGGGTTCACTTGTAAGCTGATTTCACTTTTCCTAGAGCCATCAATGTGTGAATCATTCTTGATGTCCCTCACCAGTCATACCTAATGTTCCCTCCCCCACCAGCTCGGTCCCAATATTCAGCCTTGATTAGGGTCACCGAGCTGGTGGAACCAGCCTTGGTTTTATAACCCTTTTTAGTGTCTAGGGTGGACCTGCCAGGTTTAGCAGCAGCAGCAAGCAAGCAAGCAGCAAGCAGCAAGCAAGCAGCAGCACGCGCGAAATGGGGGAAAATCAGAACTCCGTCGTGGTGCTTTGGATTTGGTTGAAATTTTGGTGCATGATACCTATGGGTGTGAAGTACAATCACACAAAGTTTGAGCGAGAAACTCGACGATGGCGACGCGACCGGCAACGGGATTCGCAAGTGGCGGACCTGCGTTTCAAAATCCGTCAAAAATGGCCAGATAATGCCTTTTTTTGGGCAGTTTGGGTGCCCAGGATATGCGTGAAGGGGTCCATTTGCATTGGAACTAACCTAAATGATAAACAAACACCTTTCATCATCGTTTAGTGTGTTATGTACCCGATTAGGGGCCTCAACGACCACTTTTTGGGCCGAAAATACCGCAAAATCAGCTTGAAAAGCACCCTTTTTGCATACCTTTTCAAATCACACCTCTCGTGCCGTGTTTTATAGCCATGGATTGCATTGGGCACCCTTGTGGTGATTAATAACGATGAATGGGATCATTTTGAAGCCTTTTCCACATTGTCATCACCCTTCAATGCCCCATTTTGGCACCGCAGAGTGGTGTTCAGCGCGCACGGTACACGTGCTACGGTAGGGTCACGGGGGTCATCTGTGGGTCCAAAGATGGTCCAAAATTATTTTTTCCAAATTTGTTACTAGACCACTTGGGGTGCTCAACCAAGTGTTTTTAGCCCGTTTTGAGCCCATGGTGGCCCGTTTTGACCCTCCAAAATTCCCAAAAAGCCTTGAAAATGGACTTTAGGTTTAGCAGCAGCAAGCAGTAGCAGGCAGCGGTAGCACGCGCGAAATGGGGGGAAATGAGAACTCTGTCGTGGTGCTTCGGATTCGGCTGAAATTTTGATGGATGATACCTATGGGTGTGAAGTACAATCACACAAGGTTTGAGCAAGCAACTCAACGGTGACGGCCGGGACTTCGCAAGTGGCGGACCCAGGTGTCAAAATCTGTCAAAAATGGCCAAAAAATGCCTTTTTTTTGGCATTTACGGGTGCCTATCAGGTCCTTGGAGAGGGGCATTGGCAGGGAAACAGATATACACATGATGAACAATCACCTTTGGTCACTGTCTAGTGGGGTTTACACCTAAGTAGTGGGTTCGACGACCTCTTTATGGGTTCAAAATACCGCAAAATCGGCCTTGAAAAGCACCCTTTTTGCATAATTTTTCAAGTTGCACGTTCTGGTAACGTGTATTTTAGCCATGAATTGCATTGGGCACCCTTGTGGTGCTGAATAACGATGAATGGGATCACTTTGAAGCGTTTTTTCATATTATCATCACCCTTCGATGCCCCATTTTGGCACAACAGAGTGGTGTTGAGCGCGCACAGTGCACGTGCTAGGGTAGGGTTACATGGGTCATCTATGGGTCCAAAAATGGTCCAAAATCATTTTTTCCAAATTTGTTCCTAGACCACTTCGGGTGCTCAAACAAGTGTTTTTGGCCCGTTTTGAGCCCATGGTGGCCCGTTATGCCGCTCCACAATTCCAAAAGACCTTGAAAATGGGCTTTTTGGGGACCAAAAAGGGTCAAAAATGGGTCAAAAATGCGTTTTTCCAGAATAATAACTAGACCGGTTGGGGTGCATAAACAAGTGAAATGAGCCCGTTTTGAGCCCATTGTAAGCGATTTTGGCCCGTCTAAAGTCACAAAATGCCTTGAAGGTGATGTTCCTTTCCCCACCAACTCGGTCCCAATATTCAGTCCTGGTTAGGGTCACCGAGCTGGTGGAACCAGTTTTGGTTTTATAACCCTTTTTAGTGTCTAGGGTGGACCTACCACGTTTAGCAGCAGCAGCAGGCAAGCAAGCAGCAAGCAGCAGCACACGCGAAATGGGGGAAAATCATATGTCCGTCGTGGTGCTTTGTATTTGGTTGGAATTTTGGTGCATGATACCTATGGGTCTGAAGTACAATCACACAAAGTTTGAGCGAGAAACTCAACGGTGGCGACTGGCAACGGGCTTCGCGGGTAGCGCACCCAGGTTTCAAAATCTGTCAAAAATGACCACAAAATGCCATTTTTGGGTAGTTATAGGTGCCTAGCATGTCCTTGTAGGGGGGAATTGGCATGGAAACCAATGTTGATGTTGAACGAACACCTTTGGTCATTGTCTAGTGGGGTTCACACCCAAGTAGTGGGCCCGATGACCTCTTTTTGGGCCCATTTTCGACACATTTTTAGCCCCTATATGTTCCCAACCACCCTCCGGTTATTTCTTCGCCGCCTGAACTCCGACAACCCTCACCTCCCCCTTTTTCTAAGTGCCCAAGGTTATGCCAAAGTTCATATTTATGGGGGGTGTCGCCCTGCTTGCACTCCGGCGTGTGGTTGTGGTGCGTGTACTTCCTGCAACATACGTGTACCAAAAAATTGATGTCTCTATCCGGCTATTGTGTGCCTGTCAAGTGTTGCATGTTCCTTGTTTCACGCATTACGGGGTGGTTGGGAACTTATAACGGCTAAAATGTGTCAAAAATGGGCCCAAAATGAGGTCATTGTATTTGCACCCCCCATTGCATTCTCACACAAATGTTTCGTGGTATCAGCAAATAGTACAAGCCACTTTTGTACTAAAACACTACACTTGAAACAAGAAAAAATACCTAGTACAAGGTGATATCCCTAAGTGCAAAAGGATGAGCAACATAGTTATACCAATACACAACCATTCCAAGGACACAAAGAAAACAAAGTACAATCGGCTTTCACTTCACCGCGATCCCGTTTCATATGCATTAGGCACGTGATGATTCATTGATGCTTTGCTTGAGTGCGATGGCCCCCGCCACCACAATGGCCGGTAGCAGGTAAGAGGGGCTTTGCGGGCAGATGCTACAGGACTCAAGCCCTGCACATTCGGGTACGGCGAGGGTGGGGGGTTAGGGGAATATAAAACTGACAGTGACATTCATGCGATAATGGGATCGCGGTGAAGCAAAAGCCATTTGCAAACTCAAAAGGAGGGAAGGGAAGACAAAACCGACAGTGACATTCATGCAATCGGATCGCGATGAAGCGAAAGCCATTTGCCGGTGCAAAAAGAGGGGAGAGGAATGCAGAACACACAACCACATGCATGCAACCCTCAATCGCCATCCTACATGCAACTCCCAATTGACTTTCCTCCACCCTAGCACGAACAAAAGCAAATGTTGGAACCCGTGCGGCAAAGAAATAACTGGAGGGTGGTTGGGAACACGGAATGACATGCATATAACCCTCAATGTCCATCCTCTCTGCAAACCCATGCAGTCAAAAATTAGAACTCATGCTGTCCAAAATCAATGGGACCGTGGTGAAGCGAAAGTCATTTGCAAACACAAAAATCAAGGAGGGGAATACAAAACAAACAGTGACAGTCATGCAATAATGGGATCGCGGTGAAGCGAAAGTCATTTGCAAACACGTAAAGGGGGAGGGGAATACAAAACAGACAGTGACAGTCGTGCAATAATGGGATCGCGGTGAAGCGAAAGTCATTTGCAAACATATAAAGGGGGAGGGGAATACAAAACAGACTGTGACATTCGTGCGATAATGGGATCGCGGTGAAGCGAAAGCCATTTGCAAACTCAAAAGGAGGGAGGGGAAGACAAAACATACAGTGACATTCATGCAATAATGGGATCGCGGTGAAGCGAAAGTCATTTGCAAACATATAAAGGGGGAGGGGAATACAAAACAGACTGTGACATTCGTGCGATAATGGGCTCGCGGTGAAGCGAAAGCCATTTGCAAACTCAAAAGGAGGGAGGGGAAGACAAAACATACAGTGACATTCATGCAATAATGGGATCGCGCTGAAGCGAAAGCCAGTTGCCAATGCAAAAAGAGGGGAGAGGAATACAGAACACACAACCACATGCATGCAACCCTCAATCGCCATCCCCCAACCTCCAGTTGCAACCCCCAATTGACTTTCCTCCACCCTAAGACGTACAAAAGCATAGGCACTACCCCACCAGCTCGGTCCCAATATTAAGTCTTGATTAGGATTACGGTCACCAAGCTGGTAGAACCAATCTTGGTTTTATAACCCTTTTTAGTGTCTAGGGTGGACCTACCAGGTTTAGCAGCAGCAGCAGCAAGCAGCAAGCAAGCAAGCAAGCAAGCAGCAGCACGCGCGAAACGGGTAAAAATCAGAACTCCGTCGTGGTGCTTTTGGTGGATCATACGTACGGGTGTGAGGGACAACCACACAAAGTTTGAGCAAGAAACTCACCAGTGGCGGCCGGGAACGGGTGTCGCAAGTGGCAGACCTGAGTTTGAAAAACTGCAGTTTAGGCCCAAAAGCAGCCATTTTTGGGCCAAAAAAGCCCTAGAACCCATTCAAAACGGCCAAACGAAGGGAAAGGGTGGGTACATTGTATGTGCGGCTTGACTTTCCTGTGTCAACGAGCTCTTTGCGGCCCTCTAACTCCACCATATGTCCCGGAAACGGCCCCAAAAGGGCCCCAAAAGCCCCAAATTTTGTGTAGACTGGCTGGCAACAGCCACGAACCAAGAACAGGCCATATCTTTGGCTACATGGCTCAAAATGCGATTCCGAGGGCACGTACTCCACCCGCAATCCCCCACTTTTTGTGGTTTCCGGCCCTCAGAATTGCCTAAACGGACGCCTAGACCCCCGCACCTGAGCCACTAGACTGCGGCAAGCTGCAGGCTCAAGCCCAAACAGGTGGGTGCCCAAATGGGTCAACGGGGTCCAGTAGGGGCAGAAAACTGACTTTTCTCAAAAATGATCCTAGGCCATGTGTGATGCTAAGACAAGTGTCTTTGGACTGTTTTGAGGTTGTGGTGGCCCATTTTGGTCCTCCGAAAATCCCAAAATGCCTTGAAAATGGGCTGTTTTGGGACCAAAAATGGTTCAAAAATGCGTCAAAAACGCATTTTTCCGAAACTCATCCTAGACCATTGGGGGTGCACAAACAGGTGACATGAGCCCATTTTGAGCCTATTTGGGGGCATTTTGGCCCCCCTGAAGTGGACTTTGTGGTGAAGGGGATCACTTGCAAGCTGATTCCACTCCGTCAACGTCCTTCAGTGTGTGACTCATTGGTGTCCCTCACCATTCATAGCTGGCGACAGCCACAAACCAAGAACACGCCATATTTTTGGCTACATGGCTCAAAACGCGATTCCGAGGGCACCTTATACACCAGTAATCCCCCACTTTTTGTGGTTTCCACCCCTCAGAATCGCCCAAACGGACGCCTACACCCCCGTACCTAGGACCGGTAGGCTGCGGCAAGCTGCTAGCTCAAACCGAAACAGGTGGGTGCCCAGAATGGTTCAATGGGGTCCAATAGGGGGAGGAAACTGATTTTTCTCAAAAATGATCCAAGACCATGTGTCATGCTAAAACAAGTATTTTTGGACTGTTTTGAGGTTGTAGTGGCCCATTTTGGTCCTCTGAAAATCCCAAAATGCCTTGAAAATGGGCTGTTTTGGAACCAAACATGGGTCAAAAATGGGTCAAAAACGCATTGTTCCGAAACTCATCGTAGACCATTTGGGGTGCACCAACGGGTGAAATGAGCCCATTTTGAGCCCATTTTGGGGGCATTTTGGCCCGTCACAAGTCCAACAAAAGCCTTGAAAGTGGGCCTTGTGGTGAAGGGGATCACTTGCAAGCTGATTCCACTCTGTCAACGGGCTGCAATGTGTGACTCACTGGTGTCCCTCACCATTCATAGGTGATGTTCCCTCCCCCACCAGCTCAGTCCCAATATTCAGTCCTGGTTAGGGTCACCGAGCCGGTGGAACCAGTCTTGGTTTTATAACCCTTTTTAGTGTCTAGGGTGGAACTACCAGGTTTAGCAGCAGCAGCAAGCAAGCAAGCAGCAAGCAGCAGCACACCATGGAAGAAAACCAGATGTCCGTCGTGGTGCTTTGGATTTGGTTGGATTTTTGGTGCATGATACCTATGGGTGTGAAGTACAATCACACAAAGTTTGAGCGAGAAACTCAACGGTGGCGACTGGCAACGGGCTTCGCGGGTAGCGCACCCAGGTTTCAAAATCCGTCAAAAATGACCACAAAATGCCATTTTTGGGTAGTTATAGGTGCCTAGCATGTCCTTGTAGGGGGGAATTGGCATGGAAACCAATGTAGATGTTGAATAAGCACCTTTGGTCATTGTCTAGTGGGGTTCACACCCAAGTAGTGGGCCAGATGACCTCTTTTTGGGCCCATTTTCGACACATTTTTAGCCCCTATAAGTTCCCAACCACCCTCCAGTTATTTCTTCGCCGCCTGAACTCCGACAACCCTCGCCTAAACCCCCACCCTCGCCGTACCCGGATGTGCGGGGCTTGAGTCGTGTAGCATCTACCCGCAAACCCCCTCTTACCTGCTACCGGCCATTGTGGTGGCGGGGGCCATCGCACTCAAGCAAAGCATCAATGAATCATCACGTGCCTAAAAAACATATATCGGAATCGCGGTGAAGTGAAAGCCGATTGTACTTTGTTTTCTTCGTGTCCTTGGAATGGTTGTGTATTGGTATAACTATGTTGCTCATCCTTTTGCACTTGTGGATATCACCTTGTACTAGGTATTTTTTCTTGTTTGAAGTGTAGTGTTTTAGTACAAAAGTGGCTTGTACTACTTGATACCACGAAAAATTTGTGTGAGAATGCAATGGGGGGGGGGGGATGCAAGTACGATGACCTCTTTTTGGGCCCATTTTTGACACAAAATTCAAGGAGGGGAATACAAAACAGACAGTGACATCCATGCAATAATGGGATCGCGGTGAAGCGAAAGTCATTTGCAAACACGTAAAGGGGGAGGGGAATACAAAACAAACAGTGACAATCATGCAATAATGGGATCGCGGTGAAGCGAAAGTCATTTGCAAACATATGAAGGGGGAGGGGAATACAAAACAGACTGTGACATTCGTGCGATAATGGGATCGCGGTGAAGCGAAAGCCATTTGCAAACTCAAAAGGAGGGAGGGGAAGACAAAACATACAGTGACATTCATGCAATAATGGGATCGCGGTGAAGCGAAAGCCAGTTGCCAATGCAAAAAGAGGGGAGAGGAATACAGAACACACAACCACATGCATGCAACCCTCAATCGCCATCCCCCAACCTCCAGTTGCAACCCCCAATTGACTTTCCTCCACCCTAAGACGTACAAAAGCATAGGCACTACCCCACCAGCTCGGTCCCAATATTAAGTCTTGATTAGGATTACGGTCACCAAGCTGGTAGAACCAATCTTGGTTTTATAACCCTTTTTAGTGTCTAGGGTGGACCTACCAGGTTCAGCAGCAGCAGCAGCAAGCAGCAAGCAAGCAAGCAGCAAGCAGCAGCACACGCGAAATGGGTAAAAATCAGACTTCCGTCGTGGGGCTTCAGATTCGGGTGAAATTTTGGTGGATGATACCTATTGGTGAGAAGTACAATCACACAAAGTTTGAGCGAGAAACTCAACAGTGGCGGCCGGGAAAGGGATTCGCAAGTGGCGGATCTCAGTTTCAATAACTACAGTTTAGGGCCAAAAACAGCCATTTTTGGGCCAACAAAGCCCTAGAACCCATTCAAAACGGCCAAACGAAGGGAAACGGTGGGTACACTTCACGTGCGGCTTGACTTCCACGTGTCAACGAGCTCTTTGCGGCCCTCGAACTCCATGATATGTCCCGGAAACGGCCCAAAAACGGCCCCCACAAGCTCCAAATGCCGGCAGCCACAAACCAAGGACAGGCCATATCTTTGGCTACATGGCTCCAAAATCGATTCCGAGGGCACCTACTCCACCCGCAACCCCCCACTTTTTGTGGTTTCCACCCCTTAGAATTGCCCAAATGGACGTCTAGACCCCAATATCTCGGCCCACTAGGCTAAGGCAAGCTGCAAGCTCAAGCCGAAACAGGTGGGTGCCCAAATGGGTCAACAGGGTCCAGTAGGGGCAAAAAGATGGCATTTCTAAAAAATGATCCAAGACCATGTGCGACGCTAAAACAAGTGTTTTTGGACTGTTTTGAGGTTGTGGTGGCCCATTTTGGTCCTCCGAAAATCCCAAAATGCCTTGAAAATGGGCTGTTTTGGGACGAAAAATGGGTCAAAAATGGGTCAAAAACGCATTTTTCCAAACCTCATCCTCGACCATTTGGGGTGCACAAACGGGTGAAATGAGCCCATTTGTGGCATTTTGGCCCCTCAAAAGTCCAAAAAGCCTTGAAAGTGGGCCTCGTGGTGATGGGGTTGACTTGCAAGCTGATTTCACTTTGTCAAGAGCCATCAATGTGTGAATCATTCTTGATGTCCCCCACCAATCATAGCTAATGTTCCCTCCCCCACCAGCTCGGTCCCAATATTCGGTCTTGATTAGGGTTAGGATCACCGAGCTAGTGGAACCAGTCTTGGTTTTATAACCCTTTTTAGGGTCTAGGGTGGACCTGCCAGGTTTAGCAGCAGCAGCAAGCAGCAAGCAGCACGCGCGAAATGGGGAAAAATGGGAACTCCGTCGTGGTGCTTCAGATTCGGCTGAAATTTTGGTGGATGATACCTATGGGTGTGAGGGACAACCACACAAAGTTGGAGCCAGAAACTCACCAGTGGCGGCCGGGAACGGGCGTCGCAAGTGGCGGACCTTAGTTTCAAAAACTGCAGTTTAGGGCCAAAAACAGTCATTTTTGGGCCAAAAACAGCCCTAGAACCCATTCAAAACGGCCAAACAAAGGGAAAGTGTGGGTACACTCCATGTGCGGCTTGACTTTCCTGTGTCAACGAGCTCTCTGCAGCCCTCTAACTCCAGCATCCCGGAAACGGCCCAAAAAGGGCCCCAAAAGCCCCAAATTTTGTGTAGACTGGCTGGCGACAGCCACAAACCAAGAACAGGCCATATCTTTGGCTACATGGCTCAAAATGCGATTCCGAGGGCACCTAGTCCACCCGCAACCCCCCACATTTTGTGGTTTCCGGCCCTCAGAATTGCCTAAACGGACGCCTAGACCCCCGTACCCAGGCCCGGTAGGCTGCGGCAAGCTGCAAGCTCAAGCCCAAACAGGTGGGTGCCCAAATGGGTCAACGGGGTCCAATAGGGGCAGAAAAATGATGTTGGGGCCGCAGCCTAACTTCCAAAAAGCGATTCCAATGCGGTGTGTTGGGTGCCAGCAAGTGTGCCATCTGTGCGTTGCGTAGGATTTCAGAGGGTGGATTTGGTGGAGTAGCACCATCTCATTGGGAGAAGGTATGGGATTGCACACCATCTCACACAAATGATCCTAGACCATGTGTGATGCTAAAACAGGTGTTTTTGGACTATTTTGAGCTGGTGGTGGCCCATTTTGGTACTCCGAAAATCCCAAAATGCCTTGAAGATGCGCAGTTTTGGAACCCAAAATGGGTCAAAAATGGGTCAAAAACGCATTTTTCCAAAACTCATCCTAAACCATTTGGGGTGCACCAACGGGTGAAATGAGTCCATGTTGAGCCCATTTTGGGGCATTTTGGCCCCTCACAAGTCCACAAAAGCCTTGAAAGAGGGCCTTGTGGTGAAGGGGATCACTTGCAAGCTGATTCCACCCTTTCAACCGCGTTCAATGTGTGACTCATTGGTGTCCCTCACCATTCATATCTAATGTTCCCTCCCCCACCAGCTCGGTCCCAATATTAAGTCTTGATTAGGGCTAGGGTCACCGAGCCGGTGGAACCAGTCTTGGTTCTATAACCCTTTTTAGTGTCTAGGATGGACCTACCAAGTTTAGCAGCAGCAGCAAGCAAGCAAGCAGCAAGCAACAACACGCGCGAAATGGGGAAAAATCAGACTTCCGTCGTGGTGCTTCGGATTCGGGTGGAATTTTGGTGGATGATACCTATGGGTGAAGTACAATCACACAAATTTGAGCGAGAAACTCAACAGTGGCGGCCGGGAACGGGATTCGCAAGTGGCGGACCTCGGTTTCAAAAACTGTAATTTAGGGCCAAAAACAGCCATTTTTGAGAAAAAAGCCCTAGAACCCATTCAAAACGGCCAAACGAAGGGAAACGGTGGGTACACTCCACGTGCGGCTTGACTTCCCCATGTCAACGAGCTCTTTGCGGCCCTCGAACTCCATGATATGTCCCGGAAACGGCCCAAAAAGGCCCCCAGAAGCTCCAAATGCCAACAGCCACAAACCAAGAATAGGCCATATCTTTGGCTACATGGCTCAAAATGCGATTCCGAGGGCACCTACTCCACCCGCAATCCCCCACTTTTTGTGGTTTCCATCCCTCAGAATTGCCCAAATGGACGCGTAGACCCCAATACCTAGGCTGCGGCAAGCTGCAAGCTCAAGCCCAAACAGGTGGGTGCCCAAATGGGTCAACACGGTCCAGTACGGGTAAAAAGATGACATTTCTAGAAAATGATCCTAGACCATGTGCGCGACGCTAAAACAAGTGTTTTTGGACTGTTTTGAGCTTGTGGTGGCCCATTTTGGTCCTCCGAAAATCCCAAAATGCCTTGAAAATAGGCGGTTTTGGGACCGAAAATGGGTCAAAAATGGGTCAAAAACGCATTTTCCCAAAACTAATCCTAGACCATTGGGGGTGCACAAACGGGTGAAAAGAGCCCATTTTGAGCACATTTTGGGGCATTTTGGCCTCTCACAAGTCCAAAAAGCCTTGAAAGTGGGCCTCGTGGTGATGGGGTTCACTTGCAAGCTGATTCCACTTTGTCAAGAGCCATCAAGGTGCGAATCATTCTTGATGTCCCTCACCAGTCATAGCTGATGTTCCCTCCCCCACCAGCTCGGTCCCAATATCTAGTTCTGGTTAGGGCTAGGGTTGCTGTTAGGGTTTGCAGCCCTCCTGTAGACCTCCTTCAAGTCAAATTTTTTTTGTTGTTTTAATACAAATATGAATTCTCTACAAAGTTTTGAGTATTTTGAGTATAAACACATAGTATGAAAAAAAAAATAAAATTGGCGCCTTCGGCGCAAGACAGTTTTCTCTAGGGACACTTGTTGGTGGCTGACCCGGCACCACTGTCTTTCAAAACTAAGGGGGGGGGGGGGGGCTGGGGCGTGTCGCATACAAGGACCGGGCCGCCCCCCCCCCCGGGGTCCAAAAGTGGCCCATTTTCAAGGCCCTTTCAGCCTGGAGAGGGGCCAAAATTGCTCAACATGGGCTCAAAATGGACTCAAAATAGTATCTTTGGGAAAACACATTTTTGATCCATTTTTGACCGATTTTTGGTCCCAAAACGGCCCTTTTTCAAGGCATTTTGTGACTTTGGAGTGGCCAAAAGAGCTTGCAATGGGCTCAAAAAGGGCCCATTTCACTTGTTCGGACACCCCAAATGGTCTAGGATCATTTTTGGGAAAACACACTTTTGACCCCTTTTTGTCCCATTTTTTGTCGCAAAACAGCCCATTTTCAAGGCATTTTGGGATTTTAGGGGAGCCACAACAGGCCAAAAACACTTGTTTTGGCATTCCACGTGGTCCAGGATCATTTTTTGAAAAGGAAAAAAACGCCTTTTTTTGCACCCGGTGGACCTTGTTGACCCATTTTGGCACCCACCTGTTTGGGTCACCTCCTACAGCTTGCCGTAGCCCACTGGGCCTAGGTACGGGGGTCTAGGCGTCGGTTAGGGCAATTTTGAGGGCTAGAAACCAACAACCACCAACCACCAAAATGGGGTGGTTGCGGGTTGATTAGGTGCGCTCAAAACCGCGGTTTGAGCCACATAGCCCAAGATATGGTCTGTTTTTGGTTTGGAGCTGTCGGCGGCCAATGTGCACAAGTTCTGGGGCTTTCGGGGGCCTTTTGGGGGCGGTTCGCGGACATATTGTGGAGTTAGGGGGCCAAAGAGGGCCCTTTGGCACAAGAAAGACTAGCTGCATGTGTAGAGTAGCCACTGTTTACCTCCATTTGGCTGTGTTCAGCAGGTTCTAGGGTGGTTTTGGGCAAAAAAAGGCTGATTTTGGCCCCAAATTGCAGATTGTCAAATGGAGGTCTGGCACTTGCGACGCCCGTTCTTGACCGCCACCGTTGAGTTTCTGGCTCATACTTTGTGTGGTTGCCCCTCACACCCATAGGTAGCATCCACCAAAATTTTGGCCGAGTCGGAAACACCACGACGGAGCTGTGATTTTTGCCCATTTCGCGCGTGCTTGCTGCTTGCTTGCTTGCTTGCTAAACCTATTAGGTCCACCCTAGACACTAAAGAGGGTTATAAAACCAAGACTGGTTCCCCTAGCTCGGTGAACAGACCATATCTTGGGCTACGTGGCTCAAAACGCGATTTCGACCGCACCTAATCCACCCGCAACCACCCACTTTTGATGGTTTCCACCCCTCAAAATTGCCCTAACCAACACCTAGACCCCCGTACCTAGGCCTAGTGGGCTGTGGCAAGCTGCAAGAGGTAGCCCAAAGAGGTGGGTGCCAAAATGGGTCAACAAGGTCCACCGGGTGCAAAAAAAAAATGACTTTTTTCAAAAATGATCTTTGACCACATGGAATGCCAAAACAAGTGTTTTTGGCGCGTTTTGAGCTCGTGGTGGCCCATTTTGGCCCTTGTAAAATCCCAAAATGCCTTGAAAATGGGCTGTTTTGCGCCCAAAAATGGGTCAAAAACGGGTCAAAAATGTGTTTTTCCAAAAATGATCCTAGACCATTTGGGGTGCCCGAACAAGTGGAATGAGCCCATTTTGAGCCCATGTTGAGCAATTTTGGCCTTTCTCAAAGCCAAAAGGGCCTTGAAAAATGGGCCAATTTGGGACCACAAATGGCTCAAAAACGGGTCTAAACCATGGCTTTCCAAAAATGATCCTAGTCTAGTTGTGGTGCCCAAACAGATGAATACAGCTCATTTTGAGCCCCTTTTGAGCTACTCTCATCCACTGTCCCGTGTGTAACTCATTTGTCGTTGAAGTCTCCTGGACGATGTTCCTTCCCCCACCAGCTCGGTCCCAATATTCAATCCTGGTTAGGGTTAAGTGTAGCGTTAGGAGCAGGCTGAGGGTTGGAGTGGGCGTTAGAGTCAAGGTTGGGTTCAAGGATAGTGTTGGGGTGCTCCACCGCCTGGGCCGGGAGGGGTGCTACGTGGGCAAGGGAAAAAATTTTCGGGCATCTTTGGCGCCACCATATGTATGGCCGGTAGCTGTTGACCCTTGGTAACTACCTGGGCCCAGAGGGCAGGGAGGGGGGGGGGTCGCGTACGTGAACTGAGGAGACGCCCCCCCCCCCCCCCGTGATCTCACGTAGCTCAGTGTTGGCGCGCTCAACAGTGAGGGGAAAAGGAGAGTGGGCAAGAGGCGGGCCACCACCCGAAGTAGCTGCACCAGCTCGGAGTACTGTTTTGGGGGAGACACATCAATCGAAGCTCCCCACTTGACTTGGACTATTCGATCACAAACTGCTTCCCAATTGTCTCGCAGCGTCTCCACCCGTGACAAACCTTGGCCTCTGGTTCCCCCCAACTCCATACATTACCACTCATGGATGCTATCAGAAAAATAAAAGTGCCCCTGCAAGGCACAACACATGATTTTCAGGGGAATGTTGACAGGCATCACCATTAATGCCCACCAAATGCTCTACCAAATATTCTGCTTCTCTTGTGGAAAGATTTTGACGCCACAAATTTCAGTGCTGACCCCCTTCGTTCTGTCACATGCACTGCTACCTGTACACGTGGTTTCCCCATTCCCCAGCTACACAGCCCACGTGGCTGTTCGCTTCTGACTTGGTCTCTTTGGAGGTTTTAGAAGAATGAATTGGTCCTGTCCCGTCGGATGCTGTAGTACTCCCATTTTCTCCACTGAACTCTGTTGAAGGTCCCCTGCACCGGTTTGGCGTCGAAAACCCCCTCTGTGACATCCAACTCACAATTGCCGAAAAGCATGTATGAAGCGATATGCTCCTACCTTAGGTTATAGTTGCCTTGAAATGGTTGATCCACTCATCTTTTTTGGGGGCTCCCAGGAGATGCAACTAGGCTTGGACATCCAGGAGCTCCCACGCACCCAAAGCCTCAAACCAACGGGTGTAGTTGTCCCCCTCTATGAATTGGGCAAAAGACACCTTAACCCCCCCCCCATGCTTGGACAAAGCCATGCTTTGTCCAGCGATGAACATGTGTCCGCCACAATTATAGGTCCTTCTACTCGTGGAGATGATTTCTTTCATGTGAAATACATGCCGAATGGGCATGAGATAGAGCATCATGCTCCTTTGGACTGTGTCCTCTTCCCAATCCAATCCAACTGTAAGCAGGGTGAGGTATGGGCAGGTTTTCACAACATGCATTGCATCACATCAAAACAAGCAGCATTGGGTTGCAGTTGCAAGCAGAATGATGGTATCAGCAAGAGGAACTACCACAGGCATGATCCACCCCCTTTCCCTCTGCAATCGGAGCACAACCGCATCACGTTACATTTCTGACCAAAAAAATCACGGTCACAAAAACCAGGAAAACGACAGTCAGGCAGGGTTGCCGTGCTTGGACAAGCCCGTGCTTGTGCATGGGGGGGGAGGGGGGACAGTGCTGAGCTGTAGAATCACCATTTCCTCCAGTGTTTCCCAGCATACCGCTAAAGAGTCTGGGATGGATGGCCTATACCCCAGGGTCTTGATTGACTTAATGCCATCAGTCAACTGGGACTAGTTGGGATTGTGGCCTGAAGCCACCAAATAGGTCCTCACTCCAAGATCGAGAAGGAGGTTCCGCCAGACCTCCTTTAATCCCCCATCTGGCAAGACATTGAGAAAGGGATCTAGGGCCTGTCCAGGCAGGCAACCGGCATAGTGGCCGTCAAGGTCGGACCACATGGGTCCTCGGGCGGCATCACAGAAGCAAAGGAGGAGTGAGCAGTGCAGCATCACAACACCTCACAGCAGCCAAGGGCAGAGGCACACCTCGTCTTTGTTTTTTGGTCAAATACACGACTTTGCCACTTTTTTTGATTATATATTTTAGTGAGGACAGTGCTCTCTCTGGTTTCTCTTCTGGCCTGAGGTACATGACAGCCTGAGACCAGAAGAATTCTAATGTCAATACCAATACCAATCCCCAGTACAAGTGCACAGTGTAATTTGAACAATGCTGTGTAGGTAAAAATGCGCAAAGAAATTGTCTGCCCGATTTTACAACATTTTGTTATTTTGTTGCAACTTGATGGGGATTCTTTGAAAACTTGTGGTAATTTTGTAAGCATTTCGCGGGGCTGCTCTGTGGGGTTGGCTGCAGTGCAGAAAATCACCACCCAGGGCAGTCCTAAGGTCATGTCCGCCAACTTTCCAAGAAAAACCAGGCTTTCAAGCAGCCACACTGGGTCATAGTGCTGGAGACCACAACATGGATCCCTCGTCTTTCCTGTCATGGATGCACTGTCATGCCATCACCAAGCCAAACCTGCTCGAGCAGGCTCCAACACAGGGAGACAGCCCGAACCCACTTCTGCAGTTTTTGGCAAATGTCTCCCTTGCAGCCTGAAAACGGCCGAAGTATCCACCCCCCCCCCCCCGACCCCTAGCCCCGCCTCCGTCCCCTTCGGCGCAGTCCCATTTTAGTTCAATGGGCCAAAATCAGGGCCACCGGTGAGATTTCGCCCCTAAACCAGGAGATCCGCAATGTGGAGGTGTTGGAAGGTTCGGTGGCTCAACGAAATCCGGTGGCTCAACGAAATCTGTCAGCCACCGAACTGGAAAGCAGTCGGAAGTGGCCTCCACCGCCCTGTACATGGCTTTATCGAAGCAACACCTGCACCATGAATTTGGCTGGAAGCTCGCCAACAACCGTGTCCTTCAGGGCTTCAGAGTAAAAACAAAACCTGGTTTCTCAAGGACAGTCCTGCTGCCACCGGGATTAAGCGACTAGCCAAAGTCACGTCGCAGAACAAACCTGGCATCGAAGGAGAGGTCCTGGAGGATCATTGAAGCAGCTTTGCTCGGTGGAGGCCCTCGAGGAGTCGTGGAGGCGGCTCTGGGAGCCAGTTCATCTCGTGGGCTCGTTGAGGCCCCTTGTGCTGATGCCCCACTGCGCAGTCGCCTTCTGCGAAAAGGCTGCGGCAACGGGGCCTCCGACTGCCACGCAGGGGTAGGCTTTGCAAGCTCAGGGGGCGGGGCCATTCTCCCCTCCTCAATACAGCAGTGTGCAACCCATCGGTTGGCTCTGTTCTGCTGGTATAGGAGTGCAGGGGAACAGGAGCACAGGGTGCAGAGGCGCAGGACAGGTTGTGGGGCTAAGAGATACAATGGTGCAGGGGCGCAGGGGTGCTGAGTGCATAGGTACAGCAGTTGCAGGGATAAAAACAGTGGGGTGAACCTAGCCATGGCGGCTGGTGGCTAGTGGATCGAGAATAGGGAGAGACCCCCCCCCCCCCCCTCTAGACACGGCTAGCCGCGGCTGGGGGTGAATTGCACCGAGGCCCCGTGTGGACAAAAATATTGAACAAACGCTTACCGTAGGGCGCTCCTAGGGATGTCAAGCAAATCAATCGGACGGAACACAACGCAATTGGACATGCATGCATAGGAGGTGCAATAACAAAGGCAAATGGACCACGACTTCTCACCATATCCCATCGTGATAGCCCAAGACAGCGGGCCACATGTTGGAATGTTGGAACATAGAGAAAGTGACATAATGGTTTAGCACCTAACATGTTGCCAGTGGCAGGTAAGGCGTAATGGTCATGGAAATTCCAACGAAATTGTGAGTTAATGGGCCAAGGGGCAACCCATTGTTCGAAATACCGAAAAAAAATTGCAGATGGCTTTGCAAAGGCCGAGAGGGGTGGAGTTTGCATTGTCATATCAAAGAGCATCTCCCCATAATTATGAGGGTGGGTGTATCTACTCATGCTATTGTAGCAAGAGCATTGCAAGTAAATGAGACAAACAATTTCCAACATATGTTGTTCAAAAAGAATTGTTCCAATAGCATATCATGTGCTATGTGGTGCTCTGTGGCATACAAACACAAAGCAAGACAAGGTCTACACGAGCCGGCTAGAGGATCGAGAATAGGAGGAGACCCGCCCCCCCCCTCCCGCCCCCCGTGGTCGGTTTTACTCCAGTGCCCCCAGCGCCACGCACCTTTGACTTTCTCATTCGTATAGGCACCCCTGTTACGCTGTAGCTTTGACTGCTCTCCCACTATCCCCCTGTTGACAACGACGATGGAAAGATTTGCTCCAATTTAGTCACAGTTCATAACTACAGCATTGGCAGTCAGAGATCTGCACTGGTTGGTGTGGAGTGCTAGGCTCCTAATGGTAGGAATACGTCTCCTTTACCATGTGACGCACAACCAATCAGATCAGCTGACACCATTCACACGAACGATGTAGGCTGTGGCATGCTCCTACAGGCATGCCAAAGGCAGGCAATAGGCCATGATGTCCATGTACCGCAGACATGCTTGTTCCTCGCAGTTCTATGTTTCGGCTCAGTCCACTTTGGTTGGCATTCCTCTGGTGTTGTGTTGTAAGCAAAATGAGTGCCCTCAAATGTGGAGGGCGCCAGCTCAAGCCTGGGTGTTGCAAATTCCATTGCTTTTTTGCAGCTCCACCTCAGGGAACACCTTCTTTCCAATTTTTAGAGCAGAAGTGCTCCGACTCAAGTGCTACGTGGCCTGCATTGGGCTTAAATGTGCCCAAATGATGATGTGATGTTTCAATTATGGGCCCCTTGGGGTCTACTTTTCATTTCCCTATGTTTGGAGATTTCCACCAAACCACCAGTTTTCAGCCAACCATAGGGCCAGTCTAGGTAACCTGGAGATAGGGACCTTGGCTCTACAACTGCAAGGTGCTGCTTTCAAAGAAGCTCATTTGTGCGCTTTTGCTTCACACATGCCCTAATTTGTGCGCTGCAAGGTGTCATTTGGAGAAGAAAAGCCGTTTCTAGTGCCATTCATTGGCGCATTTTCATCCTCTTCCCTCGTCTTCCACCTCTTCCCACGTCTGCCATCTGACACCTCTCCTCTTGGCTTTGTGGGGTCCATGGTGACATGTCGTTTCCAATCGGCTCGCATTGTGTCACAGAAGTGGAAAGAATCCTCCACGTTGAACTGGCGTATGTGGTGAAATACCTTTGGCACAATGCAAAAGCTTTTGAGGCCACAGAGGTGTCCGCAGTTTCATCCAACAATTATCCCCTTGCCAAGCGGTGCTCTTTCACGTCAACAGACTGCCAAAAGAGGACCCGTTGGCCAAACGGCAAAACACCGATGGTGATTGTGCAGGAGGGGGTGCAAAATCAGGAAAGGGGTGGGTAGAATTTAGCCAAGTTGTTGGGCAAAATGACACACCATTTTGCATCCTCATTCCTTCCCATTCCTACCCTCCCGAGAGGGTATTTGGGGTTATGTTTGGGATTATATGGTTGCAATTGCAATGCAATAGGTCTCGGTAGGTGGCTCTATTAAACAAGGTGAGTCTACCAAAGATTCCACCTACACCTTCACTGAGCTCACATTTACTGAGCCCCCCCCCCCCCCACACACACACACGAAATGCACCCCTAGGGGGTGCCCACAGTCGCAAGCGGTCGCAGGCGGTCGCAGGCGGTCGCAAGCGCTTGAGATGCCCTTTTTTGGCCAGAAACCCCCTTTTGAGGGCTCCATGCAGTAGTACTGCGGCTTACGCACCTTTAATTGTTAGCTTCCATTGGATCTGTCGCTTGCCCCTTTTGTTTGTCCGCCTTTTGTAGGGCATTGCGCTTGCGCTCATTCCTATCTTTTCGAACATTTAAGATGCCTTGCAACGCCGGCGACCTTGAGACGGCCTAGTGGTCATTGTACCCCTCTTCCTCGGGTGCTAGACGATGGCTATGAAAAGAACGCAAGACGCAGGCAACCATCGGTGGCACATCAAATTGTGACGCCACTGGGGGATACCCATTTTTGCGCCAAGCTTTTGCATGAAGGTCACGAAGTACTTTTTGGGCCTTACGTGCACGACGACAAACATCAATAATGGGAATAGGAACCGATTTGCCACGGCAGCAAAATTTGGTCCTTTAGACCCCATCGTCACTTTTTTTCATAGCCATGACGTCATTTGCCTGTGCAATTGTTACTTTCGGGTACAAAACCGTTTTTTTCGGTTAAAATAAAATTTTGGTGTAAACTACTTTCATGGCAAAGAGCACAAGAAAATATGTGCGTAGACGGGTCACACATACACTCACTCCCCCAATCCCTCCAACCCGCCCTGCCTCCCTCCCTCCGTCCCTCCAAGTGTGCAATGCATTAACCCATTGAAGGAAAGACATATCACAATTGTCTCTTGCATTAAATAGTAGCATTGCCAATGGCTTGTTGCCTGCCTCATTGTCAACTCAAGCGGTTGGATGCAAGGAGCCTTGGCCTTTTGCCACTTGGCACAATGGTTATGCCATCTGTAGACGTGTACGAAAATTTTCTTAAGCGGTCGCAGGCAGTCGCAGGCGGTCGCAGGCGGTCGCAGGCGGTGGGCACCCCCCTATGCAATACTCCCCCACGTCACTTGCTCTTTTTTTTGGTAGTTGAACCTCAACTTGTGGCCACCTGGGGGCAGCCAAGCAAGATTGGGAAAGGCGAAGACATGCAAATTACAAGTGTAATTTTTTTTGCAATTTTTGTAAAGTTCGTAATTGTTGTAACTTTTGGCATTCCTCAAAATTTGCCCAACTGCCCGCCAGCTTAGAACGTGGACATTTCAGCAACCTTGGGTTCTTCTTGTAGGGATGCAACAATGCTCTTTGTGCCATTTTCTCTTGATGTGATGTCAATGGAAAAAGAAAATTATTTTTGGCCAATGGTGCTTGCAGTGCGCCTCTGCAATGCACCTGCGATTAGTTTGCAGTCGCAAAAGTACTCCCCCCCCCATGACAGTAGACCCACCAGCAAAAGACGTTTTAAGAGACCCAGTGCAATCTCGGACATGTCCCCGACCAAAACGATAAGAGACCCACTTGGAAAAGTACAAAGTATAAGAGACCCACTTGCAACAAGTGATACACGAACCAAAGCCCAAGCCCTAATATGACAAGACAATTTTAACCAGATGCTCCCAAATTGAATGTTGAGGGTATTGTCACACACAATTCCAACAAATAGATCACGGATTGACATTAGTGCCAAAGCCCAAGGCGAACACTTTGCGCCATGGCACGATCCTGCTCACTTGCTTCAAAAGCATCAACCAACTGCTGATGCAAGTGGCTCCCAAGAGTCATCTTCTTCCCCGCAACCCTTCCATTGCACCAAATGCAATTTGTTGCCACGATGAGTTTTCTTGGAAACTATCCTCTCTCTCTCTCTCTCTCTCTCTCTCTCTCTCTCTCTCTCTCTCTCTCTCTCTCTCTCACTCTCTCTCTCTCTCTCGATCTCGAGGCGAGTTTATGTGAAGGCGGAGCACGTCAACAGGCAGAGAAAGACATGTGCGAGCATATCCTCTCTGCCTCATGATGTCACCAAATGAGGAAGAGCACCAAAAAAATGGTTTTTTTTCGATTGAAAAATGAAAATGAATTAATCTCGGTGGGCTCTTGGATGCGGCTTGTTTTTGTGAGTTAGAACACAGGTCACATCGGGGCCTGGAACTACAATATAAGAGACCCACTTGGAAAAGTACACTCTAAGAGACCCAGGGCTTTGGCTGAGGGTCAAAAAATTAAGAGACCCGGGTCTACTGTCACAGGGGGGGGGGGGTAACCCTCATTTCATGTCATGCCTCCATGGAGAAATGAAAGAATCCTCCGGCGAAGTAGCAAAGCACACTCACCCTGCCCTGGTGATATGAATCCACAAAATTTCAACAGAGCTGCGTGGCGCGTTCATACAAGTGTCAATAGAACGTTACTCGCCTGATGAGGTCTGAAGTGCTGCAAATGTGCATAAACGGGACGGCGGAGATTTGGGGTCCTACCAAACCTTAGCGAACCCACCTGACCACCCATCCACCCACATTAGAAAACTTCTTATGAGGTCAAAAATGAAATGATTAAAAGGGCCCGACATTGGAGGCTGAATTTGGGAACACAAACTTGATTTTTTGCCTTAATTTTTTGGGTGGTAATTCATGCCATACAAATTCTCAAAGATCCAAGGCATTGAGACTCAGTTAAGCCATATAAAATGGCATACGCGACAACTATTTTGGTCAAACGTGTACCGTACCTTCACCGTAACCTCCTACGTTGCAGTCACACCTGATTATCCTCCAGGTTCACAAGGAGGGGTTAGGCTACTAGACAATGAATGAATGAACCTTCAACATAACACAAACCACTCATCGTGTTGAAGCAAACATGCCGCTTGAGAACCTGGAACTTTCAGCCCATCTTTGATTTTGGCACATGCATGTTTGCGTGATACCACAATGTTTAATTTTAGGTACAGCACACTACCTAATGTGTATTAGGCAAGTGTTATCCGGAGAAATGCGTTTTTCTGCGGATAAGGGCTTATCCGCAGAAATGTGTGTAGGGGTGGACAAGGGGAATGGCTATGCAGGACTCTCTCTCTCTCTCTCTCTCTCTCTCTCTCTCTCTCTCTCTCTCTCTCTTATTATAGACAAGGGGAATGGCTATGCAGGACTCTCTCTCTCTCTCTCTCTCTCTCTCTCTCTCTCTCTCTCTCTCTCTCTCTCTCTCTCTCTCTTATCTCTTATTATATTTAATTGTGCTATGGTTCGTCGTCGTCGTCGTCGTCGTCGTCGTTCGTCTTCCCCAAAAAATCCGCCCAATCGTGCACGCTGCTGCTGGCGCGCGCGCGTGCCCGTCAAATGGCATCTGGCGGATTTGCGATTTCGATTTCTGGCGCGAGAAATCGATCTGAAATCATGGAATCACGTGTTTTAAAAACCTGTATGTACTGTACAGTCGATTATCCGGGTATCCGCACGAATCATCCCGCCTGTTGACTTTCGGCGATTTTAGCCAACAGGCAGCAGTGGCGACAGTTCTCTCGCTCATAGAGTACGGGATATGAGGTTTGAGACATGAGTCATGAGGTACGGGATACGAGGTACGGGATATGCGGTATGTTGTACACAGTGTGAGGTATAGGTGATGTGTTTGGAAATATGGATTATGCTAATCGCGGTGTCAAATGTGGTGTCAGAGTACAGTTTAGGAGAGGTAAATTTCACTCATAGAGTACGGGATATGATGTTTGAGTGAGGTACGGGATACGAGGTACGGGATATGCGGTATGTTGTACACAGTGTGAGGTATGGGTGATGTGTTTGGAAATATGGATTACGCGAATCGCGGTGTCAAATGTGGTGTCAGAGTACAATTTAGGAGCGGTAAGTTTCACTCATAGAGTACGGGATATGATGTTTGAGACATGAGTCAGGTGGCACGGTGTATGAGGTACGGGACATGAGGTGTGTTGTATTGGGTATGTGAAATGCGGTGCGGTGTGGGATATGGTGCTATGGTGATATGGTGATATGGCCCGCGCTTCAAGCGCGGGCATTTGCACTAGAAGATATCTCTCTTCTCTCTCTCTCTTATCTTATTATATTTAATTGTGCTATGGTTTGTCGTCGTCGTCGTTTGTCGTCGTCGTTCGTCATACCCAAAAAATCCGCCCAATTGTGCACGCTGCTGCTGGCGCGCGCGTGTGCCCGTCAAATGGCATCTGGCGGATTTGCGATTTCGATTTCTGGCGCGAGAAATCGATCTGAAATCATGGAATTACGTGTTTCAAAAATCTGTATGTACTGTACAATCGGTTATCCGGGTATCTGCACGAATAATCCCGCCTGTTCACTTTTGGCGATTTGAGCCAACAGGCAGTAGTGGCGACAGTTCTCTCGCTCATGGAGTACGGGATATGAGGTTTGAGACATGAGTCATGAGGTACGGGATACGAGGTACGGGATATGCGGTATGTTGTACACAGTGTGAGGTATGGGTGATGTGTTTGGAAATATGGATTATGCGAATGGCGGTGTCAAATGTGGTGTCAGAGTACAATTTAGGAGGGGTAAATGTCACTCATAGAGTACGGGATATGATGTTTGAGTGTGGTACGGGATACGAGGTACGGGATATGCGGTATGTTGTACACAGTGTGAGGTATGGGTGATGTGTTTGGAAATATGGATTATGCGAATCGCGGTGTCAAATGTGGTGTCAGATTATGTGGGATTTGCCCGTTTGCCTATGGACGTTCGTTGTTCGTTGTTCGTCGTCGTCGTCGTCGTCGTTCGTCATACCCAAAAAATCCTCCCAATCGTGCATGCTGCTGCTGGCGCGCGCGCATGCCTGTCAAATGGCATCTGGCGGATTTGCGATTTCGATTTCTGGCACGAGAAATCGATCTGAAATCATGGATTCATGTAATTTGAATGTACTGTTCAATCGATCATCCGGATATCTGCACGAATAATCCCGCCTGTTGACTTTTGGCGATTTTAGCCAACAGGCAGCAGTGGGGCTCTCGCTTATAGAGTACGGGATATGAGGTTTGAGACATGAGTCATGAGGTACGGGATACGAGGTACGGGATATGCGGTATGTTGTACACAGTGTGAGGCATGGGTGATGTGTTTGGAAATATGGAATATGCGAATCGCGGTGTCAAATGTGGTGTCAGAGTACAGCTTAGGAAGGGTATATTTCACTCATAGGGTACGGGATATGATGTTTGATAGAGTACGGGATATGAGGTTTGAGACATGAGTCATGAGGTACGGGATACGAGGTACGGGATATGCGGTATGTTGTACACAGTGTGAGGCATGGGTGATATGTTTGGAAATATGGATCATGCGAATTGCGGTGTCAAATGTGGTGTCAGAGTACAGCATAGGAGGGGTAAGTTTCACTCATAGAGTACGGGATATGATGTTTGAGACATGACTCATGTGGCACGGGATATGAGGTACGGGACATCAGGTGTGTTGTATTGCATATGCGAAATGCGGTGCGGTGTGAGATATGGTGCTATGGTGATATGGTGATATGGCCCGCGCTTCAAGCGCGGGCATTTGCACTAGTTATTATATTTAATTGTGCTATGGTTCGTTCGTCGTCGTCGTCGTCGTTTGTCGTCGTCGTCGTTCGTAATACCCAAAAAATCCTCCCAATTGTGCACGCTGCTGCTGGCGCGCGCGCGTGCCCGTCAAATGGCATCTGGCGGATTTGCGATTTCGATTTCTGGCACGACAAATCGATCTCAAATCATGGATTCATGTAATTTGAATGTACTGTTCAATCGATTATCCGGATATCTGCACGAATAATCCCGCCCGTTGACTTTTGGCGATTTTAGCCAACATGCAGCACTGGCGACAGTTCTCAGTTCTCTCGCTTATACAGTACGGGATATCAGGTTTGAGACATGAGTCATGAGGTACGGGATACGAGGTACGGGATATGCGGTATGTTGTACACAGTGTGAGGTATGCGTGATGTGTTTGGAAATATGGATTATGCGAATCGCGGTGTCAAATGTGGTGTCAGAGTACAGTTTAGGAGGGGTAGGTTTCACTCATAGAGTACGGGATATGATGTTTGAGACATGAGTCATGAGGTACGGGATACGAGGTACGGGATATGCGGTATGTTGTACACAGTGTGAAGTATGGGTGATGTGTTTGGAAATATGGATTATGCGAATCCCGGGATATGTTGACTTTTGGCGATTTTAGCCAACAGGCAGCAGTGGCGACAGTTCTCAGTTCTCTCGCTTATACAGTACGGGATATCAGGTTTGAGACATGAGTCATGAGGTACGGGATACGAGGTACGGGATATGCGGTATGTTGTACACAGTGTGAGGTATGCGTGATGTGTTTGGAAATATGGATTATGCGAATCGCGGTGTCAAATGTGGTGTCAGAGTACAGTTTAGGAGGGGTAAATTTCACTCATAGAGTACGGGATATGATGTTTGAGACATGAGTCATGAGGTACGGGATACGAGGTACGGGATATGCGGTATGTTGTACACAGTGTGAAGTATGGGTGATGTGTTTGGAAATATGGATTATGCGAATCGCGGTGTCAAATGTGGTGTCAGAGTACAGTTTAGGAGGGGTAAATTTCACTCATAGAGTACGGGATATGATGTTTGAGTGTGGTACAGGATACGAGGTACGGGATATGCGGTATGTTGTACACAATGTGAGGTATGGGTGATGTGTTTGGAAATATGGATTATGCGAATCGCGGTGTCAAATGTGGTGTCAGAGTACAGTTTAGGAGGGGTAGGTTTCACTCATAGAGTACGGGATATGATATTTGAGACATGAGTCAGGTGGCCCGGGATATGAGGTACGGGACATGAGGTGTGTTGTATTGGGTATGCGAAATGCGGTGCGGTGTGAGATATGGTGCTATGGTGATATGGTGATATGGCCCGCGCTTCAAGCGCGGGCATTCGCACGGTAAAGAAAGTTTAGGAGGGGTATGTTTCACTCATAGTGTACGGGATATGATGTTTGAGACATGAGTCAGGTGGCACGGGATATGAGGTACGGCACATGAGGTGTGTTGTATTGGGTATGCGAAATGCGGTGCGGTGTGAGATATGGTGCTATGGTGCTATGGTGATATGGCCCGCGCTTCAAGCGCGGGCATTCGCACTAGTATTATCTTAATATATTTAATTGTGGTAAGGTTCGTCGTCGTTCGTCATACACGAAAAATCCTCCCAATTGTGCACGCTGCTGCTGGCGCGCGCGCATGCCCGTCAAATGGCATCTGGCGGATTTCGATTTCGATTTCTGGCACGAGAAATCGATCTGAAATCATGGAATCATGTGTTGTGGACATCTGTATGTACTGTACAATCGATTATCCGGGTGTCTGCACGAATAATCCCGCCTGTTGACTTTTGGCGATTTTAGCCAACAGGCAGCAGTGGCGACAGTTCTCTCGCTTATAGAGTACAGGATATGAGGTTTGAGACATGAGTCATGAGGTACGGGATACGAGGTACGGGATATGCGGTTTGTTGTACGCACTGTGAGGTATGGGTGATGTGTTTGGAAATATGGATTATGCGAATCGAGGTGTCAAATGTGGTGTCAGAGTGCTGCTGGCGCGCGCGCGTGCCCGTCAAATGGCATCTGGCGGATTTCGATTTCGATTTCTGGCACGAGAAATCGATCTGAAATCATGGAATCATGTGTTGTGGACATCTGTATGTACTGTACAATCGATTATCCGGGTGTCTGCATGAATAATCCCGCCTGTTGACTTTTGGCGATTTTAGCCAACAGGCAGCAGTGGCGACAGTTCTCTCGCTTATAGAGTACGGGATATGAGGTTTGAGACATGAGTCATGAGGTACGGGATACGAGGTACGGGATATGCGGTTTGTTGTACGCACTGTGAGGTATGGGTGATGTGTTTGGAAATATGGATTATGCGAATCGAGGTGTCAAATGTGGTGTCAGAGTACAGTTTAGGAGGGATAAATTTCACTCATAGAGTACGGGATATGATGTTTGAGACATGAGTCATGTGGCACGGGATATGAGGTACGGGACATGAGGTGTGTTGTATTGGGTATGCGAAATGCGGTGCGGTGTGAGATATGGTGCTATGGTGCTATGGTGATATGGCCCGCGCTTTAAGCGCGGGCATTCGCACTAGTAAATATATTTAATTGTGGTAAGGTTCGTCGTCGTTCGTCATACACGAAAAATCCTCCCAATTGTGCACGCTGCTGCTGGCGCGCGCGAGTGCCCGTCAAATGGCATCTGGCGGATTTCGATTTCGATTTCTGGCGCGAGAAATCGATCTGAAATCATGGAATCATGTGTTGTGGATGTCTGTATGTACTGTACAATCGATTATCCGGGTGTCTGCACGAATAATCCCGCCTGTTGACTTTTGGCGATTTTAGCCATCAGGCAGCAGTGGCGACAGTTCTCTCGCTTATAGAGTACGGGATATGAGGTTTGAGACATGAGTCATGAGGTACGGGATACGAGGTACGGGATATGCGGTTTGTTGTACACAGTGTGAGGTATGGGTGATGTGTTTGGAAATATGGATTATGCGAATCGAGGTGTCAAATGTGGTGTCGGAGTACAGTTTAGGAGGGGTACATTTCACTCATAGAGTACGGGATATGATGTTTGAGACATGAGTCATGTGGCACGGGATATGAGGTACGGGACATGAGGTGTGTTGTATTGGGTATGCGAAATGCGGTGCGGTGTGAGATATGGTGCTATGGTGATATGGTGATATGGGGCGATTTTAGCCAACATGCAGCACTGGCGACAGTTCTCTCGCTTATGGAGTACGGGATATGAGGTTTGAGACATGAGTCATGAGGTACGGGATACGAGGTACGGGATATGCGGTATGTTGTACACAGTGTGAGGCATGGGTGATGTGTTTGGAAATATGGAATATGCGAATCGCGGTGTCAAATGTGGTGTCACAGTACAGTTTAGGAGGGGTATATTTCACTCATAGAGTACGGGATATGATGTTTGATAGAGTACGGGATATGAGGTTTTGTGTTGTATTGGGAATGCTAAATGCGGTGCGGTGTGAGATATGGTGCTATGGTGATATGGTGATATGGGGCGATTTTAGCCAACATGCAGCACTGGCGACAGTTCTCTCGCTTATGGAGTACGGGATATGAGGTTTGAGACATGAGTCATGAGGTACGGGATACGAGGTACGGGATATGCGGTATGTTGTACACAGTGTGAGGCATGGGTGATGTGTTTGGAAATATGGAATATGCGAATCGCGGTGTCAAATGTGGTGTCACAGTACAGTTTAGGAGGGGTATATTTCACTCATAGAGTACGGGATATGATGTTTGATAGAGTACGGGATATGAGGTTTGAGACATGAGTCATGAGGTACGGGATACGAGGTACGGGATATGCGGTATGTTGTACACAGTGTGAGGTATGGGTGATGTGTTTGGAAATATGGATTATGCGAATTGCGGTGTCAAATGTGGTGTCAGAGTACAGTTTAGGAGGGGTAAATATCAGTCATAGAGTACGGGATATGATGTTTGAGACATGAGTCAGGTGGCACGGGATATGAGGTACGGAACATGAGGTGTGTTGTATTGGGTATGTGAAATGCGGTGCAGTCTGAGATATGGTGCTATGGTGATATGGTGATATGGCCCGCGCTTCAAGCGCGGGCATTCGCACTAGTCTTATTATATTTAATTGTGCTATGGTTCGTCGTCGTCGTCGTCGTCGTCGTCGTTCGTCTTCCCCAAAAAATCCGCCCAATTGTGCACGCTGCTGCTGGCGCGCGCGCGTGCCCGTCAAATGGCATCTGGCGGATTTGCGATTTCGATTTCTGGCACGAGAAATCGATCTGAAATCATGGAATCATAGGTTTTTGAAACCTGTATGTACTGCACAATCGATTATCCGGGTATCTGCACGAATAATCCCGCCTGTTGACTTTTGGCGATTTTAGCCAACAGGCAGCAGTGTCGCTCTCGCTTATAGAGTACGGGATATGAGGTTTGAGACATGAGTCATGAGGTACGGGATACGAGGTACGGGATATGCGGTATGTTGTACACAGTGTGAGGCATGGGTGATGTGTTTGGAAATATGGAATATGCGAATCGCGGTGTCAAATGTGGTGTCAGAGTACAGCTTAGGAGGGGTATATTTCACTCATAGAGTACGGGATATGATGTTTGAGACATGAGTCATGAGGTACGGGATATGAGGTACGCGTCATGAGGTGTGTTGTATTGGGTATGTGAAATGCGGTGCAGTGTGAGATATGGTGCTATGGTGATATGGTGATATGGCCCGCGCTTCAAGCGCGGGCATTAGCACGGTAAATACAGTTTAGGAGGGGTAAATTTCACTCATAGAGTACGGGATATGATGTTTGACACATGAGTCAGGTGGCACGGGATATATGAGGTACGGGACATGAGGTGTGTTGTATTAGGTATGCGAAATGCGGTGCGGTGTGAGATATGGTGCTATGGTGATATGGTGATATGGCCCGCGCTTCAGGCGCGGGCATTCGCACTAGTTATTATATTTAATTGTGCTATGGTTCGTCGTCGTTTGTCGTCGTCGTCGTCGTCGTCGTTCGTCTTCCCCAAAAAATCCGCCCAATTGTGCACGCTGCTGCTGGCGCGCGCGCGTGCCCGTCAAATGGCATCTGGCGGATTTGCGATTTCGATTTCTGGCACGAGAAATCGATCTGAAATCGTGGAATCACGTGTTTTAAAAATCTGTATGTACTGTACAATCGATCATCCGGGTATCTGCAGGAATAATCCCGCCTGTTCACTTTTGGCGATTTTAGCCAACAGGCAGCAGTGGCGACAGTTCTCTCGCTTAGAGAGTACGGGATATGAGGTTTGAGACATGAGTCATGAGGTACGGGATACGAGGTACGGGATATGCGGTATGTTGTACACAGTGTGAGGTATGGGTGATGTGTTTGGAAATATGGATTATGCGAATTGCGGTGTCAAATGTGGTGTCAGAGTACAGCTTAGGAGGGGTAAGTTTCACTCATAGAGTACGGGATATGATGTTTGAGACATGAGTCAGGTGGCACGGGATATGAGGTACGAGACATGAGGTGTGTTGTATTGGGTATGTGAAATGCGGTGCGGTGTGAGATATAGTGCTATGGTGATATGGTGATATGGCCCGCGCTTCAAGCGCGGGCATTCGCACTAGTTAATATATTTAATTGTGGTATGGACGTTCGTTCGTCGTCGTCGTCGTCGTTCGTCATACCCAAAAAATCCGCCCAATTGTGCATGCTGCTGCTGGCGCGCGCGCGTGCCCGTCAAATGGCATCTGGCGGATTTGCGATTTCGATATCTGGCACGACAAATCGATCTGAAATCATGGAATCATGTGTTTCGAAAACCTCTATGTACTGCACAATCGATTATCCGGATATCTGCACGAATAATCCCGCCTGTTGACTTTTGGCGATTTTAGCCGACAGGCAGCAGTGGCGCTCTCGCTTATAGAATACGGGATATGAGGTTTGAGACATGAGTAATGAGGTACGGGATACGAGGTACGGGATATGCGGTATGTTGTACACAGTGTGAGGCATGGGTGATGTGTTTGGAAATATGGATTATGCCAATTGCGGTGTCAAATGTGGTGTCAGACTACAGTTTAGGAGGGGTAAATTTGACTCATAGAGTACGGGATATGATGTTTGAGACATGAGTCATGTGGCACGGGATATGAGGTACGGGACATGAGGTGTGTTGTATTGGGTATGTGAAATGCGGTGCAGTGTGAGATATGGTGCTATGGTGATATGGTGATATGGCCCGCGCTTCAAGCGCGGGCATTCGCACTAGTCTCTCTTATTATATTTAATTGTGCTATGGTTCGTCGTTCGTCGTCGTTCGTCGTCGTCGTTCGTCGTCGTCGTTCGTCATACCCAAAATTGTCGTCGTTCGTCACACCCAAAAAATCCGCCCAATTGTGCACGCTGCTGCTAGCGCGCGCGCGTGCCCGTCAAATGGCATCTGGCGGATTTGCGATTTCGATTTCGGGCACGAGAAATCGATCTGAAATCATGGAATCACGTGTTTTGAAAATCTGTATGTACTGTACAATCGATTATCCGGGTATCTGCACGAATAATCCCGCCTTTTCACTTTTGGCGATTTTAGCCAACAGGCAGCAGTGGCGACAGTTCTCTCGCTTATAGGGTACGGGATATGAGGTTTGAGACATGACTCATGAGGTATGGGATACGAGGTACGGGATATGCGGTATGTTGTACACAGTGTGAGGTATGGGTGATGTGTTTGTAAATATGGATTATGCGAATCGCGGTGTCAAATGTGGTGTCAGAGTACAGTTTAGGAGCGGTAAAGGTGAATTTCACTCATAGAGTACGGGATATGATGTTTGATACATGAGTCAGGTGGCACGGGATATGAGGTACGGGACATGAGGTGTGTTGTATTGGGTAGGTGAAATGCGGTGCGGTGTGAGATATGGTGCTATGGTGATATGGTGATATGGTGATATGGCCCGCGCTTCAAGCGCGGGCATTCGCACTAGTTATATTTAATTGTGCTATGGACGTCGTTCGTCGTCGTCGTCGTCGTCGTTCGTCTTCCCCAAAAAATCCGCCCAATTGTGCACGCTGCTGCTGGCGCGCACGCGTGCCCGTCAAATGGCATCTGGCGGATTTGCGATTTCGATTTCTGGCGCGAGAAATCGATCTGAAATCATGGAATCGTGTGTTTTAAAAATCTGTATGTACTGTACAATCGATTATCCGGGTATCTGCACGAATAATCCCGCCTGTTGACTTTTGGCGATTTTAGCCAACAGGCAGCAGTGGCGCTCTCGCTTATAGAGTACGGGATATGAGGTTTGAGACATGAGTCATGAGGTACGGGATACGAGGTACGGGATATGCGGTATGTTGTACACAGTGTGAGGCATGGGTGATGTGTTTGGAAATATGGAATATGCGAATTGCGGTGTCAAATGTGGTGTCAGAGTACAGCTTAGGAGGGGTATATTTCACTCATAGAGTACGGGATATGATGTTTGATAGAGTACGGGATATGAGGTTTGAGACATGAGTCATGAGGCACGGGATACGAGGTACGGGATCTGCGGTATGTTGTACACAGTGTGAGGTATGGGTGATGTGTTTGGAAATATGGATTATGGGAATCGCGGTGTGAAATATGGTGTCAGAGTACAGCATAGGAGGGGTAAATTTCACTCATAGAGTACGGGATATGATGTTTGAGTGAGGTACGGGATACGAGTTACGGGATATGCGGTATGTTGTACACAGTGTGAGGTATGGGTGATGTGTTTGGAAATATGGATTATGCGAATCGCGGTGTCAAATGTGCTGTCAGAGTACAGTTTAGGAGGGGTAAGTCTCACTCATAGAGTACGGGATATGATGTTTGAGACATGAGTCAGGTGGCACGGGATATGAGGTACGGGACATGAGGTGTGTTGCATTGGGTATGTGAAATGCGGTGCGGTGTGAGATATGGTGCTATGGTGCTATGGTGATATGGCCCGCGCTTCAAGCGCGGGCATTTGCACCAGTTATTATATTTAATTGTGCTATGGTTCGTTCGTCGTCGTCGTCGTTTGTCGTCGTCGTCGTTCGTCATACCCAAAAAATCCTCAAAAAATCCTCCCAATTGTGCACGCTGCTGCTGGCGCGCGCGCGTGCCCGTCAAATGGCATCTGGCGGATTTGCGATTTCGATTTCTGGCACGAGAAATCGATCTGAAATCATGGAATCATGTGTTTTGAAAACCTGTATGTACTGCACAATCGATTATCCGGGTATCTGCACGAATCATCCCGCCTGTTGACTTTTGGCGATTTTAGCCAACAGGCAGCAGTGGCGACGGTTCTCTCGCTTATAGAGTACGGGATATGAGGTTTGAGACATGAGTCATGAGGTACGGGATACGAGGTACGGGATATGCGGTACGTTGTACACAGTGTGAGGCATGGGTGATGTGTTTGGAAATATGGATTATGCGAATCGCGGTGTCAAATGTGGTGTCAGAGTACAGCTTAGGAGGGGTATATTTCACTCATAGAGTACGGGATATGATGTTTGATAGAGTCCGGGATATGAGGTTTGAGACATGAGTCATGAGGTACGGGATACGAGGTACGGGATCTGCGGTATGTTGTACACAGTGTGAGGTATGGGTGATGTGTTTGGAAATATGGATTATGCGAATTGCGGTGTCAAATGTGGTACGAGAGTACAGTTTAGGAGGGGTAGGTTTCACCCATAGAGTACGGGATATGATGTTTGAGACATGAATTAGGTGGCACGGCATATGAGGTACGGGACATGAGGTGTGTTGTATTGGGTATGCGAAATGCGGTGCAGTGTGAGATATGGTGCTATGGTGATATGGTGATATGGCCCGCGCTTCAAGCGCGGGCATTCGCACGGTAAAGACAGTTTAGGAGGGGTAAATTTCACTCATAGAGTACGGGATATGAAGTTTGAGACATGAGTCAGGTGGCACGGGATATGAGGTACGGCACATGAGATGTGTTGTATTGGGTATGCGAAATGCGGTGCGGTGTGAGATATGGTGCTATGGTGATATGGTGATATGGCCCGCGCTTCAAGCGCGGGCATTCGCACTAGTTAATATATTTAATTGTGGTATGGACGTTCGTTCGTCGTCGTCGTCGTCGTTCGTCATACCCAAAAAATCCTCCCAATTGTGCACGCTGCTGCTGGCGCGCGCGCGTGCCCGTCAAATGGCTTCTGGCGGATTTGCGATTTCGATTTCTGTCACGACAAATCGATCTGAAATCATGGATTCATGTAATTTGAATATACTGTACAATCAATTATCCGGGTATCCGCACGAATAATCCCGCCTGTTGACTTTTGGCGATTTTAGCCAACAGGCAGCAGTGGCGACAGTTCTCTCGCTTATACAGTACGGGATATGAGGTTTGAGACATGAGTCATGAGGTACGGGATATGAGGTACGGGATATGCGGTATGTTGTACACAGTGTGAGGCATGGGTGATGTGTTTGGAAATATGGATTGTGGGAATCGCGGTGTCAAATGTGGTGTCAGAGTACAGTTTAGCAGGGGTAAATTTGGCTCCTAGAGTATGGGATATGATGTTTGAGTGTGGTACGGGATACGAGGTACGGGATATGCGGTATGTTGTACACAGTGTGAGGCATGGGTGATGTGTTTGGAAATATGGATTGTGGGAATCGCGGTGTCAAATGTGGTGTCAGAGTACAGTTTAGGAGGGGTAGGTTTCACTCATAGAGTACGAGATATGATGTTTGAGACATGAGTCAGGTGGCACGGGATATGAGGTACGGGACATGAGGTGTGTTGTATTGGGTATGCGAAATGCGGTGCGGTGTGAGATATGGTGCTATGGTGATATGGTGATATGGCCCGCGCTTCAAGCGCGGGCATTCGCACTAGTTATCTTAATATATTTAATTGTGCTATGGACGTTCGTTCGTCGTCGTCGTCGTAGTTCGTCATACCCAAAAAATCCCCCCAACTGTGCACGCTGCTGCTGGCGCGCGCGCGTGCCCGTCAAATGGCATCTGGCGGATTTGCGATTTCGATTTCTGGCACGACAAATCGATCTGAAATCATGGAATCATGTGTTTTGAAAACCACTATGTACTACACAATCGATTATCCGGATATCTGCACGAATAATCCCTCCTGTTCACTTTTGGCGATTTTAGCCAACAGGCAGCAGTGGCGCTCTCGCTTATAGAGTACGGGATATGAGGTTTGAGACATGAGTCATGAGGTACGGGATACGAGGTACGGGATATGCGGTATGTTGTACACAGTGTGAGGCATGGGTGATGTGTTTGGAAATATGGAATATGCGAATCGCGGTGTCAAATGTGGTATCAGAGTACAGCATAGGAGGGGTAAATTTCACTCATAGAGTACGGGATATGATGTTTGATAGAGGATGGGATATGAGGTTTGAGACATGAGTCATGAGGTACGGGATACGAGGTACGGGATATGCGGTATGTTGTACACAGTGTGAGGTATGGGTGGTGTGTTTGGAAATATGGATTATGCGAATTGCGGTGTCAAATGTGGTGTCAGAGTACAGTTTAGGACGGGTAAATTTCACTCATAGAGTACGGGATATGATGTTTGAGACATGAGTCATGTGGCACGGGATATGAGGTACGGGACATGAGGTGTGTTGTATTGGGTATGTGAAATGCGGTGCACTGTGAGATATGGTGCTATGGTGATATGGTGATATGGCCCGCGCTTCAAGCGCGGGCATTCGCACTAGTTAATATATTTAATTGTGCTATGGTTCGTTCGTCGTCGTCGTCGTCGTTCGTCATACCCAAAAATTCCTCCAAATTGTGCACGCTGCTGCTGGCGCGCGCGCGTGCCCGTCAAATGGCATCTGGCGGATTTGCGATTTCCATTTCTGGCACGACAAATCGATCTGAAATCATGGAATCATTTGTTTCAAAAATCTGTATGTACTGTACAATCGATCGAATAGTCCCGCCTGTTGAATTTTGGCGATTTTAGCAAACAGGCAGCAGTGGCGACGGTTCTCTCGCTTATACAGTACGGGATATGAGGTTTGAGACATGAGTCATGAGGTACGGGATACCCGGTACGGGATATGCAGTATGTTGTACACAGTGTGAGGTATGGGTGATGTGTTTGGAAATATGGATTGTGGGAATCGCGGTGTCAAATGTGGTGTCAGAGTACAGTTTAGGAGGGGTATATTTCACTCATGGAGTACGGGATATGATGTTTGAGACATGAGTCATTAGGAGGAGTAGATGTCACTCATAGAGTACAGTTCTCTCGCTTATAGAGTACGGGATATGACGTTTGAGACATGAGTCATGAGGTACGAGATACCCGGTACGGGATATGCGGTATGTTGTACACAGTGTGAGGTATGGGTGATGTGTTTCGAAACATGGATTATGGGAATCGCAGTGTCAAATGTGGTGTCATAGTACAATTTAGCAGGGGTATATTTCACTCATAGAGTACGGGATATGAGGTTTGAGACATGAGTCATGAGGTACGGGATACGAGGTACGGGATATGCGGTATGTTGTACACAGTGTGAGGTATGGGTGATGTGTTTGGAAATATGGATTATGCGAATCGCGGTGTGAAACGTGGTGTCAGAGTACAGTTTGGGGGGGGTAAATTTCACTCATAGAATACGGGATATGATGTTTGATAGAGTACGGGATATGAGGTTTGCGGCAAGAGTCATGAGGTACGGGATACCAGGTACGGGATATGCGGTATGTTGTACACAGTGTGAGGTATGGGTGATGTGTTTGGAAATATGGATTATGCGAATTGCGGTGTCAAATGTGGTGTCAGAGTACAGTTTAGGAGGGGTATATTTCACTCATAGAGTACGGGATATGATGTTTGAGACATGAGTCATTAGGAGGAGTAAATGTCACTCATAGAGTACAGTTCTCTCGCTTATAGAGTACGGGATATGAGGTTTGAGACATGAGTCATGAGGTACGGGATACCCGGTACGGGATATGCGGTATGTTGTACACAGTGTGAGGTATGGGTGATGTGTTTCGAAACATGGATTATGGGAATCGCAGTGTCAAATGTGGTGTCATAGTACAATTTAGCAGGGGTATATTTCACTCATAGAGTACGGGATATGAGGTTTGAGACATGAGTCATGAGGTACGGGATACGAGGTACGGGATATGCGGTATGTTGTACACAGTGTGAGGTATGGGTGATGTGTTTGGAAATATGGATTATGCGAATCGCGGTGTGAAATGTGGTGTCAGAGTACAGTTTGGGGGGGGTAAATTTCACTCATAGAATACGGGATATGATGTTTGATAGAGTACGGGATATGAGGTTTGCGGCAAGAGTCATGAGGTACGGGATACCAGGTACGGGATATGCGGTATGTTGTACACAGTGTGAGGTATGGGTGATGTGTTTGGAAATATGGATTATGCGAATTGCGGTGTCAAATGTGGTGTCAGAGTACAGTTTAGGAGGCATAAATTTCACTCATAGAGTACGGGATATGATGTTTGAGACATGAGTCATGTGGCACGGGATATGAGGTACAGGACATGAGGTGTGTTGTATTGGGTTTGCGAAATGCGGTGCGGTGTGAGATATGGTGCTATGGTGATATGGTGATATGGCCCGCGCTTCAAGCGCGGGCATTCGCACTAGTTATCTTAATATATTTAATTGTGCTATGGACGTTCGTTCGTCGTCGTCGTCGTCGTTCGTCATACCCAAAAAATCCGCCCAATTGTGCACGCTGCTGCTGGCGCGCGCGCGTGCCCGTCAAATGGCATCTGGCGGATTTGCGATTTCGATTTTTGGCACGAGAAATCGATCTGAAATCATGGAATCATGTGTTTTGTAAATCTGGATGTACTGTACAATCGATTATCCGAGTATCTGCACGAATCATCCCGCCTGTTGACTTTTGGCGATTTTAGCCAACAGGCAGCAGTGTCGCTCTCGCTTATAGAGTACGGGATATGGGGTTTGAGACATGAGTCATGAGGTACGGGATACGAGGTACGGGATATGCTGTATGTTGTACACAGTGTGAGGCATGGGTGATGTGTTTGGAAATATGGAATATGCAAATCGCGGTGTGAAATGTGGTGTCAGAGTACAGTTTAGGAGGGGTAAATTTCACTCATAGAGTACGGGATATGATGTTTGATAGAGTACGGGATATGAGGTTTGAGACATGAGTCATGAGGTACGGGATACGAGGTACGGGATATGCGGTATGTTGTACACAGTGTGAGGTATGGGTGATGTGTTTGGAAATATGGATCATGCGAATCGCGGTGTCAAATGTGGTGTCAGAGTACAGTTTAGGAGGGGTAAATTTCACTCATAGAGTACGGGATATGATGTTTGAGACATGAGTGACATGAGTTTGACGCGCGTGCCCGTCAAATGGCATCTGGCGGATTTGCGATTTCGATTTCTGGCACGAGAAATCGATCTGAAATCATGGAATCATGTGTTTTGTAAATCTGGATGTACTGTACAATCGATTATCCGAGTATCTGCACGAATCATCCCGCCTGTTGACTTTTGGCGATTTTAGCCAACAGGCAGCAGTGTCGCTCTCGCTTATAGAGTACGGGATATGGGGTTTGAGACATGAGTCATGAGGTACGGGATACGAGGTACGGGATATGCTGTATGTTGTACACAGTCCGAGGCATGGGTGATGTGTTTGGAAATATGGAATATGCAAATCGCGGTGTGAAATGTGGTGTCAGAGTACAGTTTAGGAGGGGTAAATTTCACTCACAGAGTACGGGATATGATGTTTGATAGAGTACGGGATATGAGGTTTGAGACATGAGTCATGAGGTACGGGATACGAGGTACGGGATATGCGGTATGTTGTACACAGTGTGAGGTATGGGTGATGTGTTTGGAAATATGGATCATGCGAATCGCGGTGTCAAATGTGGTGTCAGAGTACAGTTTAGGAGGGGTAAATTTCACTCATAGAGTACGGGATATGATGTTTGAGACATGAGTCAGGTGGCACGGGATATGAGGTACGGGACATGAGGTGTGTTGTATTGGGTTTGCGAAATGCGGTGCGGTGTGAGATATGGTGCTATGGTGATATGGTGATATGGCCCGCGCTTCAAGCGCGGGCATTTGCACTAGTTATTATATTTAATTATGCTATGGTTCGTCGTTTGTCGTCGTTCGTCGTCGTTCGTCATACCAAAAAATCTGCCCAATTGTGCACGCTCCTGCTGGCGCGCGCGCGTGCCCGTCAAATGGCATCTGGCGGATTTGCGATTTCGATTTCTGGCACGAGAAATCGATCTGAAATCATGGATTCATGTAATTTGAATGTACTGTACAATCGATTATCCGGGTATCTGCACGAACAATCCCAGCTGTTGACTTTTGGCGATTTTAGCCAACAGGCAGCAGTGGCGACAGTTCTCTCGCTTATACAGTAGGGGCTATGAGGTTTGAGACATGAGTCATGAGGTACGGGATACGAGGTACGGGATATGCGGTATGTTGTACACAGTGTGGGGTATGGGTGATGTGTTTGGAAATGTGGATTATGCGAATCGCGGTGTCAAATGTGGTGTCGGAGTACAGTTTAGGAGGGGTAAATTTGGCTCCTAGAGTACGGGATATGATGTTTGAGTGTGGTACGGGATACGAGGTACGGGATATGCGGTATGTTGTACACAGTGTGAGGTATGGGTGATGTGTTTGGAAATATGCATTATGCGAATCGCGGTGTCAAATGTGGTGTCAGAGTACAGTTTGGGAGGGGTAGGTTTCACTCATAGAGTACGGGATATGATGTTTGAGACATGAGTCAGGTGGCACGGGATATGAGGTACGGGACATGAGGTGTGTTGTATTGGGTATGCGAAATGCGGTGCAGTGTGAAATATGGTGCTATGGTGATATGGTGATATGGCCCCGGCTTCAAGCGCGGGCATTCGCATGGTAAAGACAGTTTGGGAGGGGTAAATTTCACTCATAGAGTACGGGATATGATGTTTGAGACATGAGTCAGGTGGCACGGGATATGAGGTACGGCACATGAGGTGTGTTGTATTGGGTATGCGAAATGCGGTGCGGTGTGAGATATGGTGCTATGGTGATATGGTGATATGGCCCGCGCTTCAAGCGCGGGCATTCGCACTAGTTATTATATTTAATTGTGCTATGGTTCGTTCGTTCGTTCGTCGTCGTCGTCGTCGTCGTTCGTCATACCCAAAAAATCCTCCCAACTGTGCACGCTGCTGCTGGCGCGCGCGCGTGCCCGTCAAATGGCATCTGGCGGATTTGCGATTTCGATTTCTGGCGCGACAAATCGATCTGAAATCATGGAATCATGTGTTTTGAAAACCTGTATGTACTGCACAATCGATGTTCCGGGTATCTGCACGAATAATCCCGCCTGTTGACTTTTGGCGATTTTAGCCAACAGGAAGCAGTGGCGCTCTCGCTTATAGAGTACGGGATATGAGGTTTGAGACATGAGTCATGAGGTACGGGTTGCCCGGTACGGGATATGCGGTATGTTGTACACAGTGTGAGGCGTGGGTGATGCGTTTGGAAATATGGAATATGCGAATCGCGGTGTCAAATGTGGTGTCAGAGTACAGCTTAGGAGGGGTATATTTCACTCATAGAGTACGGGATATGATGTTTGAGACATGAGTAATGAGGTACGGGATATGAGGTACGGGACATGGGGTGTGTTGTATTGGGTATGTGAAATGCGGTGCAGTGTGAGATATGGTGCTATGGTGATATGGTGATATGGCCCGCGCTTCAAGCGCGGGCATTCGCACTAGTTATTATATTTAATTGTGGTATGGACGTCGTCGTCGTCGTCGTCGTCGTCGTTCGTCATACCCAAAAAATCCGCCCAATTGTGCACGCTGCTGCTGGCGCGCGCGCGTGCCCGTCAAATGGCATCTGGCGGATTTGCGATTTCGATTTCTGGCACGAGAAATCGATCTGCAATCATGGAATCATGTGTTTTGAAAACCTGTATGTACTGCACAATCGATTATCCGGGTATCTGCACGAAGAATCCCGCCTGTTGACTTTTGGCGATTTTAGCCAACAGGCAGCAGTGGCCCTCTCGCTTATAGAGTACGGGATATGAGGTTTGAGACATGAGTCATGAGGTACGGGATACGAGGTACGGGATATGCGGTATGTTGTACACAGTGTGAGGCATGGGTCATGTGTTTGGAAATATGGATTATGCGAATCGCGGTGTGAAATGTGGTGTCAGAGTACAGCTTAAGAGGGGTATATTTCACTCATACAGTACGGGATACGATGTTTGATAGAGTCCGGGATATGAGGTTTGAGACATGAGTCATGAGGTACGGGATACGAGGTACGGGATATGCGGTATGTTGTACACAGTGTGAGGTATGCGTGATGTGTTTGGAAATATGGATTATGCGAATTGCGGTGTCAAATGTGGTGTCAGAGTACAGTTTAGGAGGGGTAAATTTCACTCATAGAGTACGGGATATGATGTTTGAGACATGAGTCATGTGGCACGGGATATGAGGTACGGGACATGAGATGTGTTGTATTGGGTATGTGAAATGCGATGCGGTTTGAGATATGGTGCTATGGTGATACGGTGATACGGCCCGCGCTTCAAGCCGGGCATTCGCACTAGTTAATATATTTAATTGTGGTATGGTTCGTTCGTTCGTTCGTCTTCGTCGTCGTCGTAGTTCGTCATACCCAAAAAATCCGCCCAATTAAGCACGCTGCTGCTGGCGCGCGCGCGTGCCCGTCAAATGGCATCTGGCGGATTTGCGATTTCGATTTCTGGCACGACAAATAGATCTGAAATCATGGATTCATGTAAATCGATCTGAAATCATAGAATCATTCGTTTTAAAAATCTGTATGTACTGCACAATCGATTATCCGGGTATCTGCACGAATAATCCCGCCTGTTGACTTTTGGCGATTTTAGCCAACAGGCAGCAGTGGCGCTCTCGCTTATAGAGTACGGAATATGAGGTTTGAGACATGAGTCATGAGGTACGGGATACGAGGTACGGGATATGCGGTATGTTGTACACAGTGTGAGGCATGGGTGATGTGTTTGGAAATATGGAATATGCGAATCGCGGTGTCAAATGTGGTGTCAGAGTACAGTTTAGGAGGGGTAAATTTCACTCATAGAGTACGGGATATGATGTTTGAGACATGAGTCATGTGGCACGAGATATGAGGTACGGGACATGAGGTGTGTTGTATTGGGTATGTGAAATGCGGTGCAGTGTGAGATATGGTGCTATGGTGATATGGTGATATGGCCCGCGCTTCAAGCGCGGGCATTCGCACTAGTTATTATATTTAATTGTGCTATGGTTCGTCGTTTGTCGTCGTCGTTTGTTGCCGTCGTTCGTCATACCCAAAAAATTATCTCTTATTATATTTAATTGTGCTATGGTTCGTCCTTTGTCGTCGTCGTTTGTCGTCGTCGTTCGTCATACCCAACAAATACTCCCAATTGTGCACGCTGTTGCTGGCGCGCGCGCGTGCCCGTCAAATGGCATCTGGCGGATTTGCGATTTCGATTTCTGGCACGAGAAATCGATCTGAAATCATGGAATCACGTGTTTTAAAAACCTGTATGTACTGTACAGTCGATTATCCGGGTATCTGCACGAATGAGCCCGCCTGTTGACTTTTGGCGATTTTAGCCAACAGGCAGCAGTGGCGCTCCCGCTTATAGAGTACGGGATATGAGGTTTGAGACATGAGTCATGAGGTACAGGATACGAGGTACGGGATATGCGGTATATTGTACACAGTGTGAGGCATGGGTGATGTGTTTGGAAATATGGAATATGCGAATCGGGGTGTCAAATGTGGTGTCAGAGTACAGTTTAGGAGGGGTATATTTCACTCATAGAGTACGGGATATGATGTTTGATAGAGTACGGGATATGAGGTTTGAGACATGAGTCATGAAGTATAGAATACGAGGTACGGGATATGCGGTATGTTGTACACAGTGTGAGGCATGGGTGATGTGTTTGGAAATATGGAATATGCGAATCGCGGTGTCAAATGTGGTGTCAGAGTACAGTTTAGGAGGGGTATATTTCACTCATAGAGTACGGGATATGATGTTTGATAGAGTACGGGATATGAGGTTTGAGACATGAGTCATGAGGTACGGGATAAGAGGTACGGGATATGCGGTATGTTGTACACAGTGTGAGGTACGGGTGATGTGTTTGGAATTATGGATTATGCGAATTGCGGTGTCAAATGTGGTGTCAGAGTACAGTTTAAGAGGGGTAAATTTCACTCATAGAGTACGGGATATGATGTTTGAGACATGAGTCATGTGGCACGGGATATGAGGTACGGGACATGAGGTGTGTCGTATTGGGTATGTGAAATGCAGTGCAGTGTGAGATATGGTGCTATGGTGATATGGTGATATGACCGGCGCTTCAGGCGCGGGCATTCGCACCGTAAAGACGGTTTGGGAGGGGTAAATTTCACTCATAGAGTACGGGATATGATGTTTGAGACATGAGTCAGGTGGCACGGGATATGAGGTACGGCACATGAGGTGTGTTGTATTGGGTATGTGAAATGCGGTGCGGTGTGAGATATGGTGCTATGGTGATATGGTGATATGGCCCGCGCTTCAAGCGCGGGCATTTGCACTAGTTATTATATTTAATTGTGCTATGGTTCGTCGTCGTCGTTTGTCGTCGTCGTCGTCGTTCGTCATACCCAAAAAATCCGCCCAATTGTGCACGCTGCTGCTGGCGCGCGCGCGTGCCCGTCAAATGACATCTGGCGGATTTGCGATTTCGATTTCTGGCACGACAAATCGATCTGAAATCATGGAATCACGTGTTTGAAAAATCTGTATGTACTGTACAATCGATTATTCGGGTATCCGCACGAATCATCCCGCCTGTTACCTTTTGGCGATTTTAGCCAACAGGAAGCAGTGGCGACAGTTCTCTCGCTTATAGAGTACGGGATATGAGGTTTGAGACATGAGTCATGAGGTACGGGATACGAGGTACGGGATATGCGGTATGTTGTACACAGTGTGAGGTATGGGTGATGTGTTTGGAAATATGGATTATGCGAATCGCGGTGTCAAATGTGGTGTCAGAGTACAGTTTAGGAGGGGTAAATTTCACTCATAGAGTACAGGATATGATGTTTGAGTGAGGTACGGGATACCAGGTACGGGATCTGCGGTATGTTGTACACAGTGTGAGGTATGGGTGATGTGTTTGGAAATATGGATTATGCGAATCGCGGTGTCAAATGTGGTGTCAAAGTACAGTTTAGGAGGGGTAAATTTCACTCATAGAGTACAGGATATGATGTTTGAGTGAGGTACTGGATACGAGGTACGGGATATGCGGTATGTTGTACACAGTGTGAGGTATGGCTGATGTGTTTGGAAATATGGATTATGGGAATCGCGCTGGTGATATGGCCCGCGCTTCAAGCGCGTGCATTCGCACTAGTTATTATATTTAATTGTGCTATGGTTCGTCGTCGTTTGTCGTCGTCGTTTGTCGTCGTCGTTCGTCATACCCAAAAAATCCGCCCAATTGTGCACGCTGCTGCTGGCGCGCGCGCGTGCCCGTCAAATGGCATCTGGCGGATTTGCGATTTCGATTTCTGGCACGAGAAATCGATCTGAAATCATGGAATCATTTGTTTCAAAAATCTGTATGTACTGTACAATCGATTATTTGGGTATCTGCACGAATAATCCCGCCTGTTGACTTTTGGCGATTTTAGCCAACAGGCAGCAGTGGCGACAGTTCTCTCGCTTATAGAGTACGGGATATGAGGTTTGAGACATGAGTCATGAGGTACGGGATACCCGGTACGGGATATGCGGTATGTTGTACACAGTGTGAGGTATGGGTGATGTGTTTCGAAATATGGATTATGGGAATCGCGGTGTCAAACGTGGTGACAGAGTACAGTTTAGGAGGGGTATATTTCACTCATGGAGTACGGGATATGATGGCTGAGACATGAGTCACTAGGAGGGGTAAATTTCACTCATAGAGTACAGTTCTCTCGCTTAAAGAGTACGGGATATGAGGTTTGAGACATGAGTCATGAGGTACGGGATGCCCGGTACGGGATATGCGGTATGTTGTACACAGTGTGAGGTATGGGTGATGTGTTTGGAAATATGGATTATGGGAATCGCGGTGTCAAGTGCGGTGTCAGAGTACAGTTTAGGAGGGGTATATTTCACTCATAGAGTACGGGATATGATGTTTGAGACATGAGTCATGTGGCACGGGATATGAGGTACGGGACATGAGGTGTGTTGTATTGGGTATCTGAAATGCCGTGCGGTGTGAGATATGGTGCTATGGTGATATGGTGATATGGCCCGCGCTTCAAGCGCGGGCATTCGCACTAGTTATTATATTTAATTGTGCTATGGTTCGTCGTCGTCGTCGTCGTCGTTCGTCATACCCAAAAAATCCGCCCAATTGTGCACGCTGCTGCTGGCGCGCGCGCGTGCCCGTCAGATGGCATCTGGCGGATTTGCGATTTCGATTTCTGGCACGACAAATCGATCTGAAATCATGGAATCATGTGTTTTCAAAACCTCTATGTACTGCACAATCGATTATCCGGATATCTGCACGAATAATCCCGCCTGTTGACTTTTGGCGATTTTAGCCAACAGGCAGCAGTGGCGACAGTTCTCTCGCTTATAGAATACGGGATATGAGGTTTGAGACATGAGTCATGAGGTACGGGATACGAGGTACGGGATATGCGGTATGTTGTACACAGTGTGAGGTATGGGTGATGTGTCTGGAAATATGGATTATGCGAATAGCGGTGTGAAATGTGGTGTCAGAGTACAGTTTAGGAGGGGTAAATTTCACTCATAGAGTACGGGATATGATGTTTGATAGAGGACGGGATATGAGATTTGAGACATGAGTCATGAGGTATAGAATACGAGGTACGGGATATGCGGTATTTTGTACACAGTGTGAGGCATGGGTGATGTGTTTGGAAATATGGAATATGCGAATCGCGGTGTCAAATGTGGTGTCAGAGTACAGTTTAGGAGGGGTATATTTCACTCATAGAGTACGGGATATGATGTTTGATATAGTGAAGCCGGTCCGTATGGACACTCCTCCCGGCCGTCGTTTGGTAGTTTTTTCTGTCATAGAAAGCAGATAAAGGTGCGTCGCCTTCGCAGGCGACAGAGCGCAACAAGTCGCACTGCGCATTATGACAGCTCAGCACAGTTTATAAAGAGGCTTTATTTTTACGAATTTTGGGTTGCCATTTCTTTAATTATAAAGTTCTCCAGCTTTGTATATTGCTGTGCTCGCAGGTGCTATCATGTGAGCTCCTGTGGAGGACCCTGCAAGGGTCGTAAGATTATTTGTGGCCGGCAAGGCCTTCGAAGATCCGGAGGACTGCCAAGAACGTGGGAACACGAGAATCAATGCTTGACTTGCAGTATTTATCGTGTTCGGCGACGTGCAGGGCTTCGTTGATTGCAGGGGCAAGTTTGGTAGTTCGGAGGTAAATTTTATTATTATTTTTTACTGTGGAGCAAATCGTTGGAGACGGAGATGAAAGCAACAGGCAGGATCATAGGGTGTGACAGCGGCAAGGTTGGGACGGACACAAGACGAAGTCAACCCAGGAGGTGTGACAACGGCAAAGCGATCGAGCTCAACCCAGGAGGTGTGATAACGTCAAGAAAGGCAGTCAAACCGGCCGAGTCAACCCAGGATCGGCCAAGAACACATCACCGTAACCAAAAGGGCTCCACCGAAGACCAACCCCAGCAGTCAAAAGGGATCCGCAGAAGGTAAATCAGCCAACCACAAGGGCCAGAGGGTCTGGCCCTGCTACAAGAGTACGGGATATGAGGTTTGAGACCTGAGTCATGAGGTACGGGATAAGAGGTACGGGATATGCGGTATGTTGTACACAGTGTGAGGCATGGGTGATGTGTTTGGAATTATGGATTATGCGAATTGCGGTGTCAAATGTGGTGTCAGAGTACAGTTTAAGAGGGGTAAATTTCACTCATAGAGTACGGGATATGATGTTTGAGATATGAGTCATGTGGCACGGGATATGAGGTACGGGACATGAGATGTGTCGTATTGGGTATGTGAAATGCAGTGCAGTGTGAGATATGGTGCTATGGTGATATGGTGATATGGCCCGCGCTTCAAGCGCGGGCATTCGCACTAGTTATATTTAATTGTGCTATGGTTCGTTCGTCGTCGTTTGTCGTCGTCGTTCGTCATACCCAAAAAATCCGCCCAATTGTGCACGCTGCTGCTGGTGCGCGCGCGTGCCCGTCAAATGGCATCTGGCGGATTTGCGATTTCGATTTCTGGCACGACAAATCGATCTGCAATCATGGAATCATGTGTTTTGAAAACCTGTATGTACTGCACAATCGATTATCCGGGTATCTGCACGAAGAATCCCGCCTGTTGACTTTTGGCGATTTTAGCCAACAGGCAGCAGTGGCCCTCTCGCTTATAGAGTACGGGATATGAGGTTTGAGACATGATTCATGAGGTACGGGATACGAGGTACGGGATATGTGGTATGTTGTACACAGTGTGAGGCATGGGTGATGTGTTTGGAAATATGGATTATGCGAATCGCGGTGTCAAATGTGGTGTCAGAGTACAGCTTAGGAGGGGTATATTTCACTCATAGAGTACGGGATATGATGTTTGATAGAGTCCGGGATATGAGGTTTGAGACATGAGTCATGAGGTACGGGATACGAGGTACGGGATCTGCGGTATGTTGTACACAGTGTGAGGTATGGGTGATGTGTTTGGAAATATGGATTATGCGAATCGCGGTGTCAAATGTGGTGTCAGAGTACAGTTTAGGAGGGGTAAATTTCACTCATAGAGTACGGGATATGATGTTTGAGTGAGGTACGGGATACGAGGTACGGGATATGCAGTATGTTGTACACAGTGTGAGGTATGGGTGATGTGTTTGGAAATATGGATTATGCGAATCGCGGTGTCCAATGTGCTGTCAGAGTACAGTTTAGGAGGGGTAAGTTTCACTCATAGAGTACGGGATATGATGTTTGAGACATGAGTCAGGTGGCACGGGATATGAGGTACGGGACATGAGGTGTGTTGTATTGGGTATGTGAAATGCGGTGCAGTGTGAGATATGGTGCCATGGTGATATGGTGATATGGCCCGCGCTTCAAGCGCGGGCATTCGCACTAGTTAATATATTTAATTGTGGTATGGTCGTCGTCGTCGTCCTCGTCGTCGTCGTTCGTCATACCCAAAAAATCCTCCCAATTGTGCACGCTGCTGCTGGCGCGCACGCGTGCCCGTCAAATGGCATCTGGCGGATTTGCGATTTCGATTTCTGGCACGACAAATCGATCTGAAATCATGGATTCATGTAATTTGTATGTACTGTAATATCGATTATCCGGGTATCTGCACGAATAATCCCGCCTGTTGACTTTGGGCGATTTTAGCCAACAGGCAGCAGTGGCGACAGTTCTCTCGCTTATACAGTACGGGATATGAGGTTTGAGACATGAGTCATGAGGTACGGGATACGAGGTACGGGATATGCGGCATGTTGTACACAGTGTTAGGTATGGGTGATGTGTTTGGAAATATGGATTATGTGAATCGCGGTGTCAAAGGTGGTGTCAGAGTACAGTTTAGGAGGGGTAAATTTCACTCATAGAGTACGGGATATGATGTTTGAGTGAGGTACGGGATACGAGGTACGGGATATGCGGTATGTTGTACACAGTGTGAGGTATGGGTGATGTGTTTGGAAATATGGATTATGCGAATCGCGGTGTCAAATGTGCTATCAGAGTACAGTTTAGGAGGGGTAAGTTTCACTCATAGAGTACGGGATATGATGTTTGAGACATGAGTCAGGTGGCACGGGATATGAGGTACGGGACATGAGGTGTGTTGTATTGAATATGTGGAATGCGGTGCGGTGTCAGATATGGTGCTATGGTGATTTGGTGATATGGCCCGCGCTTCAAGCGCGGGCATTCGCACTAGTAATCTTATTATATTTAATTGTGCTATGGTTCGTTCGTTCGTTCGTCGTCGTCGTTGTCGTCGTTCGTCATACCCAAAAAATCCTCCCAATTGTGCACGCTGCTGCTGGCGCGCGCGCGTGCCCGTCAAATGGCATCTGGCGGATTTGCGATTTCGATTTCCGGCACGACAAATCGATCTGAAATCATGGAATCATGTGTTTTGAAAAACTCTATGTACTGCACAATCGATTATCCGGGTATCTGCACGAATAATCCCGCCTGTTGACTTTTGGCGATTTTAGCCAACATGCAGCAGTGGCGCTCTCACTTATAGAGTACGGGATATGAGGTTTGAGACATGAGTCATGAGGTACGGGATACGAGGTACGGGATATGCGGTATGTTGTACACAGTGTGAGGTATGGGTGATGTGTTTGGAAATATGGATTATGCGAATTGCGGTGTCAAATGTGGTGTCAGAGTACAGTTTAGGAGGGGTAAATTTCACTCATAGAGTACGGGATATGATGTTTGAGATATGAGTCATGTGGCACGGGATATGAGGTACGGGACATGAGGTGTGTTGTATTGGGTATGTGAAATGCGGTGCAGTGTGAGATATGGTGCTATGGTGATATGGTGATATGGCCTGCGCTTCAAGCGCGGGCATTCGCACTAGTTATATTTAATTCTGCTATGGTTCGTCGTCGTCGTCGTCGTCGTTCGTCATACCTAAAAAATCCGCCCAATTGTGCACGCTGCTGCTGGCGCGCGCGCGTGCCCGTCAAATGGCATCTGGCGGATTTGCGATTTCGATTTCTGGCGCGAGAAATCGATCTGAAATCATGGAATCACGTGTTTTTAAAAATCTGTATGTACTGCACAATCGATTTTCCGGGTATCTGCACGAATAATCCCGCCTGTTGACTTTTGGCGATTTTAGCCAACAGGCAGCAGTGGCGACAGTTCTCTCGCTTATAGAGTACGGGATATGAGGTTTGAGACATGAGTCATGAGGTACGGGATACGAGGTACGGGATATGCGGTACGTTGTACACAGTGTGAGGTATGGGTGATGTGTTTGGAAATATGGATTATGCGAATCGCGGTGTCAAATGTGCTATCAGAGTACAGTTTAGGAGGGGTAAGTTTCACTCATAGAGTACGGGATATGATGTTTGAGACATGAGTCAGGTGGCACGGGATATGAGGTACGGGACATGAGGTGTGTTGTATTGGGTATGTGAAATGCGGTGCGGTGTGAGATATGGTGCTATGGTGATATGGTGATATGGCCCGCGCTTCAAGCGCGGGCATTCGCACTAGTTTTTATAGTTAATTGTGGTATGGTCGCCGTCGTCGTCGTCGTTCGTCATACCCAAAAAATCCTCCCAATTGTGCTCGCTGCTGCTGGCGCGCGCGCGTGCCCGTCAAATGGCATCTGGCGGATTTGCGATTTCGATTTCTGGCACGACAAATCGATCTGAAATCATGGATTCATGTAATTTGAATGTACTGTACAATCGATTATCCGGGTATCTGCACGAACAATCCCGCCTGTTGACTTTTGGCGATTTTAGCCAACAGGCAGCCGTGGCGACAGTTCTCTCGCTTATACAGTACGAGATATGAGGTTTGAGACATGAGTCATGAGGTACGGGATACGAGGTACGGGATATGCGGTATGTTGTACACAGTGTGAGGCATGGGTGATGTGTTTGGAAATATGGATTATGCGAATCGCGGTGTCAAATGTGGTGTCAGAGTACAGTTTAGGAGGGGTAAATTTGGCTCCTAGAGTACGGGATATGATGTTTGAGTGTGGTACGGGATACGAGGTACGGGATATGCGGTATGTTGTACACAGTGTGAGGTATGGTCGATGTGTTTGGAAATCAGGATTATGCGAATCGCGGTGTCAAGTGCGGTTTCAGAGTACAGTTTGGGAGGGGTAGGTTTCACTCATAGAGTACGGGATATGATGTTTGAGACATGAGTCAGGTGGCACGGGATATGAGGTACGGCACATGAGGTGTGTTGTATTGGGTATGTGAAATGCGGTGCGGTGTGAGATATGGTGCTATGGTGATATGGTGATATGGCCCGCGCTTCAAGCGCGGGCATTCGCACTAGTTATTATATTTAATTGTGGTAAGGTTCGTTCGTTGTTGTCGTTTGTCGTCGTCGTTGTCGTCGTTCGTCATACCCAAAAAATCCTCCCAATTGTGCACGCTGCTGCTGGCACGCGCGCGTGCCCGTCAAATGGTATGTGGCGGATTTGCGATTTCGATTTCTGGTACGACAAATCGATCTGAAATCATGGAATCACGTGTTTTTAAAAATCTGTATGTACTGTACAATCGATTATCCCGGTATCCGCACGAATCATCCCGCCTGTTGACTTTTGGCGATTTTAGCCAACAGGCAGCACTGGCGACAGTTCTCTCGCTTATAGAGTACGGGATATGAGGTTTGAGACATGAGTCATGAGGTACGGGGTACGAGGTACGGGATATGCGGTATGTTGTACACAGTGTGAGGTATGGGTGATGTGTTTGGAAATATGGACTATGCGAATCGCGGTGTCAAATGTGGTGTCAGAGTACAGTTTAGGAGGGGTAAATTTCACTCATAGAGTACAGGATATGATGTTTGAGTGAGGCACGGGATACGAGGTACGGGATATGCGGTATGTTGTACACAGTGTGAGGTATGGGTGATGTGTTTGGAAATATGGATTATGGGAATCGCCGTGTCAAATGTGGTGTCAGAGTACAGTTTAGGAGGGGTAAATTTCACTCATAGAGTACGGGATATGATGTTTGAGTGAGGTACGGGATACGAGGTACGGGATATGCGGTATGGTGTACACAGTGTGAGGTATGGGTGATGTGTTTGGAAATATGCATTATGCGAATCGCGGTGTCAAATGTGGTGTCAGAGTACAGTTTAGGAGGGGGAAGTTTCAGTAATAGAGTACGGGATATGATGTTTGAGACATGAGTCAGGTGGCACGGGATATGAGGTACGGGACATGAGGTGTGTTGTATTGGGTATGTGAAATGCGGTGCGGTGTGAGATATGGTGCTATGGTGATATGGTGATATGGCCCGCGCTTCAAGCGCGGGCATTCGCACTAGTTAATATATTTAATTGTGGTATGGACGTTCGTCGTCGTCGTTCGTCGTACACAAAAAATCCGCCCAATTGTGCACGCTGCTGCTGACGCGCGCGCGTGCACGTCAAATGGCATCTGCAGTGCTGGGCTGACTCAGTCAAGTCAGTCACGAGTCACGATTTTTTGACTCAGTCATGTCAAGTCACGAGTCACGCCGCTCCAGTCGACTCAGTCAAGTCACCGTGCCCGCCGTGACTGTGACTGAATGGGCCCTCAGGAGTCACGGATCGGCGGTTCAATTCCCTTTGCGATCTGTACCATGGCGCGCTGGCAATCGCTCTGCCGATCGCCCGTGGGCGATCGATCGCCAGCGATCCCTCAAGCGCTGACCCCAGACGGGATCAAACCTACGCTACAGCAATTTTAATGCCAATTTAGCTGTACATGACTGCAGAACATGTGCTGCGGAGGCGGTTCGATTCCTGCTGCAGTCACATTTTTGGGTTGACTGAGTCATGACTCAGTCACGAGTCACGATCGCCGGTGACTGACTCCAGTCAGTCACGAGTCATCGATTCTTTGACTCAGTCAAGTCTCAGTCACAGTCGGGCAATTTTGACTCAGTCTGCCCAGCACTGGGCATCTGGCGGATTTGCGGTTTCGATTTCTGGCACGACAAATCGATCTGAAATCATGGAATCACGTGTTTTAAAAATCTGTATGTATTGTACAATCGATTATCCGGGTATCTGCACGAATAATCACGTCTGTTCACTTTTGGCGATTTTAGCCAACAGGCAGCAGTGGCGACAGTTCTCTCGCTTATAGGGTACGGGATATGAGGTTTGAGACATGAGTCATGAGGTACGGGATACGAGGTACGGGATATGCGGTATGTTGTACACAGTGTGAGGTATGGGTGATGTGTTTGGAAATATGGATTATGCGAATCGCGGTGTCAAAGGTGGTGTCAGAGTACAGTTTAGGAGGGGTAAAATTCACTCATAGAGTACGGGATATGATGTTTGAGTGAGGCACGGGATACGAGGTACGGGATATGCGGTATGTTGTACACAGTGTGAGGTATTGGTGATGTGTTTGGAAATATGGATTATGCGAATCGCGGTGTCAAATGTGGTGTCAGTGTACAGTTTAGGAGGGGTAAGTTTCACTCATAGAGTACGGGATATGATGTTTGAGACATGAGTCAGGTGGCACGGGATATGAGGTACGGGACATGAGGTGTGTTGTATTGGGTATGTGAAATGCGGTGCGGTGTGAGATATGGTGCTATGGTGATATGGTGATATGGCCCGCGCTTCAAGCGCGGGCATTCGCACTAGTTAATATATTTAGTTGTGGTATGGACGTTCGTCGTCGTCGTTCGTCGTACACAAAAAATCCGCCCAATTGTGCACGCTGCTGCTGACGCGCGCGCGTGCACGTCAAATGGCATCTGCAGTGCTGGGCTGACTCAGTCAAATCAGTCACGAGTCACGATTTTTTGACTCAGTCAAGTCAAGTCACGAGTCACGCCGCTCCAGTCGACTCAGTCAAGTCACCGTGCCCGCCGTGACTGTGACTGAATGGGCCCTCAGGAGTCACGGATCGGCGGTTCAATTCCCTTTGCGATCTGTACCATGGCGCGCTGGCAATCGCTCTGCCGATCGCCCGTGGGCGATCGATCGCCAGCGATCCCTCAAGCGCTGACCCCAGACGGGATCGAACCTACGCTACAGCAATTTTAATGCCAATTTAGCTGTACATGACTGCAGAACATGTGCTGCGGAGGCGGTTCGATTCCTGCTGCAGTCACATTTTTGGGTTGACTGAGTCATGACTCAGTCACGAGTCACGATCGCCGGTGACTGACTCCAGTCAGTCACGAGTCATCGATTCTTTGACTCAGTCAAGTCTCAGTCACAGTCGGGCAATTTTGACTCAGTCTGCCCAGCACTGGGCATCTGGCGGATTTGCCGTTTCGATTTCTGGCACGACAAATCGATCTGAAATCATGGAATCACGTGTTGTAAAAATCTGTATGTATTGTACAATCGATTATCCGGGTATCTGCACGAATAATCACGCCTGTTCACTTTTGGCGATTTTAGCCAACAGGCAGCAGTGGCGACAGTTCTCTCGCTTATAGGGTACGGGATATGAGGTTTGAGACATGAGTCATGAGGTACGGGATACCAGGTACGGGATATGCGGTATGTTGTACACAGTGTGAGGTATGGGTGATGTGTTTGGAAATATGGATTATGCGAATCGCGGTGTCAAATGTGGTGTCAGAGTACAGTTTAGGAGGGGTAAATTTCACTCATAGAGTACGGGATATGATGCGCGGGCATTCGCACTAGTTAATACATTTAATTGTGGTATGGACGTTCGTTCGTTCGTCGTCGTAGTTCGTCATACCCAAAAAAACCTCCCAATGGTGCACGCTGCTGCTGGCGCGCGCGCGTGCCCGTCAAATGGCATCTGGCGGATTCGCGATTTCGATTTCTGGCACGAGAAATCGATCTCTCTTAATGTATTTGATTGTGGTATGGACGTCCGTTCGTTCGTCGTCGTAGTTCGTCATACCCAAAAAATCCTCCCAATTGTGCACGCTGCTGCTGGGGCGCGCGCGTGCCCGTCAAATGGCATCTGGCAGATTTGCGATTTCGATTTCTGGCACGAGAAATCGATCTGAAATCATGGAATCATTTGTTTCAAAATCTGTATGTACTGTACAATCGATCGAATAATCCCGCCTGTTCACTTTTGGCGATTTTAGCCAACAGGCAGCAGTGGCGACAGTTCTCTCGCTTATAGAGTACGGGATATGAGGTTTGAGACATGAGTCATGAGGTACGGGATACCCGGTACGGGATATGCGGTATGTTGTACACAGTGTGAGGTATGGGTGATGTGTTTCGAAATATGGATTATGGGTATCGCGGTGTCAAATGTGGTGTCAGAGTACAGTTTAGGAGGGGTATATTTCACTCATGGAGTACGGGATATGATGTTTGAGACATGAGTCATTAGGAGGGGTAAATGTCACTCATAGAGTACAGTTCTCTCGCTTATAGAGTACGGGATATGAGGTTTGAGACACGAGTCATGAGGTACGGGATACCCGGTACGGGATATGCGGTATGTTGTACACAGTGTGAGGTATGGGTGATGTGTTTCGAAATATGGATTATGGGAATCGCGGTGTCAAATGTGGTGTCAGAGTACACTTTAGCAGGGGTATATTTCACTCATAGAGTACGGGATATGAGGTTTGAGACATGAGTCATGAGGTACGGGATACGAGGTACGGGATATGCGGTATGTTGTACACAGTGTGAGGCATGGGTGATGTGTTTGGAAATATGGATTATGCGAATCGCGGTGTGAAATGTGGTGTCAGAGTACAGTTTAGGAGGGGTAAATATCACTCATAGAGTACGGGATATGATGTTTGATAGAGGACGGGATATGAGGTTTGAGACATGAGTCATGAGGTACGGGATACGAGGTACGGGATATGCGGTATGTTGTACACAGTGTGAGGTATGGGTGATGTGTTTGGAAATATGGATTATGCGAAATGCGGTGTCAAGAGTGGTGTCAGAGTACAGTTTAGGAGGGGTAAATTTCACTCATAGAGTACGGGATATGATGTTTGAGACATGAGTCATGTGGCACGGGATATGAGGTACAGGACATGAGGTGTGTTGTATTGGGTTTGCGAAATGCGGTGCGGTGTGAGATATGGTGCTATGGTGATATGGTGATATGAGTAAGAAAAAGTGCTTTTCCAATGCTTTGAGGCATACTCTAGTTGTATTAGAGATGCACTGAGCATCCAGGCATTTCTATCTTAGTATTGGTCCCACCAAAAGTGGTGATAACACATTTTGACCTATGGAACCAAACACCCAATCAGGATATGGAGTGGACCCCTTAATCCCCTTTCAATCTGAGGCAAATCATCTTTTCCTGAGTTGACTGAGAACTGACATATCCAAGGCAGCGCCTATGAATTTATCTATGTTTTTCCATGAATTCTTAGCTATCCTAGTGGTATGCACCCTAGGGGGCTGGGCACCTCTTTTTGAGAGGTCCTGGGTTCAATTCCTGGTCAGCCTAGCTAAGTAGGAAGATCCCATGTGACATGGCAGTGACCTCATCGCCAAATGCCCTGCCACCTCAGCACATATGGGACCCAAAACAAAGAGTGCACATCTCCTGAGATGGCACTATGGAGATAGAGTGACCATGGGGCAGTTTTCGAACTCTTTTCCAAAACATTTTAGCTATCTTTGTGAATATGCATTCCGATTTGACCTGAGTTGCAGTTTCTGTGAATATCCAATCATCTTTCACTGTTTACACTGCAGCCCTTCATGCTTTGATCCTGATTCCCTTTTCCTTGCATACTATTGGCTTGGGCTATCCTGGATTGACTGTATTTCAGCAAACAAAAGCTTTTCATCTCCAAAAACAAGCAGCAGGAAACCCTACACCAACAGCAAGCAGCAGGAGAGGCAAAACACAGTGCTGAAACCACTATAAACGTTTCTGGTAGCAAGAGGCAGTCTGTCTCTGTGCACCGGCAGCAACCCCGCGCCGTACATCCAGTGCGCCGAGTACAGGCACATATAAGCAGAAGGGTGACTGAAGATGGACACAAGGAAGGAGGACGCCGACGTGAAGACAGCGCCAGCGCCTGAGGCACCGGCAAGGCCAGCACCTGGCGCTGTACCTTCGGCGGAGCCCTTACATGGGCCAGTGGAAGCGGCTGAGGACTCCCTGGATGGACTCCAGACGGCCTTCGGGGCCCTGTCTGTCGAGAAGGTGGTCTCTCAGCCTGTGAAGAGGAAGAGAGAGAGCGAGAAGGATGCTGGAGAAGAAGCAAACGAAGGAGAGGAACAAGGGCAAGACCTGACGAATGACCCTACCTTCGAAGGCGCACCAAGCGCTTCTGCCCTCCATGCATCACCCTCTCGTTTAACCACCACACTCCCAGCCGCTGCAACATCCACTCCCACAACCAACCCGCCTATGGCAGAGGGCACAGGCTTTACTGGCATGCCTCCCTACCCCGCCTATGGTATGGGCCCACCTACCACTGCGCTCCCTGAGGCAACTACTGCCAGTGAGCCTGTGGCTTCCAGCTCTGCGCCGCGATGGTATGCGGCTGAATATCCCCATCCACTACCCGCTACTGGAACCTATGTGGATGTTCCTGGGTATGCACCTGGGTATGCAACCTTGAGTGGGTTGAGGAGAGGACCTGAATCTCTTGGTGGCAGGAGTAGAGGATCGGGAAGATCCTCCAACAGGTCCCTGACGCGGTCGGAGATCAACGAGGTGCTCCGAGGAGCCACTTCAAAAATTGTGGGCGACCTCACTCAAGAGATCCGAGAGAAACTGGAGCCCCTGATGATCCCGCCCCAAGCGTCACCTACTACGGTGGGAATGTCACCCCACCGAGTACAGGCCAACCACCTGGCGGCAGGGTTGACAAACACCCTGGGGAGCCTGAGGAGCCGACCGATGCCGACTCCTGCAGCTATACCGAGAAGTCCATTCGTACCGAGAATGGCCCAGCCGCCTTACAGCCACGTGACGAACTCGACGAGGGCCGAGCTGGACCGGCTGGGGCTGACCGCCTTAAGGGCAATGGTGGACGTGGAGCCTTATGGCTCTAGTGATCTAGGCGGAGACCCCTCCGATGATGAGCCGCCGTCGATGACTTCAACTTCGCCCTCGGAGGACGATGACCCGGAGGACCCCGAGGACCCAAGGGGTAAGAAGAAGAAGAAGAAGAAGAAGAAGACCCGACGCCCTGAGGGACGCAGGTCTCAGGAGGCGAAGGCTATTGCCACCTCCAAGATCGTGGTGAACCTGCCTGAGTTCACAGGCAAGGACCTCAGCGAGTTCGCTGAGAATTTTGGCCGGTTTCTCCGATTGACCGGCCAAACCCACGCTAGTGGGAGAGTCAAGTGCGACCTGCTCCTGCAGTGCTGCAAGACCAAGTACCTGGAGAAGCAGGTCAGGCAGATCGTGACTAACTCCGCCACGTTTGCCGATGTGTTGGTTGCCCTGGAGAGGCAGTACCCGACCTACGAAACCGACCTCTCCATCAGGGCCGAGATCCAGAACCTGCCCGTGCTGCCCAACAACCCAAAACCTGGCAGGGTCTCTGAGCTGTTGGCTGACCTGGATCACTGGGCTGGACGACTGACGCCCGGTTCCTACAGCAGCGACGACCTGCTGTTCTGGCTGGTGGCCAAGCTCCCTCGAGAGCTATGGGACGAGTGCCGCTCGACGGCGGAGCGCAAGGCTAGATCCCTCCGCTACGAGGATCTCTGCCTGCTACTCCTGGAGCTGGCGCTGGAGAAGGAGAGGGACCAGCACTTGAACAATTACCGTCCTGGAGGAGGAGGTTCTGGAGGTCATGGCAAAGGGTACCAAGCGTCCCGACCTGGGCAGGGGACTACCCCCAAACACGCCCACGCCCGTATCATGGAGAACGTGAAGGAGCTATTCTGGTGTGATGCCAGAGACGAGCAGGGCCACCTGCAGCACGCCCCTGACTGCGAGCAGCGAGACTGCTTCGTAGTCCAGGGGAAGCAGCAGGAGAAGAACACCGGCGCCAAAGCGAAGCTGCCGGATCATTACAGGTGCACCATCACGTGTGCATTCTGCGGGAAGCGGAAGCACTACGAGGATGAGTGCTACCATAAGCAACGCCTATCGGCGAAGCTTAAGGGTGAAGATCCTGGCAAAGGCTCAGGCAAAGGTGGAGGCAAAGGCAAAGGCAACGACTCCGGCAAGGGCAAGTCGAAAGGACGTGGTCAAGGGCAGGACAAGGGTCAAGGTGGACGAGGAGGAGGCGCTAACCGCCCGCCCGACAACAAGAACAAGGACAAGAACGGAGGCAACCCCAACCCTAATCCAGGGGGGAACTCCGAGCCCTCTGGAGGGCAGTCTGGTCCTACCACACGCTCACAAACGCAGGCCCAGCAAGAACAAGGAGCCAAGCGTGAGCATGAAGGTGGTGATGACGGCAACGCTAAGAAGAGGAGCCGTTTCATGAGGATGGCCCGCAAATTGCGGAACAAGGGGTTCGAGGTGACCTGTCCCGCGGAGTTCTGACGGGGACGCTCTGGTGGCACCCAAGACCTGGTGTTTTGGGTACGTATCCGACTACGGGGACGCGAATACCTGGGGGTATTGGACACTGGCGCCACCATATCTATAGTGGCCAAGAAAATTTTACCTTGTGGGAGCCTGAAGAACACCATGACCACCGCTGCTATACGCATTGGGGATGGACATGTGGTGCACAGCTGCGGGGACTGTGAAGTGGAGGTACCTTTGGGCTCCCGGACTATCGCCCATCGGTTCTATGTGATGGACACTGAGGCCTTCGACTTTGTACTGGGGACTGACTTCTTCGTACAGCACTCCCAGATACAATCCCTGACGCTGCAAGCGCCCTACCTCCTCTACGTGGACCACGGCAGTGGCAGAGAGTCTGTGCCACTGGAGCAGTCTGAACATACCTCGAGTTACCTGAGGCTATCGAAGGAGGAGCCCTCGAACATGATGGCGGCCTCCAAAACTGAGGACTATCACCTATTGGGGGAAGTCCTAGACCAAGGTCTGAAGGAGTTGGGTTACTCTCGAGAAGACCTGAGTGTGGAGTTGTTCGCCAGCGACAAGCAGCATGTACTGGACCTTTACTGCAGCAAGGGGAAGAACTGCAGCTACAAATTTTACTGGCCCTCTTTCGGGATGGCCTACGGGAACCCCAGGTTCAGTGAACAGGGGAAGGTGCTGACCAAGGTGGCCTTGGAACGTTCCCGTATGGTCCTGTGTTCCCCCGATTGGGGAGCCCATGGGGGCAACGAGTACTGGCGAAACCTCCTGGACAGGCTGACTATCAGCTCTGTTCGTTTGCCTGATGAGGCCATCTACGTGCCTCTGGGGCGTAAGATGCCTATTGGGAAACCCGGATGGGGGAGTATGCTGAGCGTGGTGGACGGAGGCCTTACCTCCATCCCCTGGGAGGATCTGGACCCGACTCTGGTCCAGGCTATACAACGAGAAAGCGACGGACTCGCCTTGGGTGACTTGAAGGATCGCCTATGACCTCAAGATGCTATTGAGACTACACCCGGAGGAGATGAGTACGTCGTGACTGACACCAACGCCCCCAACTCTCCCTGTCATGTACCTGTTCCTGATGGAGTCTCTGAGTGTGGACTATCTGAGCTACCTAGCTCTATCCACTCAGAAGACGAAACTCAGCACGACGCCTTCTTCCTGCAGACCTGTGTGGAGGAAGTGGAGAACGCCGAGTACGTCGCCCCACTGAAACCCCTACTCTCCATGAGGGTGGAAGACCCCGTGGACGAGGAGCTGGACCCTCGATCCAGGCTCAGGGAGTATGTGGATTCCAAGAGGAAGTTGGTGGCAAAAAAGCTATGCTACGCGAAGCCTACCCGCAGCTCATGGCCACTGAAGCAAGGACGTACGGGAGACCTATCCCAATTGAAGGAGGACCTCGAACAGAAGATCACCACCTGGCAAGGGGAGGTAGATCTTAAGCTCATGAAGAGCGTGTGGGGCGCCCATGTGAGGACCCCAGAGGAGGACGACCTCTCAGAGGAATGTGTATGTGAACCCCCTCGAGCGTGCCTATGTTGCCATCGTCCACCGGAGATGGTTGAACAAGACCTTCTATATGCCTACCAAGGGCTGAAGGACACTACCACGGGCGAAGAGTCGGTGGAGGACCACCTCCCGACGTCTATTCAGGGGGCAAGCAACTTACACTCTGACGAGGACATGGAGGACAAGATCAAGGTATTGGACCCGCGGGTACAGAAGCTTATAAGGACCTATCTGGAGGTGTTCGGAGAACTACCCCCTCCAACCTCATGTGACAAGCTGGTACAGATGGACCTCAAGCTGAAACCCGAGTTCGTGGGTCACAAGATCCGGAGGAGACCCTATTGACGCGTTCCCGTGGGGGGCCGGCCACGGGACGCTGCGGTGACACGCACAGGTGAGCAGGCAGGCAAAGCACTACGCTCACAAGGGCATCAATACGCTCGTGTCATGTGACAAAGCGTTTCAGGATCCTTGCCACTCTGCAACAAGGGAACGAAAGTATGTACAGCAACACATCAGGATATGTACACATGGGGTTAAGACTGGACTGGGGTAAGGGCATCACAGGACAATAGACACTCAGTCCTAACTCGTATCCCAATCCCAGGTCCGACCCTCTCAGTGGCTGGTGGGGGCGGGAGCTCAAACACAACCCATGCCCTGCTCAGTCCGGACCCTGAAACCCTGCCAATGGGGGAGGTGTTTCGCCCAGCCACAGGCGAGTTCCTGAAGACCAAGGAGCTCCAAGGCCCACCAACAGTGGCTCCCTATGCTCCCTCAACGGCAGGTCCTAACTCCTCTCTGAGCCAGAGATATGGCCCCGCCAATATTCCCTAGGAGTTGGTAGCTGAAAATGGGCTGTTTCAGCCCAAACTGAAATTAACTCAAAAATCCCCAAAATTGACCTCTCGTCCGGACCCGCCAGAGGTAGGGACGAGGCAACTGACCCTATGCCCTTCGAGTACAAACTCCCTGGAGCCCTCACCCAACCTGGTTCCCTCTGAGGTCCCGGCATCAGGGCACCACGTGTTCGTCAAGTGGGGTCATGATGCCAAAATGACCAAAATTGGCGTCATTCCCACGCGCGGCTCGCCCGGCCAGGGTAAGGCCAATGGCTCACAGGTTAGGAGGCAGGACCTAAGACTTATATCTGAGTGTACAACCTGGAATTAGGTCCGGGCTCTCTGTGGGCATAGAGAAATGGGGCCGCCAATTGACCACACGGAAGGGGCAAATTGGGGTCCAAAAATGGGGTCATTTTGGCTGCTTGAAATGAGCCAAAATTCGGTGTGCTCCCAATAGTATATCTCCACGCCGGCTTGGAGATCGGATCCGCCATTCCATACGCGATCCACCGGGAGTCCAACGAAGACTCCCATGCCCTTGGCTCTCAAAGATCTTCATGCCACTTGGCCTGGTGACGATCCCAATTGGGTCCACAAATGCCAAAATGGCAAAATTGCCCACACTCACTTTGGGCTAGCGCCTTAACGAAGGTTGCTCCGCTTCGCCCACGTGGTGTGTGAACCATGGGGACCAACATACATAACACCCATGTCATATATGGTCCATTGGTCCATGCGTCCGGCGTGCACGGGTGGGCTCAACATAGTGCACGGCGGGCAGAAAAAGTGGAAAGTTGCTCAAAATGGCCAAAAATGCGCACACTCATGGTTGGGGCAAATGAGGCACATGCCCGACTTGGACCGGAGTGTGCCATAGGATTGGTATCAAGTCATATGTGTCCAACATATCTTTTGGGCGTCGCCCAACTCCTCCGGTTTTGGGAATGGCGGGGTCGCCAAGTGAGCCCATGATTTGGGATAGTCCCAAATCGCCAACATGGCGGCCACGGTATGCCAAGCCCAAGAGGAGTTATTCGCCGGGTCCAAGATATGTTGGGCACTGAAGTATGTACCCTCATATCATACTTGGGTCATGATGTCGATTGAGCGCAACGTTGAGATACAAGGTCGCCACTTGACATCATGACGGGCCAAAAACGGCAAAATTGGCAAAAAGACACACAAAAGTGCCTTGAAAGGCGCACAATTATATTATAATATCTTTGGCTTGGATCGTGCAATCAACTAATCCTTCTAAACACAATGACTTGACACCAATGACCTTTGATTCCACGTATGTGCTCCACTTGGGGCGCTTTGAAAGGTTACCAGCGCTACTTCCCAAGTGGGCACATGAAAATATGGAAAATTGCAAAACACACACCTTGCTCCCAACGCACCGCTTCGGGATCGCCACACAAGCTTCCCTTCACGAAGGTTAGGCTTGCAATTGATTGTAGGGAGTATGGAGAAGGGGCTTGCACAATATGAGGTCCATTGGCGGGCTTGGCTTGGAGCGATGGACCCGCCAAATGGGCACGCAACACAACACACGGCACATACTCCATATTGCCCAAAAAGGTAGCTCCCCCCACGATATGTCATGCCCCTCCAAGGGCATAACTTTGTGTCAATCGCTCATAGGAACTCAAGGAGAGTTCCTATGCAACACCAACACTCGCGCGCTACACTCGAAAGTTATCTTAACGCACGCAATATCATTGCCATAGAATTACAACGCAAACTCTACCCTCTTGACCATGATCCATTACGCTAGCGCGCACGTGTGGAGACGCAAGGCATATAATGCTTCCTAAATTACGCCGGGAGTATTGTGAATACATCCCACGTTTCCTTATTGTCATTCCTCGCAAGCAACACGAGATATGACCTTCACAAGTCGCCTCACGAATCAACTTTGTTTTGCCCATATCTTTAAGACAAATGGAGGGCAGGATAAAAGGAAAGTTGATTCGTGCATAGGGAAGCACGTAGGTCCACTCGAAAGAGGTCAAATCAAGTGCGGGGATGTCGAAGTCGAAAATCGGATTTGGACATCCTGAAAAATTCGGATTGAGGTTGCGAGTGTAGAATGTGAAAATTGCGGATGCATCAACGCAATTCCTGAAGACTTTAGAGCCTTCGTCACGGATAACGTTAAAACTTCCATTATAAACAGTTAAACTGGCGGTTAAGGTAAAGTCGCGATCCAACCGCCAGCAGTCAAAACAGTGAGTATCAGAACGGAAGCGTAAAAATTGACGGAAACAATATGAAAATAAAACCCTGTTGATTCCTGATATTCTGATACACAAATCTCCGCTGGCGGTGCATCGGTTGCCGATGCGGGGCTTTACGGCACGGAACACGCTCCCGCCGGGCTCGCACCGGGCGTCAACGGGCGCCTTCCGTACATGGGGTTAGTGGACCGGAGACCGGTCTTTCCTTCCGTACTTGGGGTTAGTTGACTGGAGACCGGTTGTATGCCGTAACCTAGCCATGGGGTTCTGGGTACCGCTTCACCCCCCTCCTTAGAGCAAACCCTGGGGGGGGCTCGATAACACCCAAGCATGGCAGCGGGTACCCAGGACCATATCCTGTAGGGGGGGTGTCACATCTTCACTTCAGGCTGATTCGCAGGTTGGGCTGCCCAAATCCAACAGTAAGATAGGTATGATGCTGTAAAAGCTCGTAGCACATGTATAGTATCAAGTATCAAGTCCCGGGTCCTGGCGGCGATTGTTCGGCATCCAAAGGACCCGTTAACCCATACCAGGCGCACCGGGTGCCGGCTGCTACGGTCACCACCACAGTGGTAGTGGCATACACGGCCAACATAGGCGACACACGACGACCGAGGTGGTCCCACAGGTCGAGAGCGACCACAAAGATCCATCAGGCTACCCCAAGCTTCCCAAGGCCCGCCAACTGGGGAGAGTCCCCACGGGTCCTTCCTCGGGCGCACCATGTCCATATCCATACGACGCGAGTCCAGAGTGATACAGCCGAACTCCTTAAGGGATCTTAAGGGAACTCCTCCTTAAGGGATCGGGCATCAAGGCCGTCTGTTCCCTCGCCCTATTACCACGAAGGCCATACATGAGGGAGTCCTCATGCAGTGTGGGTGGAGGCGTCGACTCCTCAAACCACCAGTTTCCCAGGCAGACTGACCGAGGTCAGGAGCACCGGAGGCCGCCATCCGACTGCAAGTGCGTCTGCGAATCGGTAGGCTCACACTGGGACTGACAGTGGCGGACCGCTGGGAGTGTAGTCAGGCAACTGGGCTTCCCGCCTGGCGCCATCAGGATCTCCACATCACAACGAATAGGGCACACGGTATCACGGGCACTCAAACAGTAGGATCTGTACTCAGGTACCGGTCCAGGCTGGACCAGGCTGTAAGAACTTGTACACGGCGACTCAAGGCGCCTTCGTATACGATTCGCATCCCGTCGATGGAAAAACAGTCCACATCTCAGCGATGGGCTGACAAAGCTGAACATACAGAAGCACATATCCTGGAGGGGCGGAAAAGCAAAGCAAGCGGGGTAAAGAGGCGTGTAAACACACTCTGGACAGAGCGCCAAACCACGCCCCGGTTAGGATAAGGCATATGCAGGAGGGCGGACAGGAAAACGCCTGAGTTCAGGCCATATATAGTCGCGACACACGTAGACTGGTCTGGATTCCGCAAGTGCCATGGAACCAGACCACACACCAAAATTCGCAATGCCGATGACAGCGGCATCCGTTGCGCAACGTCGTATGGGCTTCAAGGCCCCAAGAGCTCAGAAAAATGAAGGTCAGTCGCCCTACCTGGTTTCCCAAGGATTCAGCAGGGGGGGGAGTAACAAATGGAATTGAAGAGAGGGGCCATCCTCCTCTGGATTCAGCAGGGGGGGGGTATATGGCCACTCTGTCACCGAAAGATGGAAGAGAGCAAGCAAGTAAGGGACGATTCGTCGGCCTCACAAGCGCTCAAAACGCATCAGGGGAGAGCTCAGGGCGCTGATCAGGCACCCCTGGCTGCAATCGCCCGGGTGAGTGCTGCCAAGTCCGAAACGTGGATCTTGGTCTTGTGCTTGCGGATCTACTCCATGAAGGGAGTATTGACCCGCGGCACGAACGAGGAGACGGGTTCCCAGGTGTCGTGGGACGGCCCATAGCCTCGCCAACGAACCTTGAACTCCAGACCTCCGGGTGCCGAAGCTTTCGGACGCTGAGCCAGGATCTTCTCGACTGTATAGTCATCCTGCTCCGCATAATCGTCGTCCGAGTCAGCCTCATGTGCGGCATAGCTCAGGGACACATGTTGGCCACGGAGGTCGGGTTCCCGCACACGGAGTTGACTCTCGTGGCGCTCCCGGAACTGTCCGTGACCCACCTTGATGCGGTAGGTGTCATCACCAATCCTGCGGACCACCTCGCCGGATGTGAACCAGGTCTTGGTGCGGTGGGTGCCCATGGGGCGGGGTCTGATCACCCACACCGGGTCTCCCACCCTGAACTTCTGCGCTGTCGAGCTCGGGGCGGACTTCTGACGCTCAGCATGCTCCTTCTGGAGCTGCTGGCGGATGTCCCGCGCCGTTTGCTCTTGCCGCGCGAAGAATTCCCTGGCATCCATAGCCATGCCATCACCAGACAAGGGAAGTCCCCTACCCAGGGGGTCCTGCCAAACAGAATCTGGTGAGGGGACAAACCGCCCGGAGTGGGGGTGTCATGATGGGCCTTCAGAGCAGGCCACATCTCCTCAAACTAGTTCCGACGTGGATTGGTGATGTGAATCTTGCGCAGCTTCTCGAACAGCTGCCGTCCAGCCACTTCAGCACGGCCGTTAGACCGGCTGAGATAGGCGACGCTCTTGGCATGGCGTATTTCCATGAGGGAACACATAGCCTTGAACCAGCCACCAGTAAACTGGGGCCCTCGGTCAGTGCAAATGGTGCGGGGGATGTCAAAGACGGTCAGCCAATGACGAATCATCATGACTGCCACTTCCTTGGCAAGCAACCCCCTTTTGCGTGCCGGAACGGCTACAACGTAGCCGCTGTGGCGGTCCACGCAGAGAACCACACAGTCAAAGGTCTCCTTGCCAATGTGCACTTCGGGCATGGAGAAGACGTCCATGGCCACGCTCTCCATGGGCTGTCAGGAACCGGGGTCCATTGGGGTTCCCCCTTGACGTTCCGGTTGTCGGGATTGCAGGCCTGACAGACCGAGCAACCCTTCCTGACCTTCTTGATGGCGGTGTAGAGAGCGATATGGTCGATCTCAAACCGACGCTGCATGTCAAGAGCTTGCTTCTTGACCCCTGGGTGCAGCATGTGGTGGTGCCAAGCTTCACAAAGCTCGAGCACCCGGGACTCCGGTACTAGCAGCTCACCATTCCGGTAGAGCTTGCCATCTTCCTCGGTCAGCCCCTTTGGCCACTTCTGCCCGTCGTCAGGGTCGGTCACAGCCCTATACTCGGCCGCAAAGGCCTCAGACTTCGCGTAATCGTCGGTCCAGTCGTCCTGGAGGCAAGACTCCGGGAAGAGGTGCTTGTCGGACTCAGCTCCCCCAGGGGCGAGTACACTGACCGCTCTGCTCACCCTCGACGCGAGGGGGGCATCTGCAGCCATGACGACGAAGCATTTAGCACCCTCCTCCTCCATCAGGCGCTCCATTTCGATGATCCTCTTGGCTTCAGCGGTCTCAGCCTCATCGCCATGGGCAGAGATATCCGTCATGCCCTTGCTGGCGGGATAGGCCCACCTACTGAGACAGTCCGCCACGGTGTTATCCTTTCCAGGAATATACACAACCGTGAGGTCGAACTTGGCCAAGGTCTCATGCCATCTTGCCCGTCGGGAGGCGGGACCTGAGGGGGTGTCCACGTGCTCCTTGTGCCACGACTGCAGACTCTGATGGTCGGTGCAGACGGTGACGGGATGGAGGGCTATGTACCCAGCCCATTTCCTGAGAGCCATGACGATGGCATACGCCTCCTTTTCACGGGGCGTCCACGTCCGTCTCTGGCCTTCCGCCAGGACTCGGCTCCAGAAGGCCACGGGCATGTGCCTCCCGTCGTCAAGCACTTGCTCCGACACAGCGCCAATGGCGTAGTCGGAAGCGTCGGTGCGCAGGACGAACCCTCGGTCGGGATCCACGAGGTGCAAACCCACTGCGGATAGCAGCGCCTGCTTCATCCCCTCAAAGGCACGGTCGGACTCAGCTGTCCAGACCAGAGCCTTCTTGGACCCCTTCTTGGTCTCCTCTCGGTTGCCCTTGAGCATGGTCGTCATGGGGGCTGCATACTCGGCATACATTTTAATATACCCCGAGTAGTATTTGCAGAACCCCAGATACGCCCGTAGCTCAGAGACCGTCTTGGGCTTTTCCCAGTGCTCAATCGCAGCCACCTTGCCAGGTATGGGCTTTCGCTGCCCGTTCCCGACTACGTGGCCAGCGAAGACCACCTCGCTTACCGCAATGGTGGCCTTGTCACTGCTGCCCGTGAGTTTGTGCCGAACCAGAAGGTCCAGCACTCGAGTGACGTCCCTCTCATGTGCCTCCAGGAGCTCCTCGTAGCTCATACTGGGGTCCCCGGACGCGATGATCACGTCGTCCACGAAGGGGTCCGCACAGTCACGCACCGGCTCAAGCAGGTTCTCCAGCATCCGCTTCAGTCGTATCTTGGCCTCGCCATACGGTCCACGCACCGGTGGGGGAAACACAGGCTTACCGCTGAAGAAGGTATCACCATACTTCTGCTTCAGCCTGGCCCTCAATGCCTGGATCTTGGGGCAGTCATCGGACTCCGCCTTGGCTTTTCCGGGCACTTGAACCACGGAGCTTACTTGAGGGGTAGCTACTCCGCTCGCTTTCGGCTCAGGTGGTCTTCCCAGGTGGCCCAAAGGGCCATCTCTGGTCTTGCCTCGGAATAGATCGCCGTAGGTGGGTGGGTTGCCGCCAGGCGGCTCGTCCTGGCTGGACATGTAATCCAGCACCTTCTGAACGAAGGTATTCCCTTCATAGGAACCGGAGACGATTGAGTCCACTTCCCACCAGGCTTTGTCCTGGCCTTTGCCCTCACGCTGGTTTCCCCAGTCGGGAAAGGGCTGATCCATATACCCCTGAACCAGATCCCACTCCTCTTCAGTGAGGGGGTCTTCCGATTCCGATTCTTCGATGTCAACAGGGGGAACCGCAAAGCATTGCCGCCATGGCTCCGCTATGATGCGGTTGACACACACGAAGTCCGTGGCGTCGGCCTGATCAAGGCCCCCATCCACATAGTGGAATTCTGTTGGCCATCTCTGGGGTGGCATGGGCTGTCCCTTAGCGTCCTGATAGACACTCTCTCCAGCCGGTAGGACGACCTTGTTTAAGGTCATGTTGGTCAATGAGGCTACCGAATGTCGGGTACTTTCCTCCTCGGTGCATCCCATAGGAACAACCAGCACTGCCTTGGAGCGGTCCTTGCGAATCTTCGCTATCGCTCTTGGAATGTCCCATCGAGGGCAATGGATCCACATCAAGCCCTGATGCGGACCCCAGTGCTTCTTCCACGCGGAGTCCTGTGCGCTCCAGTACTTCTCACATACCCGAAGATGGGCGGAGGTTCCTGAAGAGAACGCATCCAGGGCCAGATCCGACGCTCCCAGGTCCGCGACCACTCGGTTCGCCACTTCCGGCCTTACGCCGTACTCCTGGTTTGTAGGACCAGTTGGCTCAGTGTCCAGCGCGGCCACTTCGAGCTGATTGCGTTCGGGGTGGATCCATTGGCATTCCACATGGTGCTCAGGTGACGAAAGCCACGAGAGCTGGTCGTCCTGGTACAGGGTCATGGAGGCCTGGGCCGGGAGGACGCCGGAGTCCGTCTCCATCATAAAGTCGTACCCGACGATCATGTCCCAGTCCATCTCGGCCTCGTAGAAGCGACCATGCAGGAGGATTTCCTTGCCGAGGTCTGGGCGGCTCAGCTCACGATGGTTCACGAACTGCAGCCCAATGGCCGCTTCCTTCGTGCCTCCCACCATGTACTGGCCGTTCGCAACCTTCAGCCTGACAGGTTTCCGACTGTCGGTCAGACACTCTGGTGGAAGTAGGCCAGCCTTGACCAAGCTGACTTGAGCTCCCGTGTCGACCAACACGTCGAAAACCTTTTCCACTTCCCCGCATAAGGCACCGACCTTAAGATGCAACTGCCGCTCGCGACCGACACGGCGCACGGCGTGCAAACTCAGGATCTCTGGCCGTTCCAGAAGCTCATCAAGCGACTGGTGCAGGTCGTGGACAATGGGCTCAGGCTGCCCATCTGCAGCATCCAGCTGCGGTCCGGGTGATCCTCCGATACTCTCGGATAGATCTTGAAGTACATCAAACACATTCTTGGTCGCGAAGGACGGACGGGTGCAAGGGTTCGTGTCTTCACTTGCCCTCACCCCGCCTCCGCGACTGGGTGCCGGACCGGGCCTTCCGCCCGCGGCAGTCCCCTTGTGCTTATCGACTCCCGACTGGGATGGTTCGGCGCTTCCCACGTCACCATCCTGCGACCGCCCTAGCTGGGGCCCTTGGCTGCAGGGGCTCCGCTAGGGGGCGTCGGTTGTGGAAGAAGGGGTGTTCTCCTCCGCATCAACCTCGTTGACGCCCTTCTTCCTTCTTTCGCTGCGAGTAGGCTTCTTGTCCTTGTCCTTGTTCTGGTTGTTCTGGTTGTTCTCCTTGTTCTTGTTGTCCGACCTGGGGACCCAGTTCCTCTTGATCTCCTGGATCTCCTTGGCCAACTCGGTCCCCTGCGACACCAGCTTGGAGAGCTCGTCCCTGTCCACTTCCACCTTGGCTTCCCGGATACCCGCGGGCGCACGCTTCTTCGACCCGTCTGCCTTCTTGTAAGCCTCCGTGTCGGCCTTGTGGCTGGGGCATGTTCGGTGGTCATGGTTGAAGCCTCGCTTCCTCCCATAACACACGAAACAGCCCTGAGGGTGAGCTCGTATGAACTCCCCAAAGGACAGCGGAGGGTCGCCAATGCGGCGAGGGTCCCTCTTCTCCTGCTTCCTCCAACCCTGCTGCAGGGGCTTCCAGTTTCCCGGTTTGCTCCCCGCGCTCAGGTTCTTGGCCACGAAGGCACAAACGGCCACCTCGGCGACCTCATCGTCGTCGTCATCGTCGACGAGAGTCTCATCGCCGCCGGCTCCCGCTGGGTCCATGGCAGCTTCCCCGCCAGGTCCCTCGCCAACGTAGTTGACGTCGCGGTCGCCGGGCCTCAACCCGCGGGTGTGGTGGAGGTTTTTGTACTCCTTGAGTACTTCCTCGCCAACCCACCCCAGGACCTCGTCGCAGCTCATCCGCGCCGGGATGGGCTGCAGACGGATGGTCTGGCAGCTCAACTCACACTCGTCAAGGCGCCACATCGCGGTCTTCTCGCGATCGCCCGAGACGGTGATGAGGAGAGCGTTCCGCAGGGAGTGCCGTTTGACATCCCGGGCCACGTTCTTCCTCGTCCAAGCCACCACGTTCGTGTGATACACTTTGGGGAGCATCATCTTGACCGTGTGGTTGGACTTGGCCCGCTTGGATTCCTCCTTGGTGACCTTCTTGATCCATGCTTCCGGCAGCATGGAGAGCAGGCGAGCCTGCTCGTCACCCTCGTTCCAGTCCTCCGCGTTGCGGCGGAAGAGGGTGTATTTCCCTCGGAAGTCTCGCCAATCTCGTAGGCGGATCTCCCGTCCATCATGCTCAAGCCTGATGGACTTCCAGCGCTTGGCCGCCACCTGCGGAGCGTCCACCCGCTCCTGCTCGTTGAGCCACTTCTTGGCTTCCTTGAGGGTCTTGATTCTCCCCTCCTTGGTCGCCACGAAGTATAGCTCTCCGAGCACTTCCGGCAGGCGGTACCTGAACCGTCTGAAGACATATCTCTCCGCATCCGCGGGAGGCAGGTCTTCAGTGACGGTCAGCCCCCAATCGTCCAGCTTCTCCAAGAAGCGGTCGAGGTTGAGGGGGTTGCCATCGTACATGGGGGGCTTGATGTCCTTCAAGTCTTCCCACACGGCAGCATCCGCGGCCTTAGAGACCATGAACGCCGGCCGCGAGGTCGACCGAGGTTCCCATCGGCCTCGCCCACGGACTCCCACGGCCGCCACGTCCATCTCCTCCATGGAATCCCTGTGGCTAAGCCGCGGTTCCTCCATGTACGCTGAACCTAGATGTTCACGCCGTACTCCTTCCATGTACGCATCCTCATCACGGCGCCGGCGGCTGCGTTAAGCGGCCTCCCGTCGTACACCACGCGGCGGGCTGATGTCGAACTCCTCCAGGTCCAGGTCCAGATCCTCACCTTCGCCGACATCCCACTCCACGTCTCCTCTGGGGACCTCATCCCTGAGTCCACCATAACGTCCACCAGCCATTGGGATTGGCTCCGGGGCTGGTGCGGGGCGCCGGGGGCGTACCGGTGTCCGCGGTGGGGCACGGCGGCTGCGGTACTCCGCGCTGAGCCATTCATCACGCCAATCCTCACTGCCACTGCCGGGCGGCACGCGCTCGTTGCGGCGGCCCGCGCTGTGATGAGAGGGGGCGGTGAGAGAGGGGGCACTGGCGCTGGGGCGACTCCTGGGGGCTCTGCCGGGGGCGTGGGGTCTGCCTGGACCTGGTCCGGGTCCCCAGCCGTCGTCCGACGAGCCAGACTCCAGGGGTGGGTGGTCGCTGCCGACGCTCCCACGGGCTTCCAGCGCGTCCAGCCTCTGCTGCAGGCCGCTGATGACCGTGTTCAGCTGCCTGGTCTCGGCCCTGGCGATGTCCAGCTCTTTCTGCGCGCGCGCGGCGACCTTGGAGATGCGAGCCATCTCGCCCTTGCCCGTGTCTACCTCGCACTCGAGGGACTAGACCCTACTGCGGAGGTAGACAATCCACCGCCAGGTGGTATCCCGGTCGCCATTCCCTGGTGGGTCGTCGGGGTCCCCAGGGGGTCCTCCAGGAGGGCCTCCGCCGGGTCCGCCCGGTCCAGGGGGTCCTCCCCCGCCCGGTGGTCCGCCTCCAGGGGGTCCACTTGGTGGGCGTCCTCCAGGGGGTCCTGATGGTCCTCCGCCAGGGGGTCCCGGTGGGTCTCCGCCGGGTCGCCTCGGTGGGTCCGAGGATGGGCGCTTAATCGTGATGCCGAAGTCCATGTCGTCATCCTCGTCCATGTCGCCCCACCTGGGCGTCTCGGTCTCGGAAGACTCCGAGCTCCGGTAGGGAGGAGGGAGATCCTCATCCTCACCTTCCGGTTCCATGGGGACGTCTCCGCCTCCTCCGCCCGTCCAAGCCACCACTTGGCGATGTTGGCGGCCTCGTTCATCCCCGTCACTGGCGGTGAAGAAGGGGTCACTGTCGTGGGGGTGTCCACCCGCTGGCCTCCGCGGCCTCTCGGGGGTCTTCCCCTTGCTCTTCCTCCGTCGATGGGCGGTGGGGACACTGCTCCCACTGCTGCCCGTGTCGGCCTCGTCCAGCGTCATCTTGGAGGAGGCGTCCCCTTCGAAAAGTTTTCGAAGGGTCTCCACTCGTGATCCTCCCGGGGGAGTCTCGCGGCGGAGTTTGGCCTCTGCCTCCTCCATTGCGGCGGCGGTGGCTGCGGCAGCCCGCACTTCGGCTTCCTCCCGAGCACGAGCCGCCTCGGCTTCCCGGGCCTGCTGCAGCCGCGCCTTCTGCGCTTCAAAGGCCGCCAGCTCCGCCTCCGTCTTGGCCTTCTCCTCAGCGACCTTCCGTCGCGCGGCCTCGATGGCGTCCTTCTTGGCGGCGTCCGCCTGGGCCTTGGCCGTCGCTTCGGCGTGGTCCCTTTCCTCCGCCTCCTTCTTTGCCCTCTCTTGGGCAAGCGCCTCTTCCAGCGCCCTGACCTCGGCCTCCCTGCAGGCAATGGCCTCCTGCGTCAGGCGGGCTTCCTCGTCGGCTGCCGCCAACTCACCGTTGACCTGGGCAGTCGCTGCCCCATGGGCGGCTACGGCCGTGAGTCCGGCCGCAATGGCCGCCACGCTCTGGGCGTGGATGGCCATGCCATGCGCCCACTCTGCAGCCTCCTCCTGGGCGATGCCGACGGCGCCCTCCACGGCAGCGCTGTGCTGCCTGGCCCGTTGCCGGGCAACCCGAAGGTTGCAGGGCACCCCACAGGCGCGCTCACAGGCGCGCGCCACGTCCCTGTCGGGAGCGACGCTGCTGCTGGAGCTGGCCTGGTCGGCCGGCATCCTCCCGCGGTGGGCCGACTCCACGTTGCTGCTGGGGCCTGCTGGGGCCTGCTGGGGCCTCAGGAGCAGCGGACGGGGCTTGGCCTTGGTCTGCCTGGCGACTTGGATGAAGTCGCCGAGGGTGGCGTGGCCGGGGTGATGACCACCATTGGCCCGTTGGGGACTGGGTGCTGGGGTTCCGCCCTTGGCGCCTTGGGCGGCTTCGGCGGCCAGGGACTCCTGGTACTCCCGCCACTTCCGGTCCCGCTTTCTGTCCCCGGCGGACCGCTTCTCCTTCCCCGGAGAGGCGCTGCTCCTGCCCTGCAGCCTGCGCTCGCTCCCCGGTTCCGGGAAGTTCTTTTCGATCATGTCCCACATGGAGACATTGATCGAGGCGCCCGACGGGTACTCGTTGGAGTCCTCGTCCTCCTCAATCCCGTCGTGGCGCAGCCCTTCGCCGGGCCTGTCCGGCCGGGTCCAGGTCCTCCAGCGCTTGCGGCGGAAGCGGTACTCGTACCCTTCCGCCCGCAGCCACTCCTCCACTGCCCGCAGGCGGTCCTCCCCCATGTCCTCGCGGAGCTCGAAGCTCCCGGGCATGCCGCCTTCGCACTGGGGGTGGCTGTGGTGGTAGTGCTGGTCTCAAACCAACCCACGCAGCAGGCGTGCCGCATGGGGGTGGGGCCGCGGCCACGTCCTGCCCGCTTCCTGCCAGTTTACCATGGCAGCGGGGGGCGTAGTTGGTCTTGAGGTCCTTGGTGGTCAGTCGTTGCGCTCAACGAACTGGTTCTGGTGGTGTTTGTTGAGGCGGGTGATGCAGCACTGGACTGGGTGTGCGGCTGGTGCTGGTCAGCCGGTGGTTGTGGAGGTGGTTGATGCGGCCTTGCTGGTCGGCCGATGGGACTCGCTGATGCAGGAGTCCTGGTCTGTGCAGCTCTTTCACGGTCGCTGCGCGGTCAGGGCGATGCTCTGGACGGCGCTGCGGGCTCCGTGACGAACTCGGCGCTGCCGCTGGGTGGCGCTGCGAGCCGCTGCGCTGCGCTGCGAGCCGCTGCGCTGCGCTGCGAGCTGCGAGCTGCGCCGCGCTGCTCGGGGTTGGTGGCCCCGAGTGGCACGCGAGGGCTGGGTAACCCCGCGGCGGTGAAACGCTTTTGACGCGTTCCCGTGGGGGGCCGGCCACGGGACGCTGCGGTGACACGCACAGGTGAGCAGGCAGGCAAAGCACTACGCTCACAAGGGCATCAATACGCTCGTGTCATGTGACAAAGCGTTTCAGGATCCTTGCCACTCTGCAACAAGGGAACGAAAGTATGTACAGCAACACATCAGGATATGTACACATGGGGTTAAGACTGGACTGGGGAAAGGGCATCACAGGACAATAAACACTAAGTCCTAACTAGTATCTCAATCCCAGGTCCCACTCTCTCAGTGGCTGGTGGGAGCGGGAGCTCAAACACAACCGGTGCCCTGCTCAGTCCGGACCCTGAAACCCTGCCGATGGGGGAGGTGTCCCGCCCAGCCACAGGCGAGTTCCTGAAGACCAAGGAGCTCCAAGGCCAACCCACAGTGGCTCCCTATGCTCTCTTAACGGCAGGTCTTAACTCCTCTCTGTGCCAGAGATATGGCCCCGCCAATATTCCCTAGGAGTTGGTAGCTGAAAATGGGCTGTTTCAGCCCAAACTGAAATTAACTCAAAAATCCCCAAAATTGACCTCTAGTCCGGACCCCCCAGAGGTAGGGACGAGGCAACTGAACCTCTGCCCTTCGAGTACAAACTCCCTGGAGCCCTCATCCAACCTGGTTTCCTCTGAGGTCCCGGCATCAGGGCACCACGTGTTCGTCAAGTGGGGTCATGATGCCAAAATCACCAAAATTGGCGTCATTCCCACGCGCGGCTCGCCCAGCCAGGGTAAGGCCAATGGCTCACAGGTTAGGAGGCAGGACAGAGGACTTGTATCTGAGTGTACAACTTGGAATTAGGTCCGGGCTCCCTGTGGGCATTGAGAAATGGGGCCGCCGATTGACCACACGGAAGGGGGAAATTGGGGTCCCAAAATGGGGTCATTTGGGCTGCTTGAAATGAGCCAAAATTCGGTGTGCTCCCAATAGTATATCTCCACGCCGGCTTGAAGATCGGATCCGCCATTCCATACGCGATCCACCGGGAGTCCAACGAAGACTCCCATGCCCTTGGCTCTCAAAGATCTCCATGCCACTCGGCGTGGTGACGATCCCAATTGGGTCCACAAATGCCAAAATGGCAAAATTGCCCACACTCACTTTGGGCTAGCGCCTCAACGAAGGTTGCTCCGCTTCGCCCACGTGGTTTGTGAACCATGGGGACCAACATACATAACACCCATGTCATATATGGTCCATTGGTCCATGCGTCCGGCGTGCACGGGTGGGCTCAACATAGTGCACGGCGGGCAGAAAAAGTGGAAAGTTGCTCAAAATGGCCAAAAATGCGCACACTCATGGTTGGGGCAAATGAGGCACATGCCCGACTTGGACCGGAGTGTGCCATAGGATTGGTATCAAGTCATATGTGTCCAACATATCTTTTGGGCGTCGCCCAACTCCTCCGGTTTTGGGAATGGCAGGGTCGCCAAGTGAGCCCATGATTTGGGATAGTCCCAAATCGCCAACATGGCGGCCACGGTATGCCAAGCCCAAGAGGAGTTATTCGCCGGGTCCAAGATATGTTGGGCACTGAAGTATGTACCCTCATATCATACTTGGGTCATGATGTCGATTGAGCGCAACGTTGAGATACAAGGTCGCCACTTGACATCATGACGGGCCAAAAACGGCAAAATTGGCACAAAGACACACAAAAGTGCCTTGAAAGGCGCACAATTATATTATAATATCTTTGGCTTGGATCGTGCAATCAACTAATCCTTCTAAACACAATGACTTGACACCAATGACCTTCGATTCCACGTATGTGCTCCACTTGGGGCGCTTTGAAAGGTTACGAGCGTTACTTCCCAAGTGGGCACATGAAAATATGGAAAATTGCAAAACACACAGCTTGCTCCCAACGCACCGCTTCGGGATCGCCACACAAGCTTCCCTTCACGAAGGTTAGGCTTGCAATTGATTGTAGGGAGTATGGAGAAGGGGCTTGCACAATATGAGGTCCATTGGCGGGCTTGGCTTGGAGCGATGGACCCGCCAAATGGGCACGCAACACAACACAAGGCACATACTCCATATTGCCCAAAAAGGTAGCTCCCCCCACGATATGTCATGCCCCTCCAAGGGCATAACTTTGTGTCAATCGCTCATAGGAACTCAAGGAGAGTTCCTATGCAACACCAACACTCGCGCGCTACACTCGAAAGTTATCTTAACGCACGCAATATCATTGCCATAGAATTACAACGCAAACTCTACCCTCTTGACCATGATCCATTACGCTAGCGCGCACGTGTGGAGACGCAAGGCATATAATGCTTCCTAAATTACGTCGGGAGTATTGTGAATACATCCCACGTTTCCTTATTGTCATTCCTCGCAAGCAACACGAGATATGACCTTCACAAGTGGCCTCACGAATCAACTCTGTTTTGCCCATATCTTTAAGACAAATGGAGGGCAGGATAAAAGGAAAGTTGATTCGTGCATAGGGAAGCACGTAGGTCCACTCGAAAGAGGTCAAATCAAGTGCGGGGATGTCGAAGTCGAAAATCCGATTTCGACATCCTGAAAAATTCGGATTAAGGTTGCGAGTGTAGGATGTGAAAATTGCGGATGCATCAACGCAATTCCTGAAGACTTTAGAGCCTTCGTCACGGATAGCGTTAAAATTTCCATTATAAACAGTTAAACTGGCGGTTACGGTAAAGTCGCGATCCAACCGCCAGCAGTCAAAACAGTGAGTATCAGAACGGAAGCGTAAAAATTGACGGAAACAATATGAAAATAAAACCCTGTTGATTCCTGATATTCTGATACACAAATCTCCGCTGGCGGTGCATCGGTTGCCGATGCGGGGCTTTACGGCACGGAACACGCTCCCGCCGGGCTCGCACTGGGCGTCAACGGGCGCCTTCCGTACATGGGGTTAGTGGACCGGAGACCGGTCTTTCCTTCGTACTTGGGGTCAGTGGACCGGAGACCGGTTGTATGCCGTAACCTAGCCATGGGTTTCTGGGTACCGCTTCACTATCCAGCTCCTAAAGAGCAGGCCGACGAGATCGAGCGACAGATACAAGAGTGTATCGACGCTGGCCTAGTCCTGGAGTACAAGGACGGGGACTACCCCCTACACTGCAGCCCCTGTTTCCTGGTGGCTAAACCTGGGTCTACAGCCAAACAGCTGGTAGTGGACTGCGGAGAGCTGAACAAGAAGACGCTGAACCACTCAGGGTCCATTCCCAATATGGAGTCTACCCTGGAGAAGATAGCCTCCTGCCGCTACAAGACCAAGATGGACAAGAGGAGCGGATTCTGGCAAGTGGACCTGACGCCCAACGCACACGAACTACTGGCCTTCATCACCCCTCAGGGGAGGGTGTTCAAGTGGAAGGTCATGCCGTTTGGCCTGGCTAACGCACCCGCTCTATTCCAAGAGCTGATGAACAAGATCTTGTCCATCCTACGAAGGAGACCTAAGGTGCAGGAGCTCATATCCCGTGGTGCCCAGATGGAGGCTCACATCGACGATGTATGCCTCGGGACCAATACCCAGGAGGATCACCTAATCCTCTTGGGTGAGTTCTTTGCGGTCTGCCAGGAGAACCACACACGACTCAAGCTGGAGAAGTGTGAGTTCATGCAGGAGACCATGCAGTACCTGGGGTTTGACGTTGGCTATGGGTGGTGGACCCCAGCGGCCTCTAAGGCCAAACCCCTGATGGATGCCAAGGTACGACACGAAGACCCCAAGAAAGGACTTCATGATGTACGCAGTTTCATTGGGGCGTGCAGCTTCTATCGCCGCCACATCAAAAACTTCACCTACACCAGCGCCGTTCTGACGGACTTGATCAAGAAGAGTACTACTTGGCGCTGGGGCCCACAAGAGCAACAAGCGTTTGACGAGCTCAAAGACAAGGTAGCCAACGCTAAATGCTTGGGCGTGCCTAGGGCACAAGGGGAGATTATCCTGGTGACCGACGCCAGCAATGTGGGCGGTGGTGGAACGTTGTTCCAATGGCAAGCACTAGAGAAGGAGGAGTTCGACTCGGCCATTTACCAATGGGGGACGGAAGGTCTCAACCGAGATGGAACCCTCAAGCACAGCTACCCTGACGACAAGTGGGTCCTAGTACCTCTGGGCCAGTGGAACTGGAAGTGGAACCAGGCCAGGGGGAACTACTCCACCTTTGAGCAGGAATTGCTCGCGGGTATGCTGGTGCTATCCTCATAAGCACGACTGTTGGGGAGTAACCCTGTGGTCTGGCTGTGCGACCAAGAAGCGGTCCGCAGTTTCCAGAAGGGTCCCCCACCTGAGAAGGCCAAGCTACGGCGCTGGTGGACCTACCTCAGTCAACTACGGCTGACGGTACACCATATCCAGGGAGTGAAGAACGAGTGCGCCGACTACATCAGCCGCAAGAACTTCGACGCCCTGATTGGTGCCCGGTCTGAAGCGCTGGCTAAGGAGGCGTTCAGCCGTATGGACGTCCACTTGGACCTCAACATGACGATGATACGCCCCCTGGATGGACTCCAACAATCGGAGTACCTGAAGGAGTTTGGGGATATCTACAAGCGCCTGGAGAAAAGCCTTGAACCCCTCCTGGTCAACCAAGTTCAGTGGAAGAGGGACAAGAGCTACCTCTGGCACGAGGACCGCATTGTGGTGCCTAGTGACCGAGTCCCAGCGCTGCTGAAGTGGACCCATGATTCCAGCGGTCATGTGGGTGCTGACCGTACCCTGAGGCTGTTCAAGCAGTGGTTCCACACTACGTGGACTGACGACCAACTGCGGAAAACCCTCCAGCCTATCGTGGACAAGTGCCCGTGCAGGTCCTGTAAACCAGGGGATATCAGGGACAGAGGTCTCTACTCGACCCTGCCCATCCCTCACTGTGCTAACAGTGTTCTATACGTGGACTACACGGAGATGCCGAGGTTCGGGGGCTATGACTTCGCCCTCGTGGTAACCTGTGGGTTGACCAGGTTTACCAGGGTGTTCCCATGTACCAAGCACATTACCGGGGAGGAGACTATCAAGATACTCCTGGAGGAGTGGTTTTGTGTCTATGGGGCGCCCAAGGAGATCAACTCCGATGAGGACGCTCAGATACTGGCTGGTACAAGAGGGTCCTGAGATCCCTCAATGTCCAGGTGTCTACGGGGATTCCCTACTCTGACACGAGCAACCCTTTATGTGAGCGACAGATTCGTGTCCTGAAGGAGAACGTACGGATATGGTGCAAAACTGAACGCACCAGAGACTGGGTGAGACTACTCCCCGTCATATCCTTGATGATGAACTCCCAAGAGAGTTCAGCTACTGGCTACTCGCCCCATGAGCTATTCCTAGGGCGCCCGGCATGGTTCCTACATGCCCCCTATCCAGAGGACACCCATTCTTCTGTGGGTGAATGGGTCCAAGAGCAACAAGCGAAGGTGGACAAGGCCAAGGCTATGCTCCAGAGAGTGAGGGAGCGTCAGTGGAACAAGAAGAACAAGCACCGAGTACCGGCCACCTACCAAGAGGGGGACTGGGTGCTGGTGCACCACAGTCGACTACCCGCCTGGCCACGCTCTACCAGCGATGACCCATACTTCGGGCCGTACAAGATTCTATCAGTGGATGGACACGGTATCACCGTGCGGTGTTCTCCCCGTCTAGGGGGGACCCTGGTGTGCGCTGCTCAACACCTGAAGCGCTACTATGATCCTGAAGACCTCTGTGGGGAGGAGTGGGAGCTGAACGACGAGGAAATCGCCGCTCTGGACCTACAAGGGGCTGCCAGCCCTATGGAAGTTGAGGGTGAACTCCCCGACATGAACGCCGAGGAGATGGCTAAGGAGGGCTTCTACCTGGTGAAGTCTGTCCTACGCCACCGCTATCGCCAGGGTTGGCGCTTCCTCACCCTCTGGGAAGGGTTTGGAGTCGAAGAGGCCACCTGGGAGCCCTTCTCTGCATTTGTTCTACCTGAGGGACGCCTAAACTCAGTTCTGGTTGACTACCTGTCCCAGAACAACCTTGGTGAGTTGCTGAGGCTCGCTGAGACGCTTGCCTCCAAGACTAAAGCTAGGGACTGAACCTTACGCTTACCTGTCAAAGCGTATGTGTGAGTGTGCTAGTCCTAAGGTCCTGAGAGCAAGCCGCAGGAGTGGTGTCCTAATTATACCCAAGTCTGCACGCTTGCTGAACCTGGAGGGTTGGCTTATTGATGCCACGGGGTACGCCCCGGGTCTCCCCTCCCCTAAGCGCCCAATTTCTGTGCTGGCGCAAAACCTTTGGGGAATACCCAGCGTACTAATCCAGGTATTGTTTTCCCTACCTATCTGTCTACTACAGGGAGGGGTGGCCAAAAGCTATGAAGGCATGAAAACGCCGTTTTGCTAAATGGCCAAAACACTGACCTAACCACTGCCACAGCCCACCAACCCTGCGAAAATTGCAGGAAACGGGTGGGACAGTGACACACGCACTACAGATCCTACACACCCTACAGTGGCAACATCCTGGTTGGCGAGCACTGCGCAAGTGGCTCAAGCCCCCACTCAGGACTACCACTCCTACACGCACATTCTACTGGGTGTTGTTGAAGAACATGTCGTGGGTCCTAGCGACCCTCCTGTGAAGAAGACAAGAGAACACAGCGCTGCTAAGCAACTGTGGCCTAACAGGGGACGCCACAACGCGTTTCCCCTGCTAGGGCTTGGAGGGAAGAGGTGCTCTTTTTGCGTGCATGGCGCAGATGTCGATGAAGTCGGACTCCCTCCTCTGCCACAGGCAGAGGCGGAGTTACTTGTTTGTGTGATCTGCGCCCTTGTTTAGCAGGGCATGAAAAAAATGGTATGCTGCTGCACCAATCACCCTACCTGCCCACCTGTAAAGCAAAGGCAAATGAAGGGGCGTTTGCGGCGGAGGAACCAAGCCACACTCCCCGTATTATACGTTTCTCAGTGTGACCTATAATACACTGTCCGCAAACACGCTGAAGAATCAGCTACCCCTGTCAAGCAAGCAAGCTTTAAGGACAAACAAGCTTAAAGAATGTACCGAGGAGCCCCTGGGTAGCCTAAACAAGGTTTACCGTGCGCACTTCGCGTGGCCTACCCTTTAATGCGTGTGTGAATGCGCGAGCATGCACGACTGCGTTGGGCAAACCTGCCCATCTGTACCTCAATCACGAACTCCACCAGGGGGTGGCCCGACCTGGGCTTACTCACCTTACCTACCGCTGGAGAGAGAGAGCAAGTGAGGGCCACACGCGAAGAACGTTGCTATGCACTTGTGTGTATGTCTAATCACCCTGATCTGACCTCTAATCATCTGCAATCTTTCTAATCAATCCCTCTATCGCGTCCTATCGTTGTTAGCGCTGCTACAAGACTCGTTCACGGAGACACGAGACGAGCAATGTGTATGCGGCATACGAGACGAGCATACCTGTAGTTTATACCTGATTCATTGAAGTCTTTTCGTTGATTTTCGAATTCTTGAATTTTTGATACTTCTATTAGTGTGGGTGGAATCTGTATGTTTTTTTATTAATGTGTGTCTCGTCATTTTCAAGACTACGTGAGACATACGTTTGTAATTCCATTATTTCTCCATTTTCCGGCGCTTCGCTAGGAGCCGCTCCTGCGCGCCGCCTTTTTATGCGTAGGGATTTCTGGATTTAAAAAATCTAGAGATGACTATCATTTTTATAAAAATGTGCTTCTGATGCACAATTGGATTCTGCTCAGGTGTGTTGTTTCAGAAAAAATCTAGGCCGTCATTTGACGGATTTTGGTGTCGTCGCTTTGTTTTTGCGTGGATTCGTCCATAATTCTCCCATTCCTGCCTTTGCAGATACCCACGCGCAGCCTCGCTGAGTAGGCTGTGTTCTGGCCGAAACGCAGCAGCCTGGAGAGACTGAGCAGAACCCAAGACCCCACCAAGGGACAATTTAAGTTTTTTACGACTCCCTTCGCCCTAAGACAGGTCACAGGTCGCCAGCAGGTTTACGAGAACCCATGCGAGTGTGTATATTGTGTCTTGCGTTGGGTTTGTGTCGCGCTGCGTCTTTGAGGGAGGGATGCACATGCACATGTTTTGGCATGCTCCCAAACTAACCCAACCAAGCCACAGGAGCCCCGGCAGCGCCATGAGCGCTGAGTCTTCTGTAGGAAATGTTACAAACAGAGCAGCAAAAGAGCGCCAGCCATGGTGAGCGCCCATTTTTCTGTGTGAGGGAAACTATAGGTATTTTAAAGTAGATGTGGAAACCAAGGAAAGGCAAAGAAAAAATCCCTTTTTCCTAAATTGCGACAGTGGTGGCCACCACAGCACAAGGGGGGAGTAAGAAAAAGTGCTTTTTCAATGCTTTGAGGCATGCTCTAGTTGTATTAGAGATGCACTGAGCATCCAGGCATTTCTATCTTAGTATTGGTCCCACCAAAAGTGGTGATAACACATTTTGACCCATGGAACCAAACACCCAATCAGGATATGGAGTGGACCCCTTAATCCCCTTTCAATCTGAGGCAAATCATCTTTTCCTGAGTTGACTGAGAACTGACATATCCAAGGCAGAGCCTATGAATTTATCTATGTTTTTCCATGAATTCTTAGCTATCCTAGTGGTATGCACCCTAGGGGGCTGGGCACCTCTTTTTGAGAGGTCCTGGGTTCAATTTCTGGTCAGCCTAGCTAAGTAGGAAGATCCCATGTGACATGGCAGTGACCTCATCGCCACATGCCCTGCCACCTCAGCACATGTGGGACCAAAACAAAGAGTGCACATCTCCTGAGATGGCACTATGGAGATAGAGTGACCATGGGGCAGTTTTCCAACTCTTTTCCAAAACATTTTAGCTATCCCTGTGAATATGCATTCCGATTTGACCTGAGTTGCAGTTTCTGTGAATATCCAATCATCTTTCACTGTTTACACTGCAGCCCTTCATGCTTTGATCCTGATTCTCTTCTCCTTGCATACTGTTGGCTTGGGCTATCCTGGATTGACTGTATTTCAGCAAACAAAAGCTTTTCATCTCCAAAAACAAGCAGCAGGAAACCCTACACCAACAGCAAGCAGCAGGAGAGGCAAAACACAGTGCTAAAACCACTATAAACTTTTGTATATGGCCCGCACTTCAAGCGCGGGCATTCGCACTAGTTAATATATTTAATTGTGGTATGGACGTTCGTTCGTTCGTCGTCGTAGTTCGTCATACCCAAAAAATCCTCCCAATTGTGCAAGCTGCTGCTGGCGCGCGCGCGTGCCCGTCAAATGGCATCTGGCGGATTTGCGATTTCGATTTCTGGCACGACAAATCAATCTGAAATTATGGAATCACGTGTTTTAAAATCTGTATGTACTGTACAATCAAATCCCGGGTATCTGCACGAATATTCTCGCCTTTTCACTTTTGGGGATTTTAGCCAACAGGCAGCAGTGGCGACAGTTCTCTCGCTTATAGAGTACGGGATATGAGGTTTGAGACATGAGTCATGAGGTACGGGATACGAGGTACGGGATATGCGGTATGTTGTACACAGTGTGAGGTATGGGTGATGTGTTTGGAAATATGGATTATGCGAATCGCGGTGTCAAATGTGGTGTCAGAGTACAGTTTAGGAGGGGTAAATTTCACTCATAGAGCACGGGATATGAGGTCTGAGTGAGGTACGGGATGCGAGGTAGGGGATATGCGGTATGTTGTACACAGTGTGAGGCATGGGTGATGTGTTTGGAAATATGGATTATGCAAATTGCGGTGTCAAATGTGCTGTCAGAGTACAGTGTTGGAGGGGTAAGGTTTACTCATAGAGTACGGGATATGATGTTTGAGACATGAGTCAGGTGGCACGGGATATGAGGTACGGGACATGAGGTGTGTTGTATTGGGTATGTGAAATGCGATGCGGTGTGAGATATGGTGCTATGGTGATATGGTGATATGGCCCGCGCTTCAAGCGCGGGCTTTCGCACTAGTTAATATATTTAATTGTGGTATGGACGTTCGTTCGTTCGTCGTCGTAGTTCGTCATACCCAAAAAATACTCCCAATTGTGCACGCTGCTACTGGCGCGCGCGCGTGCCCGTCAAATGGCATCTGGCGGATTTGCGATTCCGATTTCTGGCACTGTACAATCGATCGAATAATCCCGCCTGTTGACTTTTGGCGATTTTAGCCAACAGGCAGCAGTGGCGACAGTTCTCTCGCTTCTACAGTACGGGATATGAGGTTTGAGACATGAGTCATGAGGTACGGGATACCCGGTACGGGGTATGCGGTATGTTGTACACAGTGTGAGGTATGGGTGATGTGTTTGGAAATATGGATTATGGGAATCGCGGTGTCAAATGTGGTGTCAAAGTACAATTTAGGAGGGGTATATTTCACTCATGGAGTACGGGATATGATGTTTGAGACATGAGTCATTAGGGAGGGTAAATGTCACTCATACAGTACAGTTCTCTCGCTTATAGAGTACGGGATATGAGGTTTCAGACATGAGTCATGAGGTACGGGATACCCGGTACGGGGTATGCGGTATGTTGTACACAGTGTGAGGTATGGGTGATGTGTTTCGAAATATGGATTACGGGAATCGCGGTGTCAAATGTGGTGTGAGAGTACAGTTTAGCAGAGGTATATTTCACTCATAGAGTACGGGATATGAGGTTTGAGACATGAGTCATGAGGTACGGGATACGAGGTACGGGATATGCGGTATGTTGTACACAGTGTGAGGCATGGGTGATGTGTTTGGAAATATGGATTATTCGAATCGCGGTGTCAAATGTGGTGTCAGAGTACAGTTTAGGAGGGGTAAATTTGACTCATAGAGTACGGGATATGATGTTTGATAGAGTACGGGATATGATGTTTGAGACATGAGTCATGAGGTACGGGATACGAGGTACGGGATATGCTGTATGTTGTACACAGTGTGAGGTATGGGTGATGTGTTCCGAAATATGGATTATGCGAATTGCGGTGTCAAATGTGGTGTCAGAATACAGTTTAGGAGGGGTAAATTTCACTCATAGAGTACGGGATATGATGTTTGAGACATGAGTCGTGTGACACGGGATATGAGGTACAGGACATGAGGTGTGTTGTATTGGGTTTGCGAAATGCGGTGCGGTGTGAGATATGGTGCTATGGTGATATGGTGATATGGCCCGCGCTTCAAGCGCGGGCATTCGCACTAGTTAATATATTTAATTGTGGTATGGACGTTCGTTCGTTCGTTCGTTGTCGTTCGTCATACCTAAAAAATCCTCCCAATTGTGCACGCTGCTAGAGGCGCGCGCGCGTGCCCGTCAAATGGCATCTGGCGGATATGCGATTCCGATTTCTGGCACGACAAATCGATCTGAAATCATCAATTTATGTAATCTGAATGTACTGTACAATCGATTATCCGGGTATCTGCACGAATAATCCCGCCTGTTGACTTTTGGCGATTTTAGCCAACAGGCAGCAGTGGCGACAGTTCTCTCGCTTATACAGTACGGGATATGAGGTTTGAGACATGGGTCATGAGGTACGGGATTCGAGGCACGGGATATGCGGTATGTTGTACACAGTGTGAGGCATGGGTGATGTGTTTGGAAATATGGATTATGCGAATCGCGGAGTCAAATGTGGTGTCAGAGTACAGTTTAGGAGGGGTAAATTTGACTCATAGAGTATGGGATATGATGTTTGAGTGTGGTACGGGATACGAGGTAGGGGATATGCGGTATGTTGTACACAGTGTGAGGTATGGGTGATGTGTTTGGAAATATGGATTATGCGAATCGCGGTGTCAAATGTGGTGTCAGAGTACAGTTTAGGAGGGGTAGGTTTCACTCATAGAGTACGGGATATGATCTTTGAGACATGAGTCAGGTGGCACGGGATATGAGGTACGGGACATGAGGTGTGTTGTATTGGGTATGCGAAAAGCGGTGCAGTGTGAGATATGGTGCTATGGTGATATGGTGATATGGCCCGCGCTTCAAGCGCGGGCATTCGCATGGTAAATACAGTTTAGGAGGGGTAAATTCCACTCATAGAGTACGGGATATGATGTTTGAGACATGAGTCAGATGGCAAGGGATATGAGGTACGGGACATGAGGTGTGTTGTATTGGGTATGCAAAATGCGGTGCGGTGTGAGATATGGTGCTATGGTGATATGGTGATATGGCCCGCGCTTCAAGCGCGGGTATTCGCACTAGTTTCTGTTATTTTCAGACTGGTCGTCGTCCAAAGGCGCGGGCCCGGCGGCGGCGCGCGTGTGCGCATCGCAGAAAAAATTTATGCTACAAGCGAGGATTTTTTCTTTTGATTGGACAGATGAATGCGCATTTTTGAGGCGCATCCAGCTGTGAGCAGTACGGTTGCATTTTGACCGATTTTGGCTGTTCAGTTGGCGACGCCGGCGCTAACCGCCTGTTACTACTGCCAGAACCACCTGTTAATGCTATCTGTCGGTGTTATCGGAGGCGCCAGCGCCAGCGCTGCACGGCACGACACGTGTGTGTGTGTGTCAGTCAATTTCTGCAAATCCCTGACTGATAAGCCACTAGGCTCCTGCACAGGACCGATGCTGCAAAACACGTGAACTTTGTTTCAAAATCCAGACCACACTTGTACCTTTGCCCTCAAAGCAACGCACTGCTCATACACTTCGTAGTTGTTGATCTTGTACGTGAATCCGCAGTCAACATGGTCACAAAGACCCTGTGCAACACACAGAAGTCCAGTCTCAGAATACTTTACAGAGCACATGCATACACGATGTGTAAAATGCAATCCCCATGCTATTGAATAATCGGTAATTATTCTCTCGTAATTCTGTCTGTGCTCTGTCGTGATTCTGTCTGTACTCTGTAGTATTGATGTCGTCTGTATTACGTTGTCAGGCCTATCGCTCGCGAGCGATCTCGCAGATGAGTCGCGATCGCCGGAGTTTGTACTCTGCTGCCTACTGCTAATACTCCCCTCCTAAGGCAGCGCCCTGGCGATAAAACACAGCCAGAAAAGGGGCGCGCCTGGTAGATCTACTTAGTGGGAGGCAGCGCACGTCGCTGACAGGATTACTGCATTGAAAAAAAAATCCTGTAGCGCACTCCGGCTCGGAAAAATGTCAGCAGCAACGGGGGGTAGGGGCTCCCCATCAGCCCAAAGCCAGCAGTGAGGATCAGCTCTGAGGGGGGGGGGGGGGGCAACAACGACAGCGTTTTTTTTTCTTCACGAAGAGAAGGAAGGATCACAGAATGCGTTGGCCGCAAGCAGAGCGACGGGGTATGGGCTCAGGACACCAGTCTGAAGGAAGACGGCAACGCACGGCACGTCAGTACACACTGGCGAACTGACAGCTGCTGCAGGCAACGACGTTGCTGACGACGGCGACGACTGCTGCTGTCGACGACGCTGACGACGACGACGACGACTGCTGTTGACGACGAAACGTGCTGTGGACGTATGCGCAGCAGCACAGCGACACACCGGGACGTGCTCACTGTTGATACTAATTAATAATTCCAAAAGGCAGACGCCAGGTAGAGGCCAGCTGGACTGCGCCCACCTCTGGGCACACGCTTAATGAACCAGGATGGAGGGACAGAGTCGGAGGGTAATCACTGGCAAACAGTTCACCTCCTCCCCTTCCTTTCCAAAATGCTGCTCGTCAGCCCTCGGCAGCCACCAAGGCCAGAGAGCAGCTGAGACACTGAGACACAGGGTGCTGGGCAAGAAGCGGAGGGTTAGCGCAGAAATGACTGGCTAGTCGCTCAGCTCGGTGCTGGTGGCGGCTGATCTGCGCCCGCGCTCTGACCTCAGGTCGCAGCCTGAAAACAAACACAGATGCATGGCAGGATGGGAGAGGGAGCACAGGAAGGAGAAAAAAAATTGCAGACGCATGGGTTGGACGCGGGCTCACTCGCAGGGCCCCTGCCACAGTGGGCGGGCCGAGGTCGTTTCCCCATGTAGCTCGCCAGGACCGCCACGCAGGGGTCGAGGGCGCTACACGTGTCTCACCAGTTTTAGATATGCAATGACAGGCAGGACCCCTTCAGGGTCTAACCATAAACTCAGACATGGGTATACTGGCAGAGCCCTGCCGAGGCGGGCCGAGCCATTTCCCCGACATGAAAACGGCGGCAAAAATTCAGGGTAGAGCCTCTCTGGGGGCCGAACCCGACAGCAAGAATTCAGGGCAGGGCCTTACTGGGGGCCTAACCCAACACAAAAATTCAGTGCAGGGCCTTACTGGGGGCCGAACACGACTAACCCGTGCACTAGGCACTGCTTTGAGATACTGTAGGTGACATGTAGCGAAGGTATGTGACATGTAGTCAATGTAGGTGACACGTAGTGAATGTAGGGGACCTAACGGTGGCGGGGACGGACAGGAGGTCACAATGGGACCTGAATGCCATGCTTGGCATTGTAGGCCCGCCAGGGGTCGCAGACGTGGTGCAAAAATTGGTCCCTGGTCTCCCATGTCCACTCCTGGTGACCTTTCCACTTGACAAGCCACTTCTGGATCTTGCCGTTACCCCGAGTGGAAGGCACCTCCTTGAAATCCACCACATCCTCCACCACCCAGCTGTCGTCGTGCTCGGGGGAGGGACGGAGCATGTGGTGGTCGCATTTCAGCTTAACCCCCGACAACAGCGGCAGGGCCAGCTTGAGACGGCCTATCCCCAAAATTTGAGGTCCCTGGGCGGTCGCCACACGGTATCGACCCCCGCCCATAATTTCGAGGATCTCATATGGTCCCGACCCAATGCGGGCCAGCTTGTCAAAATGGCGGTCCTCGCTTTTGGGCAAATTGCGGACCCAGACGCGGTCAGCCACTTCCCAGAGTTTTTCAGGGTGCGTCTTTCGAAATTCTTTCTCGTCTTTTTCATGGATGGCCGTCAGCTTTTGCTGAACCTCCTCACGCTCACGCCCGAGACGCAAGAAAAAATCAAGGGCGTCGTCGCACCCGTTTTCCTCCACAATAGGAGGCATGTCCCCGAATCCAATTGGATCCCTCCCGAACAAGAGACGGTGGGGAGAGTACGGCGCTATGGCACCCGGAAAGTCATTGAGACCCCACAGTGCCATAGGCAATTTCCAGTACCATTGACTGGTGGGTGTGTTGGTCTCTTGCAGGTATACCCTAAGGGTTTCAACGACGCTTTTTACCGCCCTTTCGGCCCTCCCATTGGTCTTGTGATCGTAGATCACGGACTCGTGGGTGGAGATGCCAGCCAAATTGCAAAGAGTGGTCACAAACTTGTTATTGAAATATTTGGCGTTATCCCGCAGGATTTCATTGGGAAAGCCTGTAAAAAACACGCACTTCTCCAAAGAAAGTTCCGCCAATTTGCGGGCGTCGGGACCCTTGAGGGTAGCTGGTATGGCTATAACATAGCCAGTCGCTTGGTCAACTATGACGAAGCAACAGTCCACAGTGTAACCTTTGCGCACCTCGCACGTAGGGAGATGGACTATGTCCATTGCCACTGAGGCGAACGGATATTTGGGGATTGGTTAGTAGTGGTGGGTCTCAGGGTGCCGACCACATCGCGGCTTACACGTCTGACACGTGTCGCAGCGCTGGATTACATTCTCCATGAGCTCCCGCAGCCGCGTAGGGGTGTATCCGTGGAATTTGTAGCGTCTGTGTAGGAGTTCCAGCGTCTTATCCACCCCTGGGTGACTGTAGGAGTGCACCGCTTGTATGACCTTAGAGGCCACGGCTTTGGGCACTATCACGTAATGGTGCTCAAGGAGTTGCCCTCGGCCGTCGATATGCCGGTCCGCGCGTCGGTGCTCCGCCACGCCAGTCCTAGCGGCCGCATACTCCCCTTTCAGGGCAGGGTCAGTGTCGTAGTGCGGGGCCCAGTTGTGAAATAGGAACTCAGTAGGAGGGGGCATCATGACGGTGCCCTTATCAGGCATATCTGCCTTCTTTTTGCGCCCTGCTCTACACCACGCCTGCATGGCCTGGTAGCACTGTACGTGCGTGGGGGGCTCACTCTGTGGATGTGCATTCTCATAGTAAGCGGTAAGCGCGCGCAGCATAGCTGTATTGGGACCGTCCCAACAGTCGGCAGGAAGGGTGTGGCACATCAAGGTGGCCGCGCCCTGGTACCAGCATTGTGCGTCCATATACGCCCTAGCCTGGCGTCGCTTGGACCTCCAATGCAACCCTTGTGCATCCGGGGCATTGCGTGCGTACTTGCACGAATCATGGCGCACACTGACTACATCACCGGACATGGTGTGTGCCAGCTGGCGCACCGTAGCACGTCGGGGTCCCGTAGGCAACGCATTGACGAATGCCTGCTGCCGGCGGGCCCTTTCGGCCTGTTCTGTGAGCTCCCTGTCCTGAAAGAACTCTGAGGTCCCGTCACCATGACTAACGGGCCGTAAGGCCGCCTGCCACTGACGAACTGCTCCTGCCAGGCTTTGACCCGTAATTGGCAATGTACAGTTCACTTCCACCCCGTGGACCCGTACGTGGTCGGTACTAAGGTCCAGGTGTTTCAACCGTTCTCCATCCGGGGTGTTCCATGTGCGAGGTGGTAAGGGGGTATGGTGGGGCTCGGGGTCGACCGTAGGGGCCGACCGTGCCAGTGCTGCGTCGACCCACTGCGCAGTTTCCCGCTCCGATGCATCCCAACCCGCTTGGTTGGCATCGCTCCCATGCAGGTTGGTGTCGGGGTTGGCCAGGTAAGCAGGGTATGCCCACCTAAACAACACATCCGCTGCCCCGTTGTCTTCCCCCTTGATGTAGACAACTTCTAGGGGGAACCTTGCCAAAAACTGGTGCCAACGGGACCGCCTACCCACTGGACCACCCATGTGGTCAAAGTCCTCTTTGACCCAGGACTCCAAACTTTTGTGGTCCGTGCGGCATTTGATTTTTACCCCCGTTTGCAACCAGCTTCTAAACTTGTACAGGGTGGCGACAATGCCGTACATTTCCTGATCCGAAATGTGCCAGTCCAACTGGCCCGTTTTGTGGTAGGACCCGTCAGGCTGTTTGGTCCTGGTGCCCTGTAACTTTTTCGAAAAAAACGCCGTTAGGCGGAGGCCGTTGGGCGGAGGTTGCCGTTAGCATCCTCCTGCTCCAGTGTACCCCCAAACGCGAAGGTACTGGAATCAACAGTGATCCACCAGTCCTTGCTGAGATCAGGAAATTGGAGTATCACCTCCTTTTGGAAGCGTTGTTTCAGCTCCTCGAACGCCTCCTTCATTTCGGGGGTCCAGTAAATCTTCCCCTGGAGTTTGTAATGTTGTACCAGTTCTCAGAGCTCATTTTGGAAAAATTGGCCCTTTGGCGGGTACCAGTACCAGGCAGCAAATCAGTTTGCCGCTGGTATTTTTGGGCCTTTTTCTGGGCCTTTGTGAGGCACATACCTTGCAAGGCCATTTGCAGGGGGGCAGCCATGCGCGCGTAGTCATGTATGTACACGCTATACCACTGTGTAAACCCGAGGAATCCCTTAACGTGGGTGGGAGTGGTAATGTCCTCCCACCGCCACCGTTCAATGGCGGCTACCTTTTCAGGGTCCCTGTGCCTACCCCCAGGTGTGAGTATGTGTCCACAAAATCTAACGCGAGTGACGAACATTTTGCACTTTTCGGGCTTCAGGGAGAGCTTGTAGTGTGCCAAAATTTCAAACAACTCCCGTAGCTGACGCTCATGGTCCTCTATGCAGAGACGACTTAGTTTTTCGTTCCTCTCAAAATTGTCCCAGTCAGGGGTACCGTGTAGCAGGTCATCAATGTACGGCTTTGTACCAAACCGTTTTGTGAAACTTTTCTTGTCCCCAAACCCGGTATCCAGGCAGGCCGCCACCATGCGCTGGTATGCCGTGGGTGCCGTTTTTAGGCCCATGGGGAGTACCAGCCATTGGTACACCCCCCATGGTGTCACGAAGGCCGTATATTGCCTGCTTTCAGGCGCTAAATGCATTTGGTGAAACCCGTCTTCGAGGTCAAAGACGGACCAAAGTGCATTTTTACCCTGCGAGAGGATCATATCCCTATGTGTTCATTTGGATCAGGTACCCTTGAATTACCCAAGTGAAACCGTGGTTCAACCGAGTTGAACCGCGCACTTTCATTACGGCTTCCCCACGGTTGAACCCCTATCGAGGTACAGCAACAAATTGCTAAGTAGCAACCTGAAAACCGCTATTTTTCAGCCCTGCAAGAGATGCCACACCCCCTAAAAAGAATGTTTTTGAAAACCCTCTTACCTCATTGCTGCAAAACACTGGAGACATATTTCTCTTGGATCATATTTCACGGCGGTGGTGTTGTAGGTGCCAGTGGCGGCGGCTGTATTGGTGAAACCGCACGGCTTCACCATCAACGTTTCGTTAGGCGTGGTGACATACACCCCTGCGCCTTGTTTGGATTCCCCTTAGGACTTTGGACCCTTTTTAGTGAACAACAATTACATGCAAGCCTACACTTGATTGTCAGAAGCTTGTTTCCTCATAGATTGCACTAGAATGTAACCGGCTTTCGAGGTGGTTCAACCGCTGGACAGGCGCGCGGTTGCACCGGCTTCACCGGTTCAACCGCTGTTGCACGAAGCGCTACACAAAAAACACATCTTCACCTTGGGAAGCCAAACGTGACCAGTTCGTTCTGCATCGCCACAGGCAGACGTCCCCATGCAATGCCTGTGTACGGTACGAGCACAATGCGCTGTCCAGACCACGCCAGAGGCACGTGGGGCCTAAGAGCGTTAAACATGACCCCATATCGAGGATCCACAATGTGTCTCCATAATAAATCACGCCCCCAACGTATCCATGCAGGACGAGAAGGCCCATTTGCACAAAGTAGGGCACTGGTAAACAGTTCCCCCCCCACAAAATCACCCAGGGCTATTTCCCCCGTAAGGGGACTGTCATCCTTTGGATGCGTATGTACAAGCATGGGATGATCGCCCACCCCATGGACCAATGCGAGCGCAGTGTAGGTTAGTTGGGGGAGTACACTTCGGATGTGTGCGCTCACGCGCCGGACCAGTTCCGGATCTCTCCTCGTTTGCACTGCAACTTGCACACTGTGATGCCCCTGCACCATTACGGCCCCCCACAACTGCCTACGATACCGTGCTCCATGTCCTTCCCGCCACTGCCGCCCCCTCATACCCTTGAGGCACGTAAAAAGTCAGTCGTTTGGGAGTGGCTCTTCCTTCACGTGAGGCACTGGTGCACCAACCTCTGGGGCAGCCTCTTCGTTATCTTCCTGCTTACATGCAGGCATTTCCTCGTCCTTCGGCGCTTCACCAACCTCCTCAATCTCCTGTTGCCCAACCGGGGCTGCAGGCGAGTCCTCCCCACTGTGCTGGTGCTCCTGCACCCCTGGACCAGCAGACTCCACCTTTTCCTCTTTGACCACCTGTTCTTCACTCTCCTTTGGCTCTGGCACCTCCGGCGGACTAGGCACAGGAATGTGCTTCTCAGTGTCCTTTGGCTCTGGAATCACGGGCGGCGTCGGCACAGGAACCCCATTGTCACTGTCCTTTTCCGCTTCAGCTTCCGGCGCGGGAGTGACCTCCTTCTCCTCGAGTGGACTGTACGAGGGGGAGTCCTCCATTGTCTTCTTGTCCTCCTCATCGATCGCTTCCTGTTTCTGGGCGCGGCGCTCTTTCAACGCCTCCTCGGCAGCGTGGGGGTTACTGAAGCTTGTGCTGTCCTTGGCTGCAATAACTGGCCACGTTGTCCCAGCTGCATCGCCCTCCTCCTCCCACTGTGGGGGAAGGAAGACCAATTCTTCCCCCTTTTTGGGCCGGGGGGTCCCCTTCGTGGCTTTCCCCGGGGTACCCACGGCCAGACGTGGCTTGCCATCAGGACCGTCCACAATGACCCATCGAATCGGCGTGTTGGCCGCCCATCCGAACCGCTGTCGCAGCTGTTTGCGCGTGTCCTCAACCGCCAGTCGTCGTTGTTGGGCTTGATCCAGGCTCTGCAAAAAGGAAAAAATAGTGAAACCGTGGTTCAGGCGGTTCAAGCGTGCGGTTGAACTACACTTCACCGCTTCAACCGCGCACACCTCCAGAGCTGACGCATGCGCCGATTCTGCCCTGATCGCTTTCTCCTCGTCGCCATCCTTCGATCTCGCAGCCAACTCTGTTGCCAGGGCCTTTACATCCTGCGCCGTGTCGCTGGGGAGCTTGCCGGAGTCACTGTCGGAAATGGGGGCCGGAACTACCTTCTTCTTTTTCTTCTTTGGGATATGCTTTGCGGCTGGGACCCATTTGTGCTCTTCAAAAAGTGGGTCTGACTCGTCCGTCTCACTGCTGTCCGGGGCGATTTTCCGCTTTTTCGAGGAAGCACCGCTGCCAGTTTTGGCTTTCTTTTTCGGCTTCTTGTCGCCAGAGACTTGGGCCTTCGCGGGCGGTGCTTCAGCCTTTGCACTTGTCCGCTTCTCCTTCCGGAGCTCCTTCCGGGCGGACTGAAACAGGGACTTCGGAACCACTTTGCTGCCAGGGGTGCTCGTCTCTTCGGGTGGCGGTGGTGCTGGAAGACGTGGAGGCTTGGGGGCCTTTCCACTGCTCTGGGATGCTGCACCTGCTCCAAGTGGGCGGTCCCACACACTCTTGTAGAACTCCTCAAAGCTCTCTCCCACAGGACTTGGTTGGGGCGCGGTGGTGACGGCTGGACTGGACTCCAGAGGCGTTGACCTCTACCGTTCTGGCGCAGGACTGCCTTGCCCGGCATTGCCCAATTCCCGCAAGCCCCGCTGCACGCCACGACTCATGCGGTCGACCACTTGAGCGGCGCCAGGGATCTGCCGATACCACACGTCCCACCACTCCACGATGGGCATGGTTTGCCATCGCCCGCGGACGACAATGCCAGGGCCACGCCGATCCACCACGAACATGTGGTCAGGCACATCACTGGCGGTCAACTGCAGAGAAAGCAAGGAGGCCGGTGAACCGCAGAAGTGGGGGAACGCGATTCAGTGTGTAGGAAGGTGACGCTCAAAAGTGCACGGTTGAAGACGGTGAAGGCGGTTCAGCCGCACGGTTGAACCCGCTGAAACGACGGTTGAACTACTGCACACCTGTTGCACCCCTTGGATCGCTTGAACCACACTTGGCTGCACGAATGGCGATGGTGCCATTGCCGGTGGCGCCGCTGCTGCCGTCGCGGCGCTTGCCTTGGCCTTCTTGTGCTTTCCCCCACCTGAGATGGTGGCGCCCATAGCCAGCATGCTGCTCGGAGTCGCCGTGTACCGCTGGACCTCCGATTCGTCGAACCAGCCTGGTGGCAACTCCACCGGGGCCTTGAAGAAGAAGCGCGGACCGTGTCCTGCGCTGTGACCACCGCCGCGGCCCACGGAGTCCGCGCCAAACCAGGACGCGCTCCTGGCAACACTGCACCCCGCGGTGGCCCATATCCTGAACAGGGCATCCAGCCCTGGTTCGTCCAGGGACATGTGGCCCTGGGGGTCGCTCGACAGACCCACACGGAGCACCTACAATCAGAAAAACGCACATCAGAACATTCATAAACAGAAAAACACACAGCAACGAAACGCAGCATGCGCCATATCAAAACATCTACCAAAAGACCGAAAAACACCAGCACAATCAACTAGCAAACAACAAGACAACAGCAGACCTTCCACTCCGAAAACTCCCCGGCGCTCAGGCACTTCGTCTCCCAGGGGTACGACTGTACCCCATCCTTGTCTTCTTGGCGGTGCTTCTTCATCCACAGCGTCATGGCACGGGGGAACACGTACTTGGGCGTCACGTCAGCCAGCCACGGCCACTCAGGCGTCTCGGGCGCCAGGGTGGTGTCGGGGTTGCAGGTTTTGTGCACCACCACTTCTTCCTTCAGCGGGAACTTGTCGGCCAGGTGGGGGGCTGGAGGCGCTGCCGCTGCTTGTGGCGCTGGCGCGGCAGGGGGATCGGCGCCTTGGCCCGTACCCAGTGCCCGCAGGCAGTCCTGCAAGGCCTTCCCCAAAGACTCGGGGTCCATGGTGCAAAGGCACCTGAGAGAAGCAGGGGTGAAACCGTGGGGAAGCCGGTTCAACCGCACGGGTGAACCTCCTGAACCACGGTTGAACCACACACACACCTCCTAGTTGCCAACTTCCAATTGAGCGTGCACTACGTGCTCATCTTCCCGTCGCCGCCGCCCGTCCCATCGAGGCATCTCCTTGTAGAGGAAGGTGCGCTCGTGCGCATGGCGGAGCATTGCCTCATCCTTTTCCTCCTTGGTAGCCTTACGACCACCACCCCGGGAACTTGTGGTTAGAAAGTTGTCTTTAAAGACATAGTTAAGCGACTCAACAATGTCGCCACAAAACATGGCCCCCCCCCAAGGTTGCAAATTACCCAATACGATGCCACCAATTGGCAAACAAGTGCCATGTCTCTTCCCCATCGGGGAAGGACCGGCCTTTCAAAGAAACATTGGTCTTAGCGTCCTTTAGGAGGCTCTGAACCTTGGATCGTTGTGGTACCGTCAACATTGTGGCTCGTGTGCGCACAAACGTTGTTAGGTATGCACCACATTGTATCACAAGATGAAGAACACACATGATGACACACCCTATACGGTCATCCACTTTCAATAATGGACTTTCGATGCACACTTTTGCACCAACACAACTAACTCCTTGTTTCCTATACTTTAGGAATTTTGCTTCAAGTCTTGTACTTCGTCGCCATTCACACCCTACCCATCTTTCTTTCTCCCTAGACCATGTCGCAAAAGAATAAATTGAACCAATTTCATAAAATGTTGATAGACCAAGTATATGACGAAGCCAAGGGCTATCGCCTCCAATAATGACAACCGTTCGCACCCAAAACCCTCGGAGCAACATGTAGCCACGGTCAATAATTTGTTGTATTTTTTTTAGTGTCTCTCCAAAGAGGACACACACAAGATCCGTTTCATGCTCACTTACGAGAGCAAGGTCAAGGGTCCAATTGTAGAGCAAAGATCGTGCTTTTTGCATGTGGTTTGCAAAACCACATGCAATTTGGCACCATGACCTTGCTCCACATGGAAACCCATCACCACGCACTATAAGTACATAGGGGTGGTCAGCCCTAAATCTGGGGAAGTGCATTTCTTCTAGCACATCCCTTTGATCACCTATATATTGTATCCAATCATCCACATCCCAACGAACCCCAACTCTTCCATCCTTTATGGTCGTTTTTAGTACTTGTCTCTTACTTAACGTGGACCAAGCTTTATCCATCGTTGCATACGATGGAAAGCAATGTGTCCATGGGACGGTGCTTGCACGGGTTTTCTTCTCTTTGGCATCGGCCCACGAAATAAGCTTCTTGTACCTAGGGACGGTTGAACCGAGAAATTGGGATAAAGTGCGCGGTTGAACCGGCGGTTGAATGGGTTGCCGTCATGGCACCAAAAAGCGTCCAATGGTACAAACCACAAAGTATTCACATTTGTGACGCGGGCAACACGTTGCAACTCATATGTTCATGCTTTGGGCAACATTAAGCGATTATTTTGCCGTGCAAACGTTGTCATGAAGCACAATCACAATTGTTCATTTGTGATAAGGGTTCAACCGCACCGTTGAACCCCGTTGAACCACTTGTAGGCATGTGTGCATTATGCCACATACCTTCGCTTCGGCATCCCAAGGTCCAAAATGAGGCGCACAGCGTCGGATCCTGTGAAAGCTTTTTTTGTAGCCGTTTTTGTCTGTTTGGAAGCCCTCTGTGTGTTACCAATTCGGTCAGCAAGTTGTTTCCATAGGCGTTTTGTCGTGCCGTTTGTGCAAAAAAAGGTGAACAAGTCGTCCACCAGCTGTTGGTCCCCCCACCCGCTGTAGTGGTCGTTCACCACTTGCAGCCAGTGGTGGGACAATTTTTAATTTTTTTTAAAAGGGCTTTGTCACGCGTCAGTTTCAGGCGGTTATGCAAATATTTTGTTCAGAAACGCGCGCGCCGCTGGCGCAGCCGCCACCGCCAGGGCTGGCGGTGGTTCAACCGCGGTTCAACCGCGGTTCAGCGGTTCAACCGCGCCCCTTCCGAGTTCAACCGGGTTAAACCGGGTAAAACCACTGTGTGAAGTACCTGATCCAAATGAGCACGTAGGGATCCTCTCTGACCGGGAGGGGAAAGGGGTCGTCGCTGACCTGGGAGTTCAGGTGGCGGTAATCAATTACCAGCCTCCATTTTCCCCCAGGCTTGGGGACCACAAAGGCCCGTGCACCCCACACCGAACCAGACTTCTGCAAGAAGCCTCGGGCAATAAACTTGTTAACGAGTTCGCGGAAAGCCGCGTCTCGTATGCCGCACGTGCGGTATGGCACACATTTCTGCGGCTGTGGGGGGGCGGTCTTAAAGGGTATGGCATGCTCCCCGTGCGGCCGGAGATCCCGCGGGACCCCCTTGATGGGTGTGTGTTGAAAAATTTTTTCTTTGAAGGACTCCTGTAATTGGGCCCTCATTTCCGCACAGCGGGGGTCCTCCTGGTCCGCCTGCATTGCCGCCCGCACCGACCGTTGAGACCGTGGGCGGTAGTATTTCCCCTTGGCGTCGTGTTCAACGAGGTCCCGTAACCGGGGAGAGGTGTCAGTATCACCCTCATACCCACCAGCAACTGCGTCGCAGGCACTGTCCCGGACGTTGCTGGATAATGCATCAAAAAGAACCACCCTGGTGGTCCAGCCTCTGGAGGGCGGGAGGACAAAACCCGCATTGTCCTGGTAGACCGGTTGGTCCGCCGGCAAGTCCCACCAATCCAGGGCTATCTCCCCCAACTCCCAAAACCAATCATGTGCCTTCCACACAGGGACAATCATTATCCCTTGGGCCTGGTCCATGATGGCCTTGAGGACGACATCCTGCATTCTAGAGAAGGGGGCATTAACCCATAGGTGGTCCCGGCCCCAGTCCTTGGAGAAGGCATCCTGGGCCTGCGTCCAATACCGCGGGAACTGGGCGTTGCATTTTTGGGCGAATGCATCAACCATGGACTGCTGCTCCCTTCCTGAAACCCCTGCCCATGCCAAAATCTCTTGCTTGAGACTCGGCAGTACTGCGTATGCCTCGGTTTTATAAGTACGACTTGCTGACTTATGTAGCGCCTTGCGCCGAGCTGCGGTTGGTAGTGCCTGAGCCTTCTTAGAAATGCGGACGGGCCGTACCGAGGTGGTACCTGAACTGGATCCTGGGAAGCGACCGTACCGTTGGACGACCTGCTTGTCCGTCGGGGGGTCCGTACCGGAGAGCCTGGGCTGTCTTGTGGGGGGTTCTGGAAGGGCTTCTCCCCTCCATTGGCCGTTGTGGTTCTGGTGGTATCCCCACCCCCCGGCGAAGCTGTCTGGGAACACGGTGTGGACGGGGGAGGGGGTTGTGAGGGGCCGAGCTAAAATAGGCTCGCCCTCTTCTGACTCGGCCTCGGATAACCCTTGCTCGCTCTCGGTACCGCCGTTGGGATCTACCGCTAAATGACATCCACACTGCCGCAGGCACTGGCACCTAAACCGCTGTGGCTCGACTTCGGGGGGGGGGGGTATGAAGCGGGGAACTCCGTCCCCGGCTTCTCTCGTGGCGGTAGGGGGGCGTATGGACTGTGGTGGCTTGTACCTAGCCTGAGCTATGGTCATCCACTCCATAGAATATGGGGGTCCGGTTGGAGGAGAATCTGCATACTGCGGGTCCCCCATGCTGTCCTCATACTCCTGAACCAAACAGTACGAATCATCACAATCAAACTGTCTATCTGGTGCCACTAAACCTACCCAGACACACTGGCAGACCGTAACGGGCTGTCTGGGCGGGGTTACGAACTGCTGCTTGGGAGGAGAGGGTAACGGCTGCTCGCCTCCTAAGCTAGCGTTGCGTGTCGCTGACATGACGGTGGCTACTGTGGTGACCCGCTGCACTGCCACAGCTACTGCCGCCACTTGTTGTCCTAAAGAGGCCAACGTCTGCGTGATGGCGGCAGCCCATGTCGTCCATTGTACACTGGGAGTTTCCTCGCCGGGGGCCTCCTGAATCAATAGAGAGGGGAGATTAGAGTCGGTCCCCACTTCCCGCAGGACAGTGGGCTCGGAGTACTCTGCCAACGTATCCACTAGGCAGTCCTGAGGGGCATCAAGTTGTAACCCATAGCATTTGAGGAATGGGTAGCGGACTATACAGCCATTGCTGATTTCGGCGGAGTATACAAAGACCTGTTCGCAGGTTAAAAACCCCTCAACTCCATGCCGGTCCCGCACGGGCACGGTCAGATCCAGCAAGGCCCCCATTGTCCCTCCTGCCACCGCGTCCCCTCCTACGGACGTAATGGCAAGGGGTTTCCGCGCCGGTTGGAGCGTACCGCTCGGAAAAAATGAGGGGGGAGCGATGGCAAAAGCCTGGCTCCCTGAGTCGACCAGGGTAGGCGCTGGGCTCTCTTCACCCGTTCTCCAGCGGGCACTGCCCTGCACCACCAATTCCCGGTGTGTGCCTGTTGAACCAGGCACGCGCCGGCGACGCACCGCACATACTCGGGGTCGTAGGAGGGTACGGCGCGTACGAGCATTGTCTATTGGGCTCACCGGCACCTACCGTATGGTTGCAGTAGAAATGATGACCTTCAGCGCCAACGGACTCCGTACAGGGGGTGGATCCGTCAACGCCGGCCGAGCCTGCGGGGTGCCAGCAGTATGGTCAGCGTCCCGCAGCCTGGCTACTCTCTTGCGAGCGCGGCGCTCGCCTCTCGTAAGCCACCCCCGACGTCTCTACTGACGCGGGTTCCTGGAGCGGCCCCTTGTCGGCGCGTTGGCTGCCGCGGGTTGGGCCGCGGTGTCTCTGTCGGCCTTCCCTTTGGCGTCCCCCTGAGGGGCTGCCTCGGCAGGCTTACCATCTTTGGCATCCACTTGGGCCTGCCGGGCACGGGCAACATTTTTTTTCACATGATATTGGCACTGGGCAGGGTGGTGGTCACCCCCACACCACATGCACTTGTCATCATTGGCCATTTTAGTGGCATGTCGGAGGGCCCAGTCAACCTGTTTCTGTTGACCCGGGGTCAAGCCTTGGGCGGCGGCTTTGTCGTCCCCCTGGCGAGGCTTGCGGTCTCCCCAAGACTCGCTACCCCTGGAAGAGTCGCCGCGCTGCCCCTTGCCTTTGCCCCTGCCTTTGCCCTTCCCCTTGCCAGTTTTACGGCCAGGAGTGCGGTCCCGATTGTCATCGGCCTTCTTGGGCTTGCGGCAGTCTGCCGCCCGATGTCCCTTTTCACCGCAGTTGTGGCATGCGCCCTTGAAGGCTGCGGGTGCCGAGGCGCTGCGCGCCTGCGCCAGAGTTGCCGGTTGCGCCTCGTCATGGCGTTTTTGTTGCCACTTGCGCTTATCACGCCAGGTGAGTTCGTACACCACCTGGGACTGCGCAGCCTCCCAGGTGAACTCACCGTGTAGTGCCTCTAACTTTGCCAGCTCGGCAAGTTCCGCCCGGTAGCCTCCATGACGCTCAAGCGCCTGGCGCCACACCTGTTTCGCACGCTGTGGGGTGATGGCCCACTTGCGCGCCGTGCGGCGAGCGTGTAAGACCCACTGGATTATCCAGAGGCTGTAGTTGGCCACAGTTTTCGGGCGGGGCAGGTCCATTGCGATCCATTGCTTTTCCAGGTGTTCGCCGGACACCCTGCCTTGGCCGATAGTAGAGGCCACGCCATATATCTGTTCGTATGTCCAGCCGGCATCCCGAACCAGACTGGCGTATAAGTTCCCTTCGTCTGGGAAACACGACCAGAAAACGTATGCTAGGAGATCTGGCGCCATGCGCTTACACCAAAATCCCCTGTAACGGTCCCATTCGGGCTCAAACGTGGCCCAGTCCCCTCGGAAGACCGGCCTCTTGAGGAGGTCTTTGATGACTTGCCTAGTCTCGGGGTCTAGGGTTTCTAACTCCAGCTTGTCGGTGCCGAACAGCGCCCTGACCTGAACATTCGGGTCTTTGTGGGTGGGCGCACTGCCGGGCACGGAGCCATCAGGTACAGAAAAAGACCCTAGGTCGGGTGTGCCCAGGACTGGGGACTTACCCGCCCCCCCAAACGAAGGCAAGTTACCCATAGCTGAGAGGGGGTCACTCTTGAAAAATTCCTGCACGTTGGAAAGACTCACGTGCTTCTCCCCATCATGGGTGGTGCCTTTCATGTCCAGCCCTGGAAGGTCAAACGTAGCGCCAACCGCCTCATGTAGCAATGTTGGGGCGTTTGCCGGCGGCTTCGGGGTGGGGGGGTTGGTGTGCGGCCTCAGGATGTCCCCCAACCCAGAAAACTGCCCAACTCCCGGTGCAGGCATAGTTTCTCCATACGGGCAATGGGGGAAACGAGTGCCCTCTCCCGTCGAAACATGCGGCGGAGCCCCAGGCTCGGCCTTGACGGGGTAAGTGGGATGGGAAAGGCTGGGGTCGGGGTTCACGCTCTGGCAAGGGGTAGGGGTGTCTCGACCATCCTCCCAGTCATCCGCACACTCATCCTCCCACTCCTGTAATTTTGCTTCTAATACCTCCATCGCATTCGCGAGGGTTTCCATACCATTCACGACCTCGGGGAGCTGCGTCTCCAAAGCCCGGAGGGAGGTGTCATGTTCCGCCACTCGGGCTTCCACTGCCGCCACATCAAAATTCAGGGAGGTGGATACGTCCGGGAGTTGGGCCGGTGGTCCAGGCACTTGCTGCCGTGCCTTTACCAGCGCCAACTCCTGGGCGTTGTGTTGGACTTGTCGTTTCAAAGACGCATACTGCCTGTCCACTTCGTGGACCCTCCTGGCTAACGGATTCATGACCTTTGTTTGCAGGCGATCCGAACCTGATTCCGCCAGTATCAGGCGATGGTGACAGTCCCTGATCTCCTCCAGGTGCTGGCGCCGGATGGCTTCTAGGCTCTCCCTCATTTCACTTAGGACTTCCGCCTTCCAAGAGGCCTTGTCCTCGCTCTGGTGTAACATCCGGCCCCTGAGGTCAACCACCTGTGTGTTCAGCCGGGCCACTTCGAGTTCAAGGGCCTGATTGGCGTCCTCCAACGAAGACACCTTAGATGCACACCGGGGGCAGCACCCGTCGCTGCCAGAGCATGAGTGAGAAGGAGGAGGGTCATTGGGTGGCTCAGGAGGTGGAGATTCCGTGGAGGCGCCAGTACCCTTTTCCAGTATGGTGATTCTGTTGAGCGCTGTTTGCAAAGTTTGTTAACAGTAGTTCAAGCGCGACGTTGTCGCTTTGATCGTGATGGTGCACTCATCCAACAAGCTTACTGTCATCTCTAACTGTTCTTTCACCCTTGTTTGCCGGATTTTTAAGGTCTGGTAATGACCCTCTAACGTTCCCACCTTCGGCTCTAACCCATTGACCACACGTTGGAGAGTGGTGACCTGTTCAAGAGGGGCTGTAACCCTCCTGATTTCCGCCGTCTCCTGCGTGATGCGCTCGTAGGCCTTCGCGATGGTGGCCTCCTGGCGCGCCAACGCGCCCACGCGCTGCCCCATGTCGTTCAGGGAGGAGGATACGTCGTGGATGTGGCTGCTGAGCTGCAGCCCGGCGGCGTCCACTGAGGCTCGCACGCCTTCGGTGGCCGCGTGGCAGCTCTTGATGCCTGCCTCCGCACGCGTTGAGGACTCCTCCAAGCGCCGTAGGCGCGCCGCTGCTGCTACCTGCAGCAGTTCGTTGACGCTGCGCTCCACCGTGGACAAGGCGGTGTTGTCGGCCTCTTGCAGGCCCCGATGATCACGCCATAGGTCACCGATGTCGCGCTGTGCAGCCGTGACGGCGTTGCCCAGCGCCGCCGTGTCTCCTCTCATGGTCTCTAGATCGACTGCGATGCCTGCAAAGTGATGATCGTGGGTTTTCAACAGATCAAACACCTGCTGATCCCCGTTCAGTCCTGATCTCAGCGCCTCCGTGACAGCAGTCATAGCTTCACGGAGCTCTGTCACGCCGTCCTCCACCTGATGCAAGCGCTCAACGTGGTCACCGGTGTGGCTGATGGCTTGCCACTCGTGCGGACACCCATGTTGATCAAACCAGCGATGCCTCTCCACATTGACTAGCACGCGAGCTGCAGACAGGGTCGGTGGCACTGATACTTGTGGATCAAACGCTGCTGCCTTCACAGGGCTTGAGAGGATCATCGGCTCCGCCAGAGCCTGTTGCTGTGTTGTAGACTCATACAGCTGCAGCCGCAACAGTTCAGGTTCACCGATGCTAACCATGGATTCACGAAACGATGTATTCAGCACTCAGTCTTAGATCAGAAAGTCAGAGATTCACGCTGCAAGCACCCGATGATGCTACCAACTGATAAGCCACTAGGCTCCTGCACAGGACCGATGCTGCAAAACACGTGAACTTTGTTTCAAAATCCAGACCACACCTGTACCTTTGCCCTCAAAGCAACGCACTGCTCATACACTTCGTAGTTGTTGATCTTGTCCGTGAATCCACAGTCAACATGGTCACAAAGACCCTGTGCAACACACAGAAGTCCAGTCTCAGAATACTTTACAGAGCACATGCATACACGATGTGTAAAATGCAATCACCATGCTATTTAATAATCGCTAATTTTTCTCTCGTAACTCTGTCTGTGCTCTGTCGTGATTCTGTCTGTACTCTGTAGTATTGATGTCGTCTGTATTACGTTGTCAGGCCTATCGCTCGCGAGCGATCTCGCAGATGAGTCGCGATCGCCGGAGTTTGTACTCTGCTGCCTACTGCTAACACCCTGAAGTTTCCTCCATGTACCAGTATTGGCTTGGAGCAAACTTCCTGCCAGCATTGCATCACTGGTGCAATACCTCCCTGTCCGGTGCACCCATTCCTCTTTGTAGGTACTCATGCTGCAACTACCTTCGACCCCTTTAGCTGTAACCCCTACAGCGAGGTGGATCCATTCACCCACCTAGGGAATGGAGGCCAAAGGAGGTTCTGTGGCATCCCATGCGGTTGCCATCAGACATCTCTAGGCCAACCAGTCGCCGTCCCCGGCACCTCAGTCCCCATCTCCGCCCTCCCCGGCACCTCAGTTGCCATCCCCGGCATCAGGGGCACCTCTTCGGGCCCTTGCAGCACTTCCCACCAACCCCAAGACCTTCGATCGCGAAAAGTTGGCCAAGGCTCGTGCATGCCGCGAAGTTCTTTGTGAGGCCAAAGTTCAAGCCCAAGCCCGAGACCCCCCTCCCCCGCGACGCCTAACAAAGGCTGGGCCTCGAGGACCACGACCCTTAACCGCAAAGCAGAGGGTTCGGAAGCTCCTCAAGGCGCGCAAGCCCCCTAAACGTAAGGAACGCTAACCCACCTCTAACCAAAAAAAAAAAAAAAAAAGAGGTTGGACCTCACATTGCTCTATGTTCTGAGTATACCAGGCCCACCCTGGCCGTAGCCGTGCGCGTCTTTGTTCAGAAAGTGGCACATGTAGCCATGAGTGACGGCACCTATGAGTGTAAAAGTATCTCTACATCAAAGAAGGTTGACTAGCTTCCTTGCATCATGGTTGCGGTACACCTGTGTTGCACACAACATGTGATAATGACCACGTCAACCTAAAGCACAAATGCAAAGTTGGGAACCCAAACCTTAAAGCGAGCATGTAAAAGCTATCATGTATCATTTAAATTTTAGTAAAGCGTATGCGGTAACTGTATCCGTAAAAGTAATTGTATTTGCAACCACTATTGCAAAATGTAGCCATGGGTGAGTGTAGCCATGAAGGTAAAATGTGGCACCGAGCGTGGCCATGAGTGTAAAATGTAGACATGAGTGTAGCCGTTGGTTTGAAATGTAGCCCTACGTGTAGTCCTATGTGTAAATGCTATCCTGTAAAACGTATCATGTAAAGGGTATGGTGTAAAAGTAATTGTTAAAGTAACTGTACCTACCACCATGAGTGCAAAATGTACCCATGGGTGAGTGTAGCCATGAGTGTCATATGTAGCACTCAGTGTAGCCATGAGCGTAAAATGTAACCATGACCTAAGGCATAAGTGGGCGTAGGCATGAGTGTAAGATGTAGGCATGACTGTAGCCATGAGTGCAAAATGTAGCCGTACGTGTAACCAGGTGTAAAATGGAGCCATGAGCGTGAAATGTAGCCATGGGTGTGGCCATGAGTTTTGAATGTAACCTTGAGAGTAGCGGTGCACATAAAATGTAGCCCGGAGTGTGGCCATGAGAGCAAAAGGTAGCCATGAGTATAGCTCTGAGTTTAAAATGTTGCCATCAGTGTACGATCAGTGTAGAATTTTAATTCAAATCTAAATGTAGCCATGAACTTAAACGCTCAAGCCAACAACATCTATCAGAAAAAATTGGATGCTAGCACCAAATTTTCCACCCGCGCATTTGCGCGGGCTAAAGGCTAGTTTCTATTATTTTCAGACTGGTCGTCGTGTGAAGGCGCGGGCCCGGCGGCGGCGCGCGTGTGCGCAACGCAGAAAAGATGCATGCTACAAGGGATGATTTTTCCTTTTGATTGCACAGATGAATGCGCATTTTTGAGGCGCATCGAGCGGTGTGCAGTACGGTTGCATTTTCGCCGATTTTGGCTGTCCAGCTGGCGACGCGGGTGCTAACCGCCTGTAACTACTGCCAGAACCACCTGTTAACGCTATCTGTCCATGTTATCGCCCGTGCCGGCGCCGGCGCTGCACGGCACGACACGTGTGTGTGTCAGTCAATTTCTGCAAATCCCCTAACGTTTCCTCCATGTACCAGTATTGGCTTGAGCGAACTTCCTGGCGGCATTGCATCACTGGTGCAATACCCCCCTGTCCGGTGCACCAATTGCTCTTTGTAGGTACTCATGTCTGCCACTAGCTTTGACCCCTTTAGCTGTAGCCGTATAGCGAGGTGGATCCATTCAGCCACCGATGGGATTGGAGGCCAAAGGAGGTTCTATGACATTCCATGCGGTTGCCACGGACATCTCTAGGCCAACTCAGTTCATCTCCGCCCTCCCCGGCACCTCAGTTGCCATCCCCGGCATCAGGGGCACCTCTTCGGGCCCTTGCAGCACTTGCCACCAACCCCAAGACCTTCGATCGGGAAAAGTTGGCCAAGGCTCGTGCATGCCACAAAGCTCTTCCTGAGGCCCAAGTCCAAGCCCAAGCCCGAGACCCCCCTCCCCCGCGACGCCTAACAAAGGCTGAGCCTCGAGGACCACGACCCTTAACCGCAAAGCAGAGGGTTCGGAAGCTCCTCAAGGCGCGCAAGGCCCCTAAACGTAAGGAACGCTAACCCAACTCAAACCAAAAAAAAAAAAAAAAAAGAGGTTGGACCTCACATTGCTCTATGTTCTGAAAATACCAGGGCCAACCTGGCCGTAGCCGTGTGCGGCTTTGTTCAGAAAGTGGCACATGTAGCCATGAGTGACGGCAGCTGTGAGTGTAAAAGTATCTCTACATCAAAGACATTTGACTAACTCCCTTGCATCATTAGTGCGGTACACCCGTGTTGCACACAACATGTGATATTGACCACGTCAACCTAAAGCACAAATGCAAAGTTGGGAACCCAAACCTTAAAGCGAGCATGTAAAAGCTATCATGTATCATACAAATTTTAGTAAAGCGTATGCGGTACCTGTATCCGTAAAAGTAATTGTATTTGCAACCACTACTGCAAAATGTAGCCATGGGTGAGTGTAGCCATGAAGGTAAAATGTGGCACGGAGCGTGGCAATGACTGTAAAATGTAGACATGAGTGTGGCCGTTGGTGTGAAATGTAGCCCTACGTGTAGTCCTATATGTAAATGCTATCCTGTAAAAGGTATCATGTAAAGGGTATGGTGTAAAAGTAATTGTTAAAGTAACTGTACCTACCACCATGAGTGCAAAATGTACCCATGGGTGAGTGTAGCCATGAGTGTAATATGTAGCACTCAGTGTAGCCATGAGCGTAAAATGTAAACATGACCTAAGGCACAAGTGGGCGTAGGCATGAGTGTAAGATGTAGGCATGACTGTAGCCATGAGTGCGTCTCCTTGGGGGGCCTGGCCACGGGACGCTGCGGTGGACACGCACAAGTGAGCAGGCAGGCAAAGCACTACGCTCACAGGGGCATCATTGCGCTCGTGTCATGTGACAAAGCGTTTCAGGATCCTTGCCACCCTGCAACGAGGGAACAAAAGTATGTACAGCAACACATCAGGATATGTACACATGGGGTTAAGACTGGACTCGGGTAAGGGCATCACAGGACAAAAGACACTCAGTCCCAACTCGTATCCCAATCCCAGGTCTGACCCTTCCAGTGGCTGGTGGGGGCGGGGGCTCAAATACAACCCATGCCCTGCTCAGTCCAGACCCTGGAACCCTGCCAATAGGGGCGGTGTCCCGCCCAGCCACAGGCGAGTTCCTGCACACCAAGGAGCTCCAAAGCCAACCAACAGTAGCTCCCTATGCTCCCTTAACAGCAGGTCTCAACTCCTCTCTGAGCCAGAGATATGGCCCCGCCATTATCCCCTAGGAGTTGGTAGCTGAAAATGGGCTGTTTCAGCCCAAACTGATACTAGCTCAAAATTCTCCAAAATTGACCCCTCGTCCGGACCCGCCAGAGGTAGGGACGAGGCAACTGATCCCATGCCCTTAGAGTAGGAACTCCCTGGAGCCCTCATCCAACCTGATTCCCTCTGAGGTCCCGGCATCAGGGCACCACTGTTTCGTCAAGTGGGGTCATGATACCAAAATCACCAAATTTGGCGTCATTCCCACGCGTGGCTCACCCGGCCGGGGCAAGGCCAATGGCTCACAGGGTAGGAGGTAGGACCTAAGACTTATATCTGAGTGTACAACTTGGAATTTGGTCCGGGCTTCCTGTGGGCATAGAGATATGGGGCCGCCAATTGACCACACGGGGGGGTGAAATTGGGGTCCCAAAAGGGGGTCATTTTGGCTGCCCGAAATGAGCCAAAATTCGGGGGTGCCCCCAATAATATATCTCCACGCCAGCTTGAAGATCAGATTCGCCATTCCATACGCGATCCACCAAGAGTCCAACAGAGACTCCCATGCCCTTGGCTCTCAAAGATCTCCATGCCACTCGGCATGGTGACAATCCCAATTGGGTCCACAGATGCCAAAATGGCAAAATTGTCCACACTCACTTTGGGCTAGCACCCCAACGAAGGTTGCTCCGCTTCGCCCACGTGGTCTGTGAACCATGGGGACCAATGTCCATAACACCCATGTCATATATGGTCCATTGGTCCATGAGTCCGGCGTGCACGAGGTGGCTGAACATGGTGCATGGCGGGCAATAAATGTGGAAAATTGCTCAAAATGGCCGAAAATGCGCACACTCATGGTTGGGGCAAATGGGGCACATGCCCGACTTGGACCGGAGTGTGCCATAGAATTGGTATCAAGTCATATGTGTCCAACATATCTTTTGGGCGTCGCCCAACTCCTCCGGTTTCGGGAATGGCGGGGTCGCCAAGTGAGCCCATGATTTGGGATGGTCCCAAATCGCCAACATGGCGGCCACGGTACGCCAAGCCCAAGAGGAGTTATTCGCCGGGTCCAAGATATGTTGGGCACCTAAGTATGTACCCTCATAACATACTTGGGTCATGATGTCAATTGGGCGCAACGTTGAGATACACGGTCGCCACTTGACATGATGACGGGCAAAAACAGCAATATTGGCCAAAAAACACCCAAAAGTGCCTTGAAAGGCGCACAAATATATTATAATATCTTCGGCTTGGATTGAGTAATCGACCAATCCTTCTAAACACAATGACTTGACACCAATGACCTCCAACTCCACATATGTGCTCCACTTGGGGCGCTTTGGAAGGTCGCGTGCGCTGCCTCCCAAGTGGGCACATGCAAAAATGGAATATTGCAAAAAACACACCTTGCTCGCAACGCATCGCTTCGGGAGCGCTCCACAAGTGTTCCTTCACGAAGGTTAGGCTTGCGAGTGTTTGTTGGGAGTACAATGAAGGGCCTCGTGCGATATGGGGTCCATTGGCGGGTTAGTCTTGGAATGGTGCACCCGCCAAATGGGCACGCGATATGACACCAAATATGGCATACAACCCTACCCACGCCTTCTACACCCAACCTAGTGGCCTAGAACCAAAGTATGCCTATATTCTAATGTAACTTTGGTCCCTTAACACGCATGCAAGTGCTTTGGTCGAAAATCGACCTCCTTTCGGAAAGCCGAATTTTAGCATGCACGCAAAATATATTGCCAATATGTATATGGAGATCATATATGCACTATCCGGGGAAGACAAGTGATATGCCCCGGATGTAGAGGCAAGCAAGGGTGGGACAAACGCCAACTCAACATACTTCTACACGTACTTGGACGCCAAGTATGTGAAAAAGCGCACTTCTTGGAGAACACTCAAAATGAATAACCCTTTGGGCCTGTTGAGTTGGGATCCTTTGGCCTCATCCTATGACTATGGGGGGCAAAACCTCATGCACAGTGCCTATGAGGCACGTTAGTTCGCCCTTGCGCGCTTGAACGCTCGTAGCCCTTGTTATTCCACTTGGGGGTTCAAAGCGCCTTCGGCTGCCCAGATTTCATGGGAAAAGTCTGGGACGGGATCCGTTATATCAAGGAAAAAATTGCGGATCACTCGAAGACTGTTTCAGTCTTAACTTCAAGAGAAGTCGTTTTATAGATTTATCTAATGCAGTCCACAGAACAGGCGACGACAGGCGGTGCGACTGCGGCGATTTCACGACAATTAGAAACCGCGGTAGAAATCGCGTATTTCACCTATTTCTGACCGAGAATCGCCTAAGACAATAAAGTTATGGTGATTCTACATTGATTTGATGGTTAGAAATCGGGTTCCAGATCTCGCGGGTTAGAGAACAGGGATATCCCGCTGACAGCCGGTGTCCACGGCTTCCGCACGGGTGTGACAGCTCACAGGCCTTCGGGCCATGGGCCATAGGTTCTGGGTACCGCTTCACCCCCCTCCTTAGAGCTAACCCTGGGGGGGCTCGATAACACCTAAGCATGGCAGCGGGTACCCAGGACCATCCCCTGAAGGGGGGGGGGGGGTGTCACATCCTCACTTCAGGCTGATGCGCAGGTTAGGCTGTCCAAATCCCATAGTAAGACAAGTACGGTGCTGTAGCTGTTAGTAACTGCAAGTATAGTATCAAGTATCAAGTCCCGGGTCCTGGCGGCGATTGTTCGGCATCCAAAGGACCCGTTAACCCATACCAGGCGCACCGGGTGCCGGGTGCGACGGTCACCACCACAGTGGCAGTGGCATACACGGCCAACATAGGCGTCACACAACGACCGAGGTGGTCCCACAGGTCGAAAGCGACCACAAAGATCCATCAGGCTACCCCAAGCTTCCCAAGGCCCGCCGGCTGGGGGAGAGTCCCCACGGGTCCTTCCTCGGGCGCACCATGTCCATATCAACGACGCGAGTCCAGAGTGGTACAGCCAAACGAGCTCCTCTTTAAGGGATCGGGCATCAAGGCCGTCTTTTCTGTCGCCCTATTACCACGAAGGCCATACATGAGGGAGTCCCCATGCAGTGTGGGCGGAGGCGTCGACTCCTCAAACCACCAGTTTCCCAGGCGGACCGACCGAGGTCAGGAGCACCGGAGGCCGCCACCCGACTGCAAGTGCGTCTGCGAGTCGGTAGGCTCACACTGGGACTGACAGTGGCGGACCGCTGGGAGTGCATTCAGGCAACTGGGCTTCCCGCCTGGCGCCATCAGGATCTCAGCACATCACAGCCACTACGGCACACGGTATCACAGGCACTCAAACAGAAGAATATGTACTTAGGTACTGGTCCAGGCTGGACCTTATTTAAGAGCATGTACACGGCGACTCAGGGCGCCTTCGTAGTCGATTCGCATCCCATCGGGGGGAAGAACAGTCCATACTTTGGTGATGGGCTGACATACAAATGCACATATCCTGGGGGGGCAGAAAAACAAGCACAAGCGGGGTAACAGGCGTGTAAACACACTCTGGACAGAGCGCCAAGCCACGCCCCGGTTAGGATAAGGCACATGCAGGAGAGTGGACAGGAAAACGCCTGAGTTCAGGCCATACATAGTCGCGACACACGTAGACTGGCCTGGATCCCGCAAGTGCCATGGGACCAGACCACACACCAAAAAAAAAATCGCAATGCCGATGACAGCGGCATCCGTTGCGCAACGTCGTATGGGCTTCAAGGCCCTAAGAGCTCAGAAAATATGAAGGTCAGTCGCCCTACCTGGTTTCCCAAGTATTCAGCAGGGGGGGAGTGACGAATAGAAGTTGAAGAGAGGGGCCATCCTACTCTGGATTCAGCAGGGGGGGGTATACGGCCACTCTGATGGCAGGTCACCGGAAGATGGAAGAGAGCAAGCAAGTGAGGGACGATCCGTCGACCACACAAGCGCTCAAACCGCATCAGGGGAGAGCTCAGGGCGGCGATCAGGCGCCCCTGGCTGCGATCGCCCGGGTGAGTGCTGCCAAGTCCGAGACATGGATCTTGGTCTTTTGCTTGCGGATGTACTCCATGAAGGGAGTATTGACCCGCGGCACGAACGAGGAGACGGGTTCCCAGGTGTCGTGGGACGGCCCATAGCCTCGCCAACGAACCTTGAACTCCAGGCCTCCGGGTGCCGAGGCTTTCGGACGCTGAGCCAGGATCTTCTCGACTGTGTAGTCGTCCTGCTCAGCATAGTCGTCGTCCGAATCAGCCTCGTGTGCGGCATAGCTCAGGGACACATGTTGGCCACGGAGGTCGGGTTCCCGCACACGGGGTTGACTCTCGTGGCGCTCCCGGAACTGTCCGTGACCCACCTTGATGCGGTAGGTGTCCTCACCAATCCTGCGGACCACCTCTCCGGGTGTGAACCAGGTTTTGGTGCGGTTGGTGCCCATAGGGCGGGGTCTGATCACCCACACTGGGTCTCCCACCCTGAACTTCTGCGCTGTCAAGCTCGGGGCGGACTTCTGACGCTCAGCATGCTCTTTCTCGAGCTGCTGGCGGATGTCCCGCGCCGTTGCCTCCTGCCGCGCGAAGAATTCCTTGGCATCCATCGCCATGCCATCACCAGACAAGGGAAGTCCCCGACCAAGGGGGTCCCTGCCGAACAGAATCTGGTGAGGGGACAAACCACCCGGAGTGGGGGTGTCATGATGGGCCTTCAAAGCGGGCCACATCTCCACAAACCAGTTCCGACGTGGATTGGTGATGTGAATCTTGCGCAGCTTCTCCAACAGCTGCCGTCCAGCCACTTCAGCTCGGCCGTTAGACTGGCTGAGATAGGCGACGCTCTTTGCGTGACGTATTCCCATGAGGGAACACATGGCCTTGAACCAGCCACCAGTAAACTGGGGCCCTCGGTCACTGCAAATGGTGCGGGGGATGTCAAAGACGGCCAGCCAATGACGAATCATCATGACTGCCACTTCCTTGGCAAGCAACCCTTTTTTGCGTGCCGGAACGGCTACTACGTAGCCACTGTGGCGATCCACACAAAGAACCACACAGTCAAAGGTCTCCTTGCCCATGTGCACTTCGGGCATGGAGAAGACGTCCATGGCCACGCTCTCCATGGGCTGGTCAGGAACCGGGGTCCATTGGGCTTCCCCCTTGACGTTCCGGTTATCGGGATTGCAGGCCTGACAGACCGAGCAACCCTTCCTGACCTTCTTGATGGCGGTGTAGAGACCGATCTGGTCGATCTCGAACCGGCGCTGCATGTCAAGGGCTTGCTTCTTGACCCCTGGGTGCAGCATGTGGTGGTGCCAAGCTTCACATAGCTCGAGCACTCGGGACTCTGGTACTAGCAGCTTACCATTCCGGTAGAGCTTGCCATCTTCCTCAGTCAGCCCCTTTGGCCACTTCTGCCCGTCATCAGGGTCGGTCACAGCCCTATACTCGGCCGGAAAAGGCCTCAGACTTGGCGTAGTCGTCAGTCCAGTCGTCCTGGAGGCAAGACTCAGGGAAGAGGTGCTTGTCGGACTCAGCTCCATCAGGGGCGAGTACTCTGACCGCTCTGCCCATCCTCGTTCCGAGGGGGGCATCCGCAGCCATAACGACGAAGCATTTGACACCCTCCTCCTCCATCAGGCGCTCCATTTCAATGATCTTCTTGGCTTCAGCGGTCTCAGCCTCATCGCCATGGGCAGAGACATCCGTCATGCCCTTGCTGGCGGGATAGGCCCACCTGCTGAGACAGTCCGCCACGGTGTTGTCCTTTCCAGGAATATAAACAACCGTAAGGTCGAACTTGGCCAAGGTCTCATGCCCTCTTGCCCGTCGGGAGGCGGGACCAGAGGGTGTGTCCACGTGCTCCTTGTGCCACGACTGCAGACTCTGATGGTCGGTGCAGACGGTGACAGGATGGAGGGCTATGTACCCAGCCCATTTCCTGAGAGCCATGACGATGGCATACGCCTCCTTTTCGCGGGGCGTCCACGTCCGTCTCTGGCCTTCCGCCAGGACTCGGCTCCAGAAGGCCACGGGCACGTGCCTCCCATCGTCAAGCACTTGTTCCAACACAGCGGCAGCGGCGTAGTCGGAAGCGTCGGTGCGCAGGACGAACCCTCGGTTGGGATCCACGAGGTGCAGACCCACTGCGGATAGCAGCGCCTGCTTCATCCCCTCAAAGACACGGTCGGACTCAGCAGTCCAGACCAGCGCCTTCTTGGACCCCTTCTTGGTCTCCTCACGGTTGCCCTTGAGCATGGTCGTCATGGGGGCTGCATACTCGGCATACATCTTGATATACCCCGAGTAGTAGTTGCAAAGACCCAGATACGCCCTTAGCTCAGAGACCGTCTTGGGCTTTTCCCAGTGCTCGATCGCAGCCACCTTGCCAGGTATGGCCTTTCGCTGCCCGTTCCCGACTACGTGGCCAGCGAAGACCACCTCGCTTACCGCAATGGTGGCCTTGTCACTGCTGCCCGTGAGTTTGTGCCGAACCAGAAGGTCCAGCACTCGAGTGTTGTCCCTTTCATGTGCCTCCAGGAGCTCCTCGTAGCTCATACTGGGGTCCCGGGACGCGATGATCACGTCGTCCACGAAGGGGTCCGCACAGTCACGCACCGGCTCAAGCAGGTTCTCCAGCATCCGCTGAAAAGCCGCATTGCCGTTGGTAACGCCCATGGGCATCACCTTCCACTGGAGAGGTCCAAGTGGAGTGCTCATGGCTGTGCAGGCACGGGACTCCTCGGCGAGAGGCATCTGATGATAACCATGTTTCAGGTCAAACACCGTGAAGATCCTCCGCCGGTGTTGTTTTTGCAGCATGTCCTCAATGAGGGGCAGCGTATAGCTGTCGTGCTGCGTTTGGGCGTTCAGGCCGCGGTAGTCGACCACGAGCCGCCACTCACCGGCCACCTTCTTGGGGAAGACGAAGCACGGAGAGGCTCATTCGGAGTGGCACGGCTCGAGCCAGCCTCTTTCGATGAAGTCACGGAGGATCTTCTCCATGGCCTCCTTCCTCTCGCCCATCAGGGCAAACTCCCGGTGCCGATACACACGGGGGTCCTGCTTCAGTCGTATCTTGGCCTCGCCATACGGTCCACGCACCGGTGGGGGAAACACAGGCTTTCCGCTGAAGAAGGTGTCCCCATACTTCTGCTTCAGCCTGGCCCTCAATGCCTGGATCTTGGGGCAATCATCGGACTCCGCCTTGGCTTTTCCGGGCACCTGGACCACTGAGCTTACTTGAGGGGTAGCGACCCCGCTCGGCTTCGGCTCAGGTGGTCTTCCCAGGTGGCCCAAAGGGCCATCTCTGGTCTTGCTTCGGAACAGATCGCCGTAGGTGGGTGGGTTACCCCCGATTGGCTCGTCCTGGCTGGACATATGATCCAGCACCCTCTGCACGAGGATATTCCCATCATAGGAACCGGAGACGATCGAGTCCACTTCCCACCAGGCTTTGTCCTGGCCCTTGCCCTCACGCTGGTTTCCCGGGTCGTGAACGGGCTGATCCATATACCCCTGAACCAGATCCAACTCCTCCTCAGTGAGGGGGTCTTCCAATTCTCTGATGTCAACAGGGGGAACCGCAAAGCATTGTCGCCATGGCTCTGCTATGATGCGGTTGACACAGACAGACGAAGTCCGTGGTGTCGGCCTGATCAAGGCCCCCATCCACATAGTGGAATTCCGTTCGCCATCTCTGGGGTGGCATGGGCTGTCCCTGGGCGTCCTGATAGACACTCTCTCCAGCCGGTAGGACAACCTTGTTTAAGGTCATGTTGGTCAATGAGACCACCCAATGTCGGGTACTTTCCTCCTCGGTGCATCCCATAGGAACAACCAGCACTGCCTTGGAGCGGTCCTTGCGGATCTTCGCTACCGCCCTTGGAATGTCCCATCGAGGGCAATGGATCCACATCAAGCCCTGATGCGGACCCCAGTGCTTCTTCCACGCGGAGTCCTGGGCGCTCCAGTACTTCTCACAAACCCGAAGATGGGCGGAGGTTCCTGAAGTGAACGCATCCAGGGCCAGATCCGAAGCTCCCAGGTCCGCAACCACTCGGCTCGCCACTTCCGGCATTACGCCGTACTCCTGGTTTGCTGGCCCAGTTGGCTCAGTGTCCAGCGCGGCCACTTCGAGCTGATTGCGTTCGGGGTGGATCCATTGGCATTCCACATGGTGCTCAGGTGACGAAAGCCACGAGAGCTGGTCGTCCTCGTACAGGGTCATGGAGGCCTGGGCCGGGAGGACGCCGGAGTCCGTCTCCATCATGAAGTCGTACCCAACGATCATGTCCCAGTCCATCTGGGCCTCGTAGAAGCGACCTTGCAGGAGGATTTCCTTGCCGAGGTCTGGGCGGCTCAGCTCACGGTGGTTCACGAACTGCAGCCCAATGGCCGCTTCCTTCGTGCCTCCCACCATGTACTGGCCGTTCGCCACCTTCAGCCTGACAGGTCTCCGACTGTCGGTCAAACACTCTGGCGGAAGTAGGCCAGCCTTGACCAAGTTGACCTGTGCTCCCGTGTCGACCAACACGTCGAAGACCTTTTCCACTTTCCCGCATAAGGCACGGACCTTAAGGTGCAACTGCCGCTCATGCCCAACTCGGCGCACGGCGTGCAAACTCAGGATCTCCGGCCTTTCCAGAAGCTCAACAAGCGACTGGTGCAGGTCGTGGGCAATGGGCTCAGGCCGCCCATCTGCAGCATCCGGCTGCGGTCGGGGTGATCCTCCGATACTCTCGGATAGATCTTGAAGTACATCAAACACATTCTTGGTCGCGAAGGGTGGACGGGTGCAAGGGTTCGTGCCTTCACTTGCCCTCACCACGCCACCGCGACTGGGTGCCGGACCAGGCCTTCGGCCCGCGGCTATCCCTTTGTGCTTACCGACTCCCGATTGGGATGGTGTGGCGCTTCCGACGACACCATCCTGCGACCGCCCTAGCTGGGGCCCTTGGCTGCAGGGGCTCCGCTAGGGGGCGTCGGTTGTGGAAGTAGGGGTATTCTCCTCCGCGTCAACCTCGTTGACACCCTTCTTCCTCCTATTCCTAGGCTTCTTGTCCTTGTCCTTGTTCTTGTCGTTCTCATTGTTCTCCTTGTCCTTGTTGTCCGACCTGGGGACCCAGTTCCTCTTGATCTCCTGGATCTCCTTGGCCAACTCGGTCCCCACCGACATCAGCTTGGAGAGCTCGTCCTTGTCCACCTCCACTTTGGCTTCCCGGATACCCGCAGGTGCACGCTTCTTCGACCCGTGCGCCTTCTTGTAGGCCTCCGTGTCGGCCTGGTGGGTGGGGCATGTTCGGTGGTCATGGTTGAAGCCTTTCTTCCTCCCATAATACACGAAACAGCCCTGCGGGTGAGCTCGTATGAACTCCCCAAAGGACAGCGGAGGGTCGCCAATAGGGCGAGGGTCCCTCTTCTCCTTCTTTTTCCAACCCGGCTGCAGGGGCTTCCAGTTTCCGCGGTTGTTCCCCGCGCAGTTGTGGGCCACGAAGGCACAAACAGCCACCTCGGCGGGCTCATCGTCGTCGTCATCGTCGACGAGAGCTTCATCGCCATCGGCTCCCGCTGGGTCCATGGCAGCTTCCCCGCCAGGTCCCTCGCCAACGTAGTTGACGTCGCGGTCGCCGGCCCTCAACCCGCGGGTGTGGTGGAGGTTTCGGTACTCCTTGAGTACTTCCTCGCCAACCAGCTCCAGGATCTCGTCGCAGCTCATCCGCGCCGGGATGGCCTGCAGACGGATGGTCTGGCCGCTCACGTCACACTCGTCAAGGCGCCACATCGCGATCTTCTCGCAATCGCCCGAGACGGTGATGAGGAGAGCATTCCGCAGGGAGTGCCGTTTGACATCCCGGGTCACGTTCTTCCTCGTCCAAGCCACCACGCTCGTATGATACTCTTTGGGGAGCATCATCTTGACCGTGTGGTTGGACTTGGCCCTCGTGGCTTCCTCCTTGGTGACCCTCTTGATCCATGCTTCCGGCAGCATGGAGAGCAGGCGAGCCTGCTCGTCACCCTCGTTCCAATCCTCCACATTGCGGCGGAAGAGGGTGTATTGCCCTCGGAAGTCTCCCCAGTCCTGTAGGCGGATCTCCCGTCCATCATGCTGAAGCTTGATGGACTTCCACCGCTTGGCAGCCACCTGCGGAGCGTCCACCTGCTCCTGCTCGTTGAGCCACTTCTTGGCTTCCTTGAGGGTCTTGATTTTCCCCTCCTTGGTCGCCACGAAGTATAGTTCTCGGAGCACTTCCGGCAGGCGGTACCTGAACCGTCTGAAGACATATTTCTCCACATCCGCGGGATCCATGTCTTCAGTGACGGTCACCCCCCAATCGTCCAGCTTCTCCAGGAAGCGGTCGAGGTTGAGGGGGTTGCCATCGTACATAGGGGGCTTGATGTCCTTCAAGTCTTCCCACACGGCGGCATCCGCGGCCTTAGAGACCATGAACGCCGGCCGCGAGGTCGACCGAGGTTCCCATCAGCCTCTCCCACGGACTCCCACGGCTGCCACTTCCATCTCCTCCCCGGAATCCCTGTGGCTACGCCGCGGTTCCTCAATGTACGCTGAACGTAGATGTTCACGCCGTACTCCTTCCATGTATGCCTCCTCATCACGGCGCCGGCGGCTGCGTTCAGCGGCCTCCCGTCGTACACCACGCGGCGGGGAGATGTCGAACTCCTCCAGGTCCAGATCCAGGTCCCTACCTTCGCCGACATCCCACTCCACGTTTCCTCTGGGGACCTCATCCCTGAGTCCACCATAACGTCCAGCAGCCATTGGGATTGGCTCCGGGGCTTGTGCGGGGCGTCGGGGGTGTACCGGTGTCCGCGGTGGAGCACGGCGGTTGTGGTACTCCGCACTGAGCCACTCATCACGCCAATCCTCACTGCCACTGCCGGCCGGCACGCGCTTGTTGCGGCGGCCCGCGCTGTGGTGAGAGGGGGCGGTGAGAGAGGGGGCACTGTCGCTGGGGCGACTCCTGGGGGCTCCGCCGGGGGCGTGGGGTCTGCCTGGACCTGGTCCGGGTCCCCAGCCGTCGTCCGACGAGCCAGACTCCAGGGGTGGGTGGTCGCTGCTGACGCTCCCACGGGCTTCCAGCGCGTCCAGCCTCCGCTGCAGGCCGCTGATGACCTTGTTCAGCGACCAGGTCTCGCCCCTGGCGATGTCCAACAGCTTCTGGGTGGCGGTGGCGACCTGGGCGCTCTTGACCATCTCGATCTTGGCGATCTCCAGCTCCCTCTGAGCGCGCGCGGCGACCCTGGCGATGCGAGTCATCTCGCCCTTGCCCGTGTCTACCTCGCGCTCGAGGGACTGGACCCTCCTGCGGAGGTAGAGAATCCACCGCCGGGTGGCATCCGGGTCGCCGTCCCCTGGTGGGTCGTCGGGGTCCCCAGGGGGTCCTCCAGGAGGGCCTCCGCCGGGTCCGCCCGGTCCAGAGGGTCCTCCTCCGCCAGGGGGTCCGCCTCCGGGTGGTCCACCTGGTGGTTGTCCTCCAGGGGGTCCTGATGGTCCTCCGCCAGGGGGTCCCGGTGGGTCTCCGCCAGGTGGCCCCGAGTGGCACGCGAGGGATGGGTAACCCCGCGGCGGTGAAACGCTTTTGACGCGTCTCCTTGGGGGGCCTGGCCACGGGACGCTGCGGTGGACACGCACAAGTGAGCAGGCAGGCAAAGCACTACGCTCACAGGGGCATCATTGCGCTCGTGTCATGTGACAAAGCGTTTCAGGATCCTTGCCACTCTGCAACGAGGGAACAAAAGTATGTACAGCAACACATCAGGATATGTACACATGGGGTTGAGACTGGACTGGGGTAAGGGCATCACAGGACAATAGACACTCAGTCCCAACTTGTATCCCAATCCCAGGTCCGACCCTCTCAGTGGCTGGTGGGGGCGGGGGCTCAAATACAAACCATGCCCTGCTCAGTCCAGACCCTGAAACCCTGCCAATAGGGGGCGTGTCCCGCCCAGCCACAGGCGAGTTCCTGCACACCAAGGTGCTCCAAGGCCAACAAACAGTAGCTCCCTATGCTCCCTTAACGGCAGGTCTTAACTCCTCTCTGAGCCAGAGAAATGGCCCCGCCATTATCCCCTAGGAGTTGGTAGCTGAAAATGGGCTGTTTCAGCCCAAACTGATACTAGCTCAAAATTCTCCAAAATCGACCCCTCGTCCGGACCCGCCAGAGGTAGGGACGAGGCAACTGATCCCATGCCCTTAGAGTACGAACTCCCTGGAGCCCTCATCCAACCTGATTTCCTCTGAGGTCCCGGCATCAGGGCACCACGGGTTCGTCAAGTGGGGTCATGATACCAAAATCACCAAATTTGGCGTCATTCCCACGCGTGGCTCACCCGGCCGGGGCAAGGCCAATGGCTCACAGGGTAGGAGGCAGGACCTAAGACTTATATCTGAGTGTACAACTTGGAAAAAAGGGTCGGGGCTCCCTGTGGGCATAGAGATATGGGGCCGCCAATTGACCACACGGGGGGGTGAAATTGGGGTCCCAAAAGGGGGTCATTTTGGCTGCCCGAAATGAGCCAAAATTCGGGGGTGCTCCCAATAGTATATGTCCACGCCGGCTTGGAGATCGGATCTGCCATTCCATACGCCATCCACCAGGAGTCCAACAGAGACTCCCATGCCCTTGGCTCTCAAAGATCTCCATGCCACTCGGCGTGGTGACAATCCCAATTGGGTCCACAGATGCCAAAATGGCAAAATTGTCCACACTCACTTTGGGCTAGCACCCTAACGAAGGTTGCTCCGCTTCGCCCACGTGGTGTGTGAACCATGGGGACCAATGTCCATAACACCCATGTCATATATGGTCCATTGGTCCATGAGTCCGGCGTGCACGAGGTGGCTGAACATGGTGCATGGCGGGCAGAAAATGTGGAAAATTGCTCAAAATGGCCGAAAATGCGCACACTCATGGTTGGGGCAAATGGGGCACATGCCCGACTTGGACCGGAGTGTGCCATAGAATTGGTATCAAGTCAGATGTGTCCAACATATCTTTTGGGCGTCGCCCAACTCCTCCGGTTTCGGGAATGGCAGGGTTGCCAGTGAGCCCATGATTTGAGATGGTCCCAAATCGCCAACATGGCGGCCACGGTACGCCAAGCCCAAGAGGAGTTATTCGCCGGGTCCAAGATATGTTGGGCACCGAAGTATGTACCCTCATAACATACTTCGGTCACGATGTCATTTGGGCGCAACGTTGAGTTACACGGTCGCCACTTGACATGATGACGGGCAAAAACAGCAATATTGGCGAAAAAACACCCAAACGTGCCTTGAAAGGCGCACAAATATATTATAATATCTTCGGCTTGGATTGAGTAATCGACCAATCCTTCTAAACACAATGACTTGACACCAATGACCTTCGACTCCACATATGCGCTCCACTTGGGGCGCTTTCGAAGGTCGCGCGCGCTGCCTCCCAAGTGGGCACATGCAAAAATGGAATATTGCAAAGAACACACCTTGCTCGCAACGCATCGCTTCGGGAGCGCTCCACAAGCGTCCCTTCACGAAGGTTAGGCTTGCGAGTGTTGGTTGAGAGTACAATGAAGGGCCTCGTGCGATATGGGGTCCATTGGCGGGTTAGTCTTGGAATGGTGCAGCCGCCAAATGGGCACGCGATATGACACCAAATATGGCATACAACCCTACCCACGCCTTCTACACCCAACCTAGTGGCCTAGAACCAAAGTATGCCTATATTCTAATGTAACTTTGGTCCCTTAACACGCATGCACGTGCTTTGGTCGAAAATCGACCTCCTTTCGGAAAGCCGAATTTTAGCATGCACGCAAAATATATTGCCAATATATATATGGAGATCATATATGCACTATCCGGGGAAGACAAGTGATATGCCCCGGATGTAGAGGCAAGCAAGGGTGGGACAAACGCCAACTCAACATACTTCTACACGTACTTGGACGCCAAGTATGGGAAAAAGCGCACTTCTTGGAGAACACTCAAAATGAATAACCCTTTGGGCCTATTGAGTTGGGATCCTTTGGCCTCATCCTATGACTATGGGGGGCAAAACCTCATACACAGTGCCTATGAGGCACGTTAATTTGCCCTTGGGCGCTTGAACGCTCGTAGCCCTTGTTATTCCACTTGGGGGTTCAAAGCGCCTTCGGCTGCCCAGATTTCATGGGAAAAATCTGGGACGCGATCCGTTATATCAAGGAAAAAATTGCGGATCACTCGAAGACTGTTTCGGTCTTAACTTCAAGAGAAACCGTTTTATAGATTTATCTAATGCAGTCCACGGAGCAGGCGACGACAGGCGGTGCGACTGCGGCGATTTCACGACAATCGGAAATCGCGGTAGAAATCGGGTATTTCACCGATTTCTGACCGAGAATCGCCTAAGACAATAAAGTTATGGTGATTCTACATTGATTTGATGGTTAGAAATCGGGTTCCAGGTCTCGTGGGTTAGAGAACACGGATATCCCGCTGACAGCCGGTGTCAACGGCTTCCGCACGGGTGTGACGGCTCACAGGCCTTCGGGCCATGGGCCATAGGTTCTGGGTACCGCTTCACCAGCATCAAGCGCATCTGTTCTACTATTTTTCAGACACAGATGTCAGACACATCATCTGAGCCCAACTACAGTCCCCTTCCCTTGTCCCCGGCACCATCGGAGGTCCTCGAAGAAGACCCATATGAAGCGTGCTCCGATGAGGAAGATAATGATGAGGAAGATGCCAGCATGAGGTTTCCGGAGATGGGTGCCACTTGGGAGCCGGTTGTGCATGCATTTGCCGGCTCTAGTCACCAAGAAGTTTGTGACCGCATGGAGGATTGGGCGGATGAGAACGGCTATATTCTCAGTCGTCGTGGCGATAAAAGCAAAGGCCAAGCATATTTTTATTGCCACAAAGTAAGCCGCCAAAAACAGCACAATCGTAAGGCAGCCCAATCCGGGGTCCTTCCCGAGGATAGTAGGACGGTGCCAACATATGCACCGGAGTCAAAGGCGGATTGTTGTCCCTTCAATGTGTACCTTTCCCGCCAGACGAATGGCATGCGTGAGGTGTGGTCCGTGAGTCCCAAAGGACTCCGCCTAGACCATAACCATCCACGGCAAACGGCAAAGCAAAAAAAATTCCTTGGTCCGGTGAATTTGTCCCGTGAGGATGCCGACTTAATCATGAACTTGGGACAAGCCTTCATGCCCCCCCACAACGTGGTACATTTCATGCGGAACCGCGGAGTCGAGATCACAGCAAAACAGGTGCAAAACATTTAGCGCTGGATGCCCATGAGTTGGTCAACCGCCTTGAGGAAAAGGGCAAACATGGGTGGTACACCCATGTGGTGAAGGATGACATTGGGAAACTATCCCATGTCTTCTGGATGAGCGTCGAGCAAATTGCTATTGCCCGGCGCTTCCCGTATCTAATCCTCCATGACAATACCTATCAAAGTAAGTAATAGGTATAACCTGATCATTGGCCTCTTCGTGGGGGTCAACAACTATGGGCAATCAGTGCTCATGGGCCAAGCCATTGTCGGGGGACGAAAAAACTCGCGACTTTGAGTACCAGTTTACCCACTGGTTGGCGGCCGTGGGCATCGAGACTGTGGTCATGTTCACGGATGCATGTGTGAAGGCTTCGGGGGCCATTGCCACCGTTTTCCTCAATGCCAAGCACTTCTGGTGTTACTGGCACATTGCCAAGAACGTGGCCAAGAACCTGAAAGGCGTTCTGGGCCACGACACTTTCACTAAATTGGTCTGCCTCATGGCCCGTGCACACCGCCAAGTCTCCATTGTTGTCTTTGAGCACATGTGGAATGTTGAAATTCTTGGGGACCCAATCTTTTCAAGTGGACATACATATTTGAGTGCTACGTGGGGGGGGGACAAGGTGCGACGCTGGGCACGCTGTTTTCAGGTGGGTGTGTTCACACGGGGGAGTGTGTCCACACAACGGGTGGAGGGCATCCATAGGTGGGCAAAGGAGGGCCGTCTAACCAAGCGGAAAAAGTTGAACGATGTTTTTGACGCATTCATGGTCATTGTGGGGGAGCTGATTTTGAAATGGGAGTGTCTGGACACACGCGCGACAACGGGCTCCTTTCGCTCCCGGCATGAGACGGCCCAGCAAATTTTTCCAATGCCGTATGAGGCAATGAAGGACCGGCTGACCACATGGGGAAGGGATGAGGCAGCCCATCAGATGGTCCTTTCCTTTGGGTACGGCATGAAGAGACTGCCAGACCACGCATACAAGGCCCTGGCCCCTCCCGCCTCTGACAACTGTCCTGACCCCACAAGGAGGGTGGAGGATCTTTTGGAGTTCGATCTCCCCCCCACAATGGTGACCCCCGCGCCTAATGCAGCCATATTTGAAGTTTCGGGAAAAAGAAACCGATGTAGCTCACTATGTTCAACTCTCGGGGCCGGTCCAGACCTCCGTTGGATCTACCACCTACACCTTGTACCGTGACCTGGTGTGCACTTGTGCATTTCCTACCATGCTTGGAATGCCCTGTAGGCATTTTTGGCGGGTATTGCGGGGCGACACATTCGCCGCTTTCCACTTGGGACTTGTGCATTCCCAATATTTCTTGGAGGACCCTCCCATGCATGAGCAGTTGGAGCTTATGTCCCGGAACGTGGTTGGGAAGCTTTACCACAACCATGAGCGTGTCGGTCCTTGTCCCGTGGAGGCACCTAGTGTGGAGGGCATCCTTCCCGAGGGGGAGGGTGAGGTGGCACTGCTGGTGCGCCAAGGGGAGGTCCAAAGAGTAAGGAACCGGTTGCAATTGAGTGCCTTGGCTAAGGAGTTTGTGGATGTGGCGATTGTTTCGCAAGAACGCTTTGAAGATGCTAGATTTACTTTGCGGACGTGGATTGACACGCAAAGGTAACCATTGGGTGACCTTAAAGCGCACAATCCAGCAAACCCACCCACCAAAGCACAAAAACGAAAGGCATCGGAGATGGCTACCGGCGGAAAGAAGAAAAAGAAAAACACCGCGGAGCCCGACGTCCCACCCCCCTCCCTAGCCCCACCACAAGTGTACGTCACCCCCCCATTTGTACCCCCCTTCGACCCCGCTTACCCCCTAGTGCCTTATGCTAACCAACCGATTGATGAAGAGGGGAGTGATGATGTAGTTATGCTTCGCAGGGTGCCCCCCCCTTCCCCATTTACACCGTCCCTTCCGGTTCCACCACCCTCTGGTATTGCCCGTTTGTCTCAGGGTGTGCACTCCTCCCAAGGTACGTCTAGCACCCAATCATGGCAACCCCCAACCCTCCCCTTCTCTCAAGCCACCCCAAGTAGTCAAATTCCCATCCCACATCCATACTTATACACGCAAGGCTCCCAAGTCCCATTGTCCATGGGCATGCAATGTTGGCCCAACCCCGGGTTCGTGCCAACAACGGATGCCGCATACTTTCCCTTGGATCAAATTCTGCACCCCGCACCACCGGCGCCCAAGAAAGGGGGCGGTAAAGGCAAGGGCAAGGGCAGAGCCAAGGCAAAGAAGTAATGGAATGCAATCTGAGTGACGTCGTGCGAAGACAAGGGGCGCGCTCCCTCGGTTCGTCGTGTCCTTGGCACGTGGTGCAATGGAGTCATGCATGGGATTAGAGGGCACATGGGGGCCCGTACTGCACCCATTCCCCCCCTGAATTGGATGAAACATGGCCCCGCTTGGGGGCCCATGACAAGGGGCGCGCTCCCACCGTGCGTCTTCCCCTTGGCACGTGGGTCGTTGGGATCATGCATGGGGTTAGAGGGCACATGGGGGCCCGTACTGCACCCCTCCCCCCCCTGGAATGTATTGAATATGGCCCCGCTTGGGGGGGCATGACAAGGGGCGCGCTCCCTCGGTTCGTCGTGTCCTTGGCACGTGGTGCAATGGGGTCATGCATGGGGTTAGAGGGCACATGGGGGCCCGTACTGCACCCATTCCCCCCCTGAATTGGATGAAACATGGCCCCGCTTGGGGGCCCATGACAAGGGGCGAGGTCCCACCATGCGTCTTCCCCTTGGCACGTGGGTCGTTGGGGTCAAGCATGGGGTTAGAGGGCACATGGGGGCCCGTATTGCACCCCTCCCCCCCCTGGAATGGATTGAATATGGTTCCGCTTGGGCGCCCACAACAAGGGGCACGTGGCACCCATTCCCCTTATCCCACGGTCAACTTCCTTTTCTTACCCACGCGTGCCTTTGGTTGCTTATGTGCAACCCCCTTACACCCCTCGCCCCCCGACACCCATTGGGCCAACCAAACCCTTTGTTGCACCCTGTCGGTGCGCTTGGCCTCCTTCCTAACCTTCTCCCACCTCCCCTCGGACACGAACTTTTGGATTTCTCCAAAACGCCCCCCCCATTAGTAGGGCACAACGCACCCAAACGGCACCCGCAACGACTCCTCAGCCGCAAGCGCCAACGCAAGGTACCCCACCCAAGACAATGGCACGAGGGGAGGCTCATTCGTCCGGGCCTCCACCATGGCCGTCACCTCGTCACACACGGTCCCCAGCTTGCCGGAGGGCCGCTGGCCCGGCCTATGCGCCGTGTCCCCCCCCCCCCATGCAGCCAACATGGCAACATCCCCCCACATCTCGGCAACGGTCGTGAACTCCACGCCCGCGCCAACTCCGGGGAGATCCTCAAGGGGGACGTAGTGTCCTCCCTTGATCCAATGCGCCATAATGCGTGCCGCAAGCAACGCACATCGCGCAACCCCCCTATTCCCGTTCCTCCGCACTGAAAACGTTGTCTCCCGCTTAGGCGAGGACACCCAAAAGTGGACCGGGGGCATTCTGGTGCACCCTGGGACACCCCTAAACAGAGTGCCGAGGTGGGTACATATGTACTCCACCTCAGCATACCCAACACCACCCGTCTCGCACACGCGCGTGCGCATCGTGCCGTCCGGGTGGGCCTCAAAAAACAGGGCATACAGGTGCCCCACACCCGGAGCGCCACGGGGGGCACCCAAGCGCCGGAGGGTCAGGGGGTGGCGCTGGTCCACCCACCTCCCCGGGATGTAATACACACCCGGGACCTCTCGGAGCGTGCCATGGCTCGCACTCTCCACCAACTCCTTCTTCCCCCCATACTTGTACGCCGGCTGAGGCTTCCGGCATACGGCACCCTTGGCGGGAGGTTTGGGGGGGGCAGCCATGGCGGGAGTGTGCTTGGGGGCTGGTTTTGGGGGGGGAAAGGCCCCCGCGCCCTTCGGGCTTGGTTTGGGCCGGGGGGCGGGGGGCTGGGGGGGTGGGTCAACGTCCACCTCAATACTCAATTCCGGTTCCATGTCCGCCGGGGCCTTCCGCTCCTCCCCTTTCACCTCCCCCCCCTCCTCCTCTTCGGTCTCCTCCACCTCCTCCTCTTCGACCTCCTCCACCTCGTCCTCCTCGGCCTCCACCCCCTCCTCCTCTTCGGCCTCCACCCCCTCCTCCTCTTCGGCCTCCTCCCCCTCCTCCTCTTTGGCCCCCTCCACCCCCTCCCCCCCCCCACAAAAACATGGTCACCCTCGAAATACCGCAGGCGCTCCTCGTAGTCGGCGACGTCGTCAGGCAACCACTCACGGAGGCGGAGATGTTCCCCCCTTTGGTACAGCTCCTCCGCGTGTTGGTGCGCCGGCACCCTCACGTCCCCCAAGTCCCCCTTGTCCCAAAACATTTTGCGCAGCGCCCGGCCCAAAGGGTGCGCAAGGGGCAGGAGGAGCTTGCAGGGCACCTCCCACTCCACCTCCTCGTTTGCCCATGCGGGCAAACCCCGCTCTTCTCTGTCCTCCACGACCTTGACGGTCGCGAAGTCAGAGATCCCGAAAAAAAAATGTTTCGGGTTGGCCCCCCTCCCCCACCCCCGGAACATTGCGGAATGTTCCTCCCTCTTTGTGGTGTTCTTTTTGGCGTCCCAAAAAGAACTAATGGTGACTTGAGGGCAATACCATTCCCCCATGAAGGTATTGCCCTCCTCGTCACCCACAACCACCGCCGGGGGGTCCCATGTGGGGGGCATTGCGCCACCCTCGCGAACCCCGCGGCGCCACCTCGCAAAGGGGGGTCCCTGGCAGACGCGGCGCACGATGTACGTGTCGCGCGGGCCCGTGCTTTGGGGCCGGGAAACCACAGCCTGCAAGACCTTGACGTTGGTGTCGAAGGTCTTCCCCACACTGAACCAGACGAGCTCGCGGTCCTTGGGGTCGGCGATGGCCAGCACCTCGTCATTCTTCATGGTGCTGACCAATGCTGCAAAAAGGATACATGCAGTACAGTGTGCCAACGACAAGAGGCACGCTCCCAAACCCCACTCCAAGCTTGTGTCACCTAACCCAAACAACACCCAAACCCGCTTCTATACACATATGGGCCCGTAATGGGCCATTGCTAAGGCCTCAAAGACGAGAGGTGCGCTCCCAAACCCCACTCCAAGCTCGTGTCACCTAACCCACACAAAACCCAAACACGCTTCTATACACATATGGGCCCGTAATGGGCCATTGCAAAGGCCTCAAAGACGAGAGGCGCGCTCCCAAACCCCACTCCAAGCTCGTTTCACCTAACCCAAACAACACCCAAACAGCCTTCCATACACATATGGGCCCATAATGGGCCATTGCTAAGGCCTCAAAGACGAGAGGCGCCCTCCCAAACTCCACTCCAAGCTTCAGTCACCTAACCCAAAAAACAACCGAACACGCTTCTATACACATATGGGCCCGTAATGGGCCATTGCTAAGGCCTCAAAGACGAGAGGCGCGCTCTGAAACCCCACTCCAAGCTCGTGTCACCTAACCCAAACAACACCCAAACACGCTTCTTTACATATTTGGGCCCGTAATGGGCCATTGTCACGGCACGGCAAAGAGGATGGGAAGGGCACATACCTGACTCCTTATGTTTCGCTTCCTCGTCACGGTCCTTGGCTTCCCGGCGCTCCTTCATCTTCCGAATGAGCTCCTCCGCATCCTTTCTCGCTGAACAAACCAACCAACAAATGTACAATGTGCGGGAAGAAAAAGGGGCAAACAAGAAAAAATGCACAATTAACACAAAAAGGACAAGCAAACAAGTGATGCCACCACGGGGATACATCGCTCGCTTGGCGTCTTGGGTGCACCCACGGCGCGTGGCTCCGGCGAACGGCGTCTCTCCTCCCAGTCCTTCTTCCTCTGCTACATTGTTGCTGTAAACAAGGGTTGACGGTGAACGAACGGAACCATGTAACACGTGCCATGGTGCAATGGTGCGTAGCGGTGCATACCACGTTCCGCCTCGGTTCGTGGTTGCGGGGAGTGCTTTGGCGTGCCCCGTGGAGTTGGACTTGGACTTGGACTTGGGGTGCAAGCAATGTCAACCAAGTGCTCAATCTCAATCTTCTTTTGCCATTGCGCGTGTGGGTCGTCTGGTTGAGGTTCTTCGCGCCATGCCAAATTCGGTGGGTCTTCGGCTTCTTCCATGGGTCTGCCTTCTTGCGCTTCTTCTCCTTCTTCCATGGGTCTTCCTTCTTGCGCTTCTTCTCCTTCTTCTTTTCGTTGCGCTTCGTGTTGAAGTTGGTGGCGTTGTTGTTCGCTAAGGCCGTCATACGAACTCATATGCCACGCCTGGGGCCCAACAAAGGCGTCCTCATCCTCTTCTGCAACACAAAGAAGAGGTAGGATTGAGGTAGGATAGGAAAAGCACGCTTTTTGCATGAAAATGACGTGAAACGCACAACCAAATTGAAATGTTTGCAACCTCTTACCATCCGGGTGGGCCCACCAATATTCCGTCGGAGTCTCCGCACCCTTCTCGTACGCCTCCTCCGGCAACTCGATTTCCTTGCCTCCCTTCCCAACTTTTCCCTTCCATGGCTTCTTAAATCCTTTCGGGGGCAGCACATGAGGGTCGTGGGGCGGCGATGGGGGTACTTGGATGGGTGCGCTGATCGGGTGGGGACCCGGAGCCTGGTTTGCGGCCTCGGGGTCCTTCCAGTCCCAAGCAGCGGTGGCAGTGGCTTTGGCAGACATAGTTTTGCGAAATGAAGAGCTACAGAGGGCCAGGAAATGCACATCCCTTAACCTGGCACGTGATGCATCTGTCCTGCCTGTCGGAAATGTACTGTGAAACAAAAAGGTTTTCAGTTCTGTCAAAATTTGACGTTGGATGCGCGTGCGCAATGTGGGCAGATCCTTTAGTCCTACGCGTAGTCCTAAGCCGTAGGCATGCACAGCCATTCCAGTGGACAAGGGCTGTGAGGACCTTGCGGCAGATTGCGGCGGTGCGCTTCGGCCCGTGGCCGGCTCCCACCTTGGTGAAACCCCCTCTTTGGAGGGTTTTTTACAGGTAGGAATGGTGATTAGGGGTATTTACCTACCTAATAGCCATGGACGGGCACGGGACAGCTGGCGATGGCCGCCGGCGGCTGCGGAAGGGGCAGTTTTAGTGCAAAATCGAATGGAAAATCATAGTGCGGCACCAGGCACCAGGCAGGAGGCAGGCGGCACAATCAAGCAAGAGAAGTTTGAGAAGCGACCGTTGAAAGCCACTGTCAACAAGTTGCAACTAGGATGCGCGCAAGGCTCAAAAGTCAACTACGAGTGAGGTCTACACCCAAACTTTCAAGGTCTGGTTACTTCCATTGTGGTCATTACATCTTTGATTTACAATTGAGGCTAACAATTGTCACCATGTTGCGGTTTGAGGTTTGAGGTTTGATTTTGCGGGTACTAGACGCCTTTCGGCCCGGGGGGGCCACCCGGTCGGGCCAGGTGATATCCTCCCCACCGGGTCCTAGTGGGGGGCCCTCCAAGACGCACCTCCTGCCTGGTGGCGGAGTCCCCCGGGTTCACAGGGCTCGGAGCCCCGTCCTTCCCCGGCTTCCCCGTTTCGCCACTCCCCGGTCAGTGCATCCATTCGCAGCCGTGGCTGCGGGCGCTTACCCACTGCGTCGCCTGCCTAATGCGTGGTCGCCCGTGGCGCCGGCGCCGCCGGGCCCGTGCTACTGGCTTGTCGCCAGTGGGGCCCCCTTGGGCTGGCGCGGAGGCTGCCTAGCCTAGGGGCTGGGGCGTGGCGCAGTGCGCCACTACTGCCTTGGCGGGTGCAGTGCCCCGTCCGTGTGTCCGCGGCACTCGCCGCCGGTTCGGGGGGTTCGGGCCGGTACCTGGTGTTGTGTCTCTCCCGTTTCCCCCTTCCCGCCCCGCGTGTCCCGCGCTGCGTGTGGCGGGCCGTCCCGTCCGGGTGTCCCTTACCCTCGCTCGCTGGTACGCCATTCCACGCGGTCTGTGTGTTCCGCGTGCTTGGTCCGGTTGCCCTTCTGGTAGTCCCCGCGTGCCCTTTGCGTGTGTGTGCGCTCGCGCTCCCGCGGCGTCCGCTCCCCCCCCCCCTGGGTGGTGTGGCATGCGCACCTCGCGCGGTCCCGGCACTGGGCGCTGGTAGGGCCGTTCCACGTGGTCCGTGCCCCATCCGCGTGTCCTGCCCCGGTCCCTTGCTCCGTCTGGCGTGCTTGGGGGGGGGCGGTCCGGTCCCGGTTCCCCCCTACTTGGCTTGGGGTTGTGGGGGTGGCTGAAGGGTGTCCCCGGGGGGGGTGCCTTCCACTGTTGCGAGGGGCGTCTGGGGTCAGGGGCTCCCCCTCCCCCGACTGCCCGCCCACTGGGCGGGCTGTTGGGGTCCGCTATCCACGTGCTGTGGGCGCGGGCGTGCGGGTGTGGGGGCCCTACTCTGTCCCCTTGGCCTGCACGCCCTGTGGGGGCTGCGTGCCGCGGGGCGGGTCCGTGGCGTTTGTGTGCCGGGGGGCGGGCTGGGGGGGGGGGGCGTGCGCCGGGCCCCCCGTTTGCGCGGCCGGGGGGGGCCTGTAGGGCGGGGGGTTGCTCTGCCTCGTTTCGTCCCTCTGCCTTCCCTGGGCAGGCAACAAAGCGGGTGTCACTGGCGTCGTTCTGTCCATGGGGGGCGTGGCCCCCCATACCACTCCGGTTCGTGCTCGCCCGCCTTCACTGGGCGCGATCTGTGCGGCGTCCTGGCCTGTTGGCGCGGGCTCGCTTGGTCTCCGCGGTTCCTGTGGGAGCCGGCGGCTGGGGCGGGGGGGCGGGCCGCGCTCTTGCTCCTCTCTCGGGCGGGGGGAGGGGGGACCATCCCCCCTGCCTCGGGGGGTGGGGGCCGGGGCCATCGCGGCTTGCGGGCCGATGGGGGGGTGGGGGGGGGGGGTCGCGCCGCGGCCTCCCTGCTCCCCCTCTGGGTGGCGGCCCGCGGTACCCCATCCTGGCCCCCCTCGTGCCGTCGGCGCACTCCCCTCCGGGTTGCGCGTGCGGTCGGGGTCGCGGGGCCGCCCCCGGGTGGGGGGGGATGAGGGGCGGCCCGTGGACCGCTCCCCCGGGGGCCCCTGCAGACCTGAACCCCCCCTCTGCCCTCCCTGAGTGGGCTGTGGTCATGGGAGGGTCATGGGGGGCGCGGCCTCCATACTGTTCTGGTGTGTCGCCGTGCGCCGCCCCCAAGCTTGGTCCGCGCGTTGCTCCCGCGCGCTGGTGTGGGCTTGCCTGTCGGCCGCGACCCCCGCGGGAGCAGGCGGCTGAGGCCGTGGGGCGCGCGGTGTGCAGGTCCAGCCGCATCCCCCCGCCCCGCGTCGCGGTCCCTTCTGGGGGAGGGGGGGCGCCCCCTCGGCTCCGGGGGGGCGGAGGGTCGCTCCTGTGGCTCCCAAGCTGGGGGGGGGAGCGGGGGGGGGGGGGGGTTGGGGGGCCGCCCCCCCGCCCCGTCAGGCGTCGGCCTGCCATCCGTTGTCTCCGGCGTGCCCCCCCGGGTTATACTCGTGCCGTGGGGGTTGCCGGGCGCGCGCGGGCGTCGGGCGCGGTCCGGTCGGGCGCCAACGGGTCAGTGCGGCGGGGGGGGGGGGGGGGGGGGAACCTCCCCGCCCTGGTTCGCCTCCCCGTCCTCCCCAGGCCAGCCTCTGAAACGGCCGCTCCGTTTGCGCCGTCCTGGGCGCCGCCGGTCCGCCGTAGGCCGGCAGCGGGCAGGGCGTGCGGGCGCCTGCCTCGGCCGTGGTGCCCCCGCACCCCGGGTGCGGCGGCCTCTTCAGGGGGGGTGCGGGGCCGCCGTTTCTTTGGTTTCCCTCCGTCCGCTCTTGGGCCTGAGAGGGAGGGGGGGGGGGGGAGTGGGGGGGACCCTCTGGTCCCCTGGCGCCTCCCCCTGACGGCCGAGGAGGGGGCGGCATGGCGGTCCCGGCCCCGGGGGCCAGCCATCAGCTGCGGGGTCGCACCCTTCCCCCACCCCCCTCTAGCTAGAGCCGGACCCTCGTGCAGGCCCTCGCTGGGGCCCCTCGTCCCCCCCGCCGTCGTGGCGCGGCCCTTGTCGGCCGGGGGCGGCCGTGAGGGTTAGCGGTCAGCGGTTAGCGGGCTGCGGGGCAGTATGTTCCCCCCCGCGCTCGTTGTCTCCGCCCTCCCTCGCGCTGGAGGTGGCGCGCATTCCTTCGTCACGCCGTACCGTGGGGGGGGGCGTGGGTCGGGGGGCCCAGCTCCCCCCGCCACTTTCTCGCGTCCGCCGTCTGGGCCGTCACCTGCGCCGCCGCTTGTGTGGGGGCTGCAGCTGTGGCGGCGGCGGGTTGCGTCGGCGGTAGCGCCAGTGGGCAAGGGCGCTGCGCAAGGCCCGGGGGAGCCAGTTGTTGGCGTCCGCATCCGTGATGCGGAGTACCGCTCCCCCTTCCAGGAAGGCGGGCCACGTCGGCCCCCTGTCGGGCCACGCCATCGGATCACTTACCTGAGGACCCTCTCGTGGTCCTCTGGGGCTGCCCACCCCCCTGGGGGTACCTCTCGGTTTCCTCCGTCCCTCCGGAGGAGCACGGCATCGAAGGGCCGGTTCCTCAACCCCCTGGTGGTCCCCTGGTTGGCCCAGCACAACCACCCGTACACCTCCCCCACCAGGGGGAGGGCATCATCCCCCAGAAGGTCCGGGACTGTGCCCCAGTCCCGGTCCCAGGGCCGGGCCCCCTCTGCCCCTCGCGCCGGCTCCCCCCGCTGCCCCTGTGCCTGCGGCGCCAATGCCGCGCCCCGCCCCCCCCCCGCCGAGGCCATCCGCGCCGGCTCTGCTCTCGGCGCGGGGGGGGGTGGCTGGTGCTGGGGTCGTGGGGGTTCGCGGGAGATGAGCTCGCCGGCGCCGGGGTTGATGTTGTAGAGGTGGTGGTGGTTGTGGTGGTGGTGGGTGTGGTGCGCCGGCATCCGTTGGATGCCGGGGGGGATACACCACACCGGCTGCACGTCCGACTGTGGGGGCGCCCCGCCCCCTGCCCCCCTCCCTTCGGCCCGCCCTCCCCCCCGGGCTCCCATGCCCCGTCCCGTCTGTCCCTTGGGGCCCGTGGCGCCCTTGCCCTTGCCCTTGGGCCCCCTTCCGGCCCCCTGCCCGTGCCGTGGGTCCCGCCCCCTGTCCCCCACGCCCTGGTCTGCCCGCTCGCCCACCGTCCCTCGCTCCGCTCCCTGCACCTGGGCGCCCTGCCCGCGCCCCTGCGCGCCCTTCCCGTGCCCTGGCCCCTTCCCGGCCCCCTGCCCTGAGTCGCGCCGTCCGCTGCCTGCGCTCTGTCCCCCTCCGCTGCTGTTCCCTTGCTCCCTGCCGCGCGTGCCCTGGCCCGCTCCTTGCGCGCGCTCCTGGGCACTTCCCCTGTCACCTCCTGTGCCCCGCTCCGCGCCCCCGTGGCTGGCACGCAGCTCTGCCTGCGCGCCGTCCCCTCCTTCCTGGATCACGCGCCGGGCGTCCTGCTGTCTTTGCAGCTGCGGCAGCGTGACGCCCGGCGGCGAGCGCTCGGGCGCCGAGGGGCGGACGTGCCGCGTCCGCCCCGGGGGGAACGGCTTGGGGGGAAACGGCTTGGGGGGACTGGTGTGGGTGTGGTTGGGGTTGGCGTGGGCGCGGTACTTCGCGCTCTCCCTGCCCACTGCTGCTGCTGCGGCGGCCGCCGGCGAGGCGCCTGTGGCCCGTGCGGGGTCCTTCCCCCGCTTTCGCGGCGTGCTGGGGGCCGCGGCGTGGCCGGCCGAGGCGCTGGCGCAGCTCACCAGCCCGCGGTCGCAACCCCTCGAGCGCCCTCCCCGCTCCCCTCTGCGGCTGCGGCAGCCCTCCGCGATGCGCCCGGTTCCTGCGCCGGGGCTACCCCCCGTGTCGGCGGCGTGCCGGGGGCCGCGGTCGGGGCCGCGGCGTGGCTCGCTGGGGCTGCGGTCTCCGCTTGCCGCGCGTCTGGGGCCCCCTCCTGGGGCGGGGCGGCAGAGCTTGCTGCTTGGGCGGCGGGGGCGGTCACCTCGGCTGGCTCAGGCTCCTGGGCCGGCGGCGGCGGCCCGACCAGCACCGCCGCCTCCGCCAGCCTCCGCTCCTCGCGCTCCGCGGGGGTCTCCCCCGTCCACTTCGGGGAGACCGGGGAGCGGGAGCGGGACCGGCGGTGGTGGCGGTCGTCCCGCTGGGGGGAGCCATCAGAGTCTGCCATCACTGTTATCCTGGTAGGCATGCGTGGTGGCAGTACGCCCTTCCCACTACCCCCTGGTGCATCAGTGCCGTGCCGTGGGAAGTGCCGTGCGGTGCTCTGCGGGGGGGGAGGGGGGGAGGGGGTGGGGGGCCGGCTGTAGCGTCAGCCCCGCAGGGGCGGAGGCCATCCATCGGCATTGAGAGGGGAGGTGGGGATCCACGCGGCCCACGCGTCGCGCCACAGCTCCCAGTTTGGGGCGGGGCCCTGGGCCCTGGGCCCCCGGGGGTCGTCGGGTGGAGCCGGGGGGAGCCGCACTAGGTGGACCCCCGTAACGGCGGTGACCTCCTGTTTTCGCAGGAAGGTGTGTACCCCGTCCCGCGCCGCGGGCGCCGGGAGGGGGGGGCGGGGTACGGGTGCTGCCCCATAGAGGTGGGTGGGGGTGATCCCCAGGACCCGTTCCGGGTCCCCGCGGGTCGCGACGACGAGGAGGAGCAGGGGGGTGCCAGGGCACTCTTGCCAGAGGACCTGCCCCCTGTGGTGGGCGACCCTGGTTCTGAAGAGGGGGGGGGGGGCAGGTCTGGGTTGGCCCAGCCGCGGGGCGCGTGCGTCGCCGGCGGGAGGGCGGGGCACCAGGTGGGCTCCCTGGGAACTGCCTCGCTTACGATGGCGTACGGGGGGGTCGGCCTGGTGCCGTCGTACACCGGGTTGGTTGGCCGGGGGCGGGCGGGCGCCTCGTCCGCGCCTTCCACGAACACCGTGATTTCGCCCACCTCCAGGTCCTCATCCGGTGGGTGTAGAAGGTGGAGCGCCGCATCCAGCTCGGACACTCCCCCCGGGTATATGGCCCGCGCCTGGTTCAGTTACGGGGCCGCGTCCCCGGGGTAGCGCATCCTGAGGGCGTGCAGCAGGGCTGGGGCGCTGCTGCGGAGGGACATGGCGGACCCCGCTCCCGTCAGCCGCAGGGTATCCCCCATGGACAGGGGCCGGCCCAACCGGTTGGACTGGCGCCACTCCATCCAGTGCCCGTAGAGGGCCGCCTCCGGGCTGATGAGCCCCGGCTGGACGGCGTTCACGATTCGGTGCATCGCCGGGAGCAGCGTAGGGGCCCCTGCTGCGTTCAGGGCACGGACGGCCGGGAGTGCGGTCTCGTTGAGGAAAGCCCTCGCACTGCCCGTCGGGTCACGCCGTGCGGCAGCGTGCGCCTCGTGCGCCTCCGCCACCGCGTCCGCCACCAGGCCCCGGACGGTCGCCTCCTGCGCTTTGCGGCGGGCCCTGGCGTGTCCCGGCCCGTTCCCCCGTCGGCGTGGCATGGTACTGCGGGCTCTGCAAAGGCCGGCAGCGGGTGGGGGTCAGGGCGCGAACACGTGCGACAGGTGCGCAACGGATGTGGGGTCCCGCAGGTGCACGTGGATCCACAGAAGGGCAGCGCCCGCGGGGCCCGCGCGTTCGTGTGAGGGGGCGTGTGCCCCCTCGATGCGCCGGTGCAGGGCCTCCTCCTCTGTGCGCCTGCGCGGGCCTGCGGGAGGTTCGGGCCAGGGGCACGCGGCCACCTGGGCGCACCGCGCGCACCTGTTGGCGCCTGTCGACGCTGTGGAGGACACCGTGTCACGTTCCCCGCACAGCCGGCAGGTGTGTGGGAGGTGGGAGGGCGGCGACCAAGGGTCGGGATGGCGGAGCCATAGGTCGTCCCACCTCTGTCAGAGGGGGTCCCGGATCTCCAGCAGGCGGGCGTGGACGCGGCGCCAGTAGTCCCTGCCGAGCGTCTTCCGCTGGATCTCCCGCCACGTGTCGTCGGAGAGAATTCCGTGGTCTTGGAAGGCGGCGATGAGGTCGTCTCACGCCGGGCGGGGGTGCCCCTGGGGGAGGGTTTCCATGTACACGTGGCGCCCGGTGAGGTGGGGCGTCAGCGCATCCCATTGGCACCCGTTCGCGGCATCCCGGTGGAGGAGGGCCAGTAGGGTGCCGTCCGCGACTGCCTCCCATCCGACTCGCAGCCCTTCGCAGCCGTCCAGCTCCTGGCGCAGCACGGCTGCAATGTCGGTGGGGAGCATGAGTAGCAAGGGCCCCTGGGTGTCGCCGAGCCGGGACAGGGTGTCGTCGTATACCGGCCCCCGGGCTTTGAAGTGCACCACGGCGAGCTGGGCGGCCCCGTCCTCTGGGGGGTGCCACCGGACGGTGGCCGCGGCGTGTCCCCATTCGCGTATCTCCGTAGCCCGGAGTACGTTGGCGGCGTGAAGGACGATGCGGGGGGGGACGGGTGTCCTGACGAGTGAGGACACGTGCCCAGTCCATCCTGTTTGCGGCCCCGGGGCCGCTTGCAGCCATTCCCCAGTCGCCGCGTCCCACGGGTGGTCAGGTCCCGCCCCGCGGATCACGGTGGGTCTGGTCGGGTGTCCGGCCCCCATCCCTCGAGCGGGATGGCGGCGTATCGTTGCGCAGGGGTCTCCGGGGCGCGCGTGGCGGCGCACCACCGGCTTCACTCGTGCGCCCATTCGTCACCCACTATGCGTGCCTCCCACGCGGTCATGGAGCCGCGCCCGATGATCCACGGTGGGAAGAGGGCGTCTTGTAGGTGCTTCGAGAACCCCCCCGGCAGGTCCTGGTACGGGTGGGGGCCCTCTTGTGGCGGGCACTCCAGAGTGCCATTCACGACACGGAGGGAGGCTACGAAGTCCTTGTCAGGGCGCAGGGGAGGGGAGGGGTGGTTGCCCTCCGCCACGGTGAGCCATCGGTGCGCCCGGGCCGCCGCGCTTACGGGCTCGCGGAGGAGTTGCTCCAGCCAGTGGTTGCGAAGCTCCCATGCGAAGTCCCCCAGCCGGAGCATGTGGTGGAGGAAATCGTCCACAGAGGTCCCTCCCGGCGGGCCGTAGCGGGCTATGGCGCGGAGCTGCGCCTCCGCGTCCTCGGGCACCAGTCCGGAGCAGAAGACTTCCGCCCATGTGGCGCCTGCGGAGCGCCACGAGGCCACCCACAGGGCTTTGTCCCCGGGTCGGAGGTGGCGGGCCGCCTCGTGTACCGCCTGGCGGTAGTGGGGCCAGAGGAGCCGTGAGTGGGCGCACCCCACGTGCATCTGCACCGGGGTCTCCCCCGGGCCGCCGCATAGGAGGCACGGTTGTGGGATGACGGCGACGCCGGAGAGCCGCTCCTTACGGACGCGGAGCCTGCGCTGCACCGGCGTGTGGCCGTCTCGGGCCCGCAGCGCCCGGCGGTTGGTGACCGTCGCGGTGAGGTCCCGGGCGTGGACATAGGCTGTGGCGTGGGCCGCGCCCAAAGGTGTGTGTCCCCGGTGCGTCAGCGCATGGTCCGTCTGCGCCCGCTGCGCGGCCTCGCCGAGCGCCCGCATCGTTGGGGGCCGTAGATCGAGGTAGCCGTCACGGCCAGCGACAATGAGTTGGGCGTGGGCAGGGTCCGGGGGCGTGTTCTGCAGGACGGTGTCCTGGGCTGCCGCCCCGTCCGCCTTTTGCAGTAGGGCGTCGCTGTGGTGCGAGGTGGCTCGGACGTACCAGAACGGGTGCCCGGCGTGTCGCCCTCGCGCGCACAGGCCGTTCGGGAGCCACTGTAGGGGCATCTGGTTGACCACCTTCGCCGCGCCCGCGGGGACCCCCGTGGTCCGCTCGCGATCTGCGTGCCGCAGGAGGTGGAGGATGACTTCGGCGTCCACCGTGTGGACCCATGGTCGGTGGGCACTGTATTGTAGGGGGAGGGAGGCGGCCACCCCCTCCCCGTCGGGCACCGTGCCCGAGATTTCCGACGCCCACGTGCGGGTGACGTCGGCGGCGAGAGCGACGCTGGTGGCGTGTTTGCAGGGTCCGCCCCCGGACGCGTCGGAAGAGGTGTGGCCCCAGGCCTCCGGGATCCAGTAGTACCCGGTGGGGCTGAGCCAGCCCGCGTTGAGGTTGGCGGAGTGCCACCGGACGTCGGGGTGGCTGGGGGTCAGTTGGTCCACGCATAGCGCCCTGGTGTCGCCGGGGCTGATCGCTGGGTGGTCGTGCAGCCGGATTTCCGCTCCGGCGATCGTGCTTGCCCAGGACCGAAGTGCCGTCACATGTTCCGTGAGCCACGCCGGGCCTCCGTACTGGTGCACCACCAGGTGTCCCGTGTCCTCCGGCTCGTCCTCCAGCGCGTGCACTGCCATGTGTGGGTCGTGCGCAACCCCCGTAGCTACCAGCAGGGCGGTGCCACGGGGGATTCCACGGGCTTTGGGCTGGCCTGCCCCCCCTGCACTATTACCCACTCGGCCCGGAGCTGCGCTTGCCCCGCCGCTTGGGTGCATTGGTCGTCCGTGGTCACCAACCACAACGGCGTCGGCGCGTGGGGCCGGGGGCGCAGGGGCTCGGGCCATGCCACATCTGCGTTAGGCTCTTGGTGCTCGCTTTCGGCGAGTACGTCGTGGAGGATGTACATGAGGGCTGCCGGCGGGTGGTACGCCGCCCCCCGCGTGGGGGGGGATAGGCCGCCCCCGTGGAGGTGCAGGCTGTCCGGGGTCACCCGTGGGCCGGTGTGGGCGTCCTGCTTAGCCCTCGTGGGGTGGACGAGTCTCAGGCGGGGGTTCCGCGTGCCGGTGGTGTGGAAGAGGTGGACCAAGGCGTCACGCCACCGGGGGTGGTTGGTGGGCTCCTGCTCGCGGCGGCAATAGTGGAGGTGTTCATCAGCGTATTGGTTGAGGCATTCCCGCGCCGCCGTCAGCCACGGGTCGTCGTTATCGGGGAAGGAGTGGCGTGGCCCGTGGTGCCCATGCCACGGCGTTGTGTGCGGCACCGTCAGGCGGCACGTGTCGCGGTGTCGCAGCTTGGCGGTGCGCAGCGTGACGATGTTGCCCGGCGGGGACTGTAGTTTGACATGGGCCGCCCTGAGCACGCGATGGGGTTGTACATCCCCACTCCCAGGGGGGCCAGGGCCCGGGGTATGCGGTGGACCCAGTCACCCCCCGCTAGAGTTGCGAACTCCGGGACGGGGTAGTGCACCTCGGGACATATTCCGTGCGCGCCGGCTATTTCCCAGAACATCTTGGTGACCTCGGCGCGCACGGAGGTTGAGCGGTGGTGGACGAGTGTACCCACGAGGGCCACCGCTGCCTGCTGGCACCGCGTTGGCACCCATGTGAGCCCCAGGGTCCGGTCATCCTGCAGGTTGTCCCGCGAGGCGTCGAAGGCGTACCGCGCCCTCTCCTTCGCGACCTGGACCGTGATGTGGTCCAGGTGGCGTGCAGTGTCCGAGTCGTCGGCGATGAAAGGGGCGACGTACTGTGTCACCCCCCCGAGGATCGCCAGGATGACGTCCTGCACCACTTTCCCTGGCGTGAGGGTGTTGAGGCACCAGTGGTGCACCGCCGCCAGGCGTAGCCGGTGCTTGCGCTGCAGGGAGAACTCCCCGTCCGCCTGCAGCTGGAGTCCCAGGTAGGGGACGGAGTCCGCCGCTGGTACCCAGTGCCATGGGTTTTCCAGGTGGGGACAGAGGCGCAGCTGCAGGCCCGGGACCCCCTCCGTGGTGGCCATGGCGCACTTGCGGGGGTTGAGCTCCATGCCCATCATCCCCAGGTACGCGGCCACCGCCTCCACGCCCTCGACGAAGTGCTGCAGCGTGTGGGCCACCACCAGCAGGTCGTCGATGTAGGCCTGGATGAGGCCTTGCTCGGCCCCTCCCGGCAGGCGCAGGCGGTGCCCCTGCGCCCTGAGCAGGGGCTCCAGGAGGAGCGCGTACAGCAGGGGGCTCTCAGGGTTGACCTGCCGGACGCCGCGCAGCATGTGAACGGGCTGCGTTAGCCCGTGTGCGGTGACGATGCGCAGCCTGGCGCACGTGTGGAGGAAGAGCAGGAGGTAGATGACCTCCGGCGGCACGGAGAGGTGGCGCAGGATGAGGTGGAGGGCGCCGTGCGGGGCGGTGTCGAAGGCCTTGCGGGCGTCGGAGGAGAAAACGTAGTTGGACCTTCCCCGCTGGAGCTGCCGCTGCGCCATGAACAGTGGGGGGCCTGTGTTAGAGCCAGGAAGGGCCCCTTGCTGCCGGTTGCTGACCACTCCGTGCCGTGTGAGCACTTCCGTGATGCACTGGGTGAGGGGGCCCGTGAGCAGCTTCATGTCCAGCTGGCCCAGGGCTATGGGCCTGTAGTCGTCCAGTCTGGCGGAGCCCGGTACCTTGGGGCTGAGCCAGATGTGCGCGTCCCTCCAGTGCATCGGCGGCGGGGCGCCGCGGAGGATGGCCCGGTAGGAGTGGACCAGGAGCCACTGGACGGGTGCCAGGGGGGCCTTGATGAAACGGGCCTCCACGTGGTTGGGACCTGGTGCCTTGCCATCGGCCTTGTCCAGGGCGGACTGCAGGTCCTGCATGGAGTACTGCTGGACCTGTGTCCAGGCCCCTTCAGGGACCCGGGGGACATGGCGGCCGAGGACTGCTTGGAAGCCTGGGAGGTCCACCGGGCGTTTGTCATACAGTTCTCGCGGGAAGGCGCGAACTGCAAACATCACGTCGTGGGCCTCCGTGAGGAGCGTTTGGGTGTTCGGGACCCGCACGTTCCAGAGGCCTGACGGGCCCGGGGCCTCTACCTCTATGGCTCCCCGCACGGCTTTCCATCGCTGGGCGATGTCCGGGGCGTGGCGGCGCGAGAAGTCCTTGATGGCGCACTTGCGGTCTGCCGCCAGGAGTGCGCGGAGTTGGCGAATGTCCTCCCCGAGGGCGGCTGCTTACCTCTCCAGCTCCTCCTGTAGCTGGCCCTGTGTGTTCGGGCGCAACCCGGGCGACGCACCCCGCGGCTCCTCCGCGAGCCGGAGCGCCGCCTCGGACCGGATGCCATGCTGTGCCGCGTCCGCCTGGTACGCCGCCGGTGCGCACGCTGCCAGGGTGTCATAGCGGAGGACCGCCGCCTGGAGCCGCTTTCCGCTCTCCGGGGGGTCCCCCTCCGCCGGGTCCGTCCCCGCCGGGGACGGCTGCCGGCGTCTGACCACACGCGCCAGGGCGTCATGCGTCGCGTGGAGGTGTTCAAACACCTTGTCCACCGCGGCCGCGGGCATGGACCCGTAGGCTTGCTGCTCTGCGGGAACCAGCCAGGGCGCCAGGGAGGGTTCATCCTGCGCGGCGGTGACCGCCGCCCACAGGCAGTTTTGGACGGGCGCGGCCTCGGCGTTGTACGGGAGGAGGCGGCCCTCCGTGTCGCTGTAGAAGGTGGGCACCGCCGCGCGCCCCGCTGCGCTGAGGAGGCCCCGCAGGGCCAGGCGGACCGGGAGGTGGTCCGAGCCTATCACCTGGGGGTGTGCCACGCCGCGAGCCCAGACGCTTTCCCGCAGGGACCACGGCAGGAGGGGCTCGGGACCAGGAAGGTGTCCACCCTGTGCCGGGACGGGTGGAGCGTGGGGGTCATGTCCTCTTCGCCGCCTGCCGTGGCCCTCCGGAAAACGCAGGCCTCCCAGCCCGCGCTGAAGTGCTCCTTGGCCGGGTTGGTGGTGGCATCCATTTAGATGTTGGTGTCGCGGGCGATGACCACCGGGTGTCTCCCACCGAGGCTGAGTGCCGTGGCATACATTTGTATGTCGGCCCAGAACGCCGCCTGTCCCGCCGACGGGGAGCAGCCTGCTTGCGGCCTGTGGACGTTGATGAAGGTGAGGCCTCCCCCAGCCCTGCGGATCTCCAGGGCCGCGGCCTTCCCGGGGACGATTTCCTTGAAACTGAGCACCTCATGCTCCGCCACGTACTTGCTGCTGACCGCGGTGAGGAGGCCGGCCCCTCTCGAGGTGGAAGTGGCTCCCATCTCCGCCAGCCGGCTGCTGAAGAAGGGGATGTACCCCTTGTCCCGGAGCGCCGCGGCCACGTGCATCTCCTGCGCCCGGGTGGCGATCCCTGTTTCCTGGAGCATGATGGCAAAGCCCCCCTCCTGGGGTAGCATGCCGGTGATGAGGTGCTCCTTGTCGGTACAGGCCGCCGGCCCCCGGCGCCGCCGAAGCGTGTCCCGGAGGGACCGGTCTGGCGGTACGAGGCCGTTGCGCAGGTTCCACGAGAGGAGCCACCGGGCGTCGCCAGCCGTGTCCTCCTCGAGTCAGCTATCCCACATCGGCATCGCTGCCGGGTGCGCCGGCGCAGCCAGGGCATCCGGGTGCGCCGGGGCCATGGGGTTCGAGCCCATTCCCAGCGGGGCCCACAGGGGGGCCAGGGGGGCCGGGGGAGCCAGGGGGGCCGGGGCAGCCAGCCCCGCGGGGATGGACCCTGGTTGGGCCGCACCGCCGGTCCCCGGGGCCGCCCCGGGTGCCTCTTCATCGCCGTCTGCGTGGTCGCCCGCCTGTGGCAGGGGGCGCCGGGCGTACGGGGCGTGCCATGGGGACCTCCGTGCCCTCCCTTGCAGGATGTTGGAGGCCGCCTCCTTGTCGTCCACCGGGGCTGCAGCGTGCACCGCGTGCCACGCCAGGTGTTCCAGCATTGCCCCGCTTGTGTAGTACTTGTCTGCACACAGGGGGCATTTCGTTGGTTCCGTGGCCCCTTGCGCCGGGGGGAGCGGCACCGACTTCCGGATGGCGCCCTCCGTCGCTGGTTTGAAGGGCAGGTTGGCCAGTGGAACCGTGTGTGGCGCCAGCGCGCGGCCCGGGGCCGCCGCATCGAGGGCTGGTGTCACGGGCGCGGGCCCGAGACTCCGGATGGCATCGCGCTGCGCGTCTGCTTGCAACCACGTTTGCCAGTGCGTGGAGCCGATTTGGCGGTCGGGTTTGCCCCTCCTTTGCAGGTCGTGGAAGGCTTGTAGCCAGTGGTACACTGTGGTCCGGACCGCCAGCTGGAGCTCTAGGTCGGCGGGGTGCGCCGCTGCCGGCCACACCCCCGGCCTCGCCGCCCGGGCATTGTCCTTCAGCCTGACCTGGAGCAGGAGGGCGTGGTGTTCGCCCTCCCGTAGCGCCTTGACGATCATGCGGGTACAGTCTGCCACGCGGACCACGGCTTCGGGCCCCGGCAGGCGCTCGGGGTCGCAGACGACGATGTGCGCGTCCGCCGGGCTGAACATGCAGACCACCCACTGCGGGTTCTGCTGTCCCCGTTGGGCCACCGCCAGGGTAGCCGCTTGGCGGGCGTGCGTGATTGGCCCCGCGTGGAGGTCCGGGACGTCCGTTGCCCTGATGGCGTCTCCCTGCCACGCATCCCGTAGATGCTCCTCCTGGTCGGGGCTCCACACCAGTGCGGGGGGGTTGACCGAACCCGGTCCCTGCCTCTTGTTGGGGGCGCTGACGGTGTGTAGCAGGACTGCCAGCGGCCAGGGGTCCGCCGACATATAGTAGGCCTGGGTGGGCCCCTGCTACCAGTCGACGTGGGGCAGGGGCGGGAATGCCCCTTGCCTGGCGGTGCTGTGCCAGACAGTCCAGCGGCCCCCGGCCAGGACGTGCGACCGGTACCCTCCGGCGTGGCCGTGCAGGATGGCCTGGTAGCCTGCCGTCTGCAGCACCAGTGCCTCCCCCTGCTGAGGCCCAGGAGGGGGTGTGCCGTCGCCCGCATCCCAGACGCGGGTGCGCCCGCGGAGTGTGGCGTGCCACGGGTGGGGTGCATCGCGCTGCGGCCCTTGTATGCTTCCCGCAATCTGCGCCGGGCCGTGGTGGCCGACGAAGCTCTCCCCAGCGTCCGCCAGCAGCGCCGCCGCGACGTCGTATAGCTGCTCCGCCGTGAGGGGTGCCGTCGGCGCGTGCGTTGCGGCCGGCTGGCGGGGCTGCGTGTCGCGGCAGGGGACGTGGGGCAGCAGTTGCGCCGGCCACGCCGCCACGGGACCCATGGTGACGGCCGCGACCGCGGACGCCAGCGCCGTGCGAGCCGCTGGTCTGTACTGCCGGAGCCCCGTGGTATCTCGGGCAAGGTGCCTGCAGGCTGCCCTCCAGGCCACCGCTCCGCAGTTCGTGACGTCCAGTTCGGCATCATCCGCGCCGTCACGTCCCCTTTGTTGTACCGTGGTGGCGGTGTCGAGCGGGGGGCCCTGCTGCGGCGCCTCCGGGCCCTGCCCCGGCGAGAGGGCGGGCGGGACTGGCTGCGGGAAGCCCTGCGCGCCTCGGCGCTCCGGGTGCGTGTGGTACGAGTTTTGCCAGCGGTGTTCCGGGGCCGCCCGTGGTAGGAAGAGGAGTTGGCGTAGGTACCAGTGGCCTTGCGCGGCAGGAGGGTTGCGGAGCTTTAGCCACTGTTCCACCACGCCTCCCGGGTGCGCGGCCTCGACGCGGCGCTGCAACCCCAGGCAGCCTAGGCGGTTGGACGTGCCCGCGGGTGGGATGTGGGTCTGCGGGTAAAGCACCCGCAGCGGCTCCAGCGCCAGGTCTAGCACCTCGTCGTTGAGCTGCTCCGTGAGAGCCGACGCCCTGTGCAGGGCGTGGCAGACCCCGAGTGTGGGGGCCGTGAGCTGTTCGAGCACCGGCCCCGGCGGGTACCGTGCACCCGGGTTCGTTAGCCACTCCCTGGTGTGGGTCAGTATGGCCCTCCATACGTCCCTCGTAAAGGTGTGTTGGGGGGCCAAAGAGGGGACCATCCGTAGGAGGCGGTGGCACGCCGGCGGCGATCGCATGGGCTGTGGGGCGGCCGCGGTGATCCACCTGCACGCCGTGCCGGGCACGATCGCCCCCCATTCCATGGTCCCCTTGCCCTCGGCGTGGAGCAGCGCCTGGCCCTGGACCAGAGGGCAATAGGGGCTCGAGCGCCCGCCTCCTTCCTTCCACCGTACCCAGGCCGCCCCCGCCTGCAGGCTGCGGAGCAGGGCCACGCCGGGGAGGAGCGGCTGCGGGAAAGCCCCCTTGACGGCTTGAGTTGCCTGACCAGGGTGCCCATGGGCAAATACCACAACGGAAGGACCCAGGAGCCCGGCAGCGGTTGCGCCTCCCCTGCGTCACATCGCCACTCGGAGTCTGGCGGGGCGACCGGGACCGTGCCCGTCTGCAGGAAGTGGCGTGCCCTCTTGTCGGGGTGCCGTTGGAGGGTTGCCGTGAGGCTGAGCCCCTCTGCCGCGGGTGCCACTGGGAGGCCGCCCCGGGGCCTGCGCCAGGGGTAATCCTGGTCGGCCGGCCACGTGTGGAGGTCGCTGGCGATTTCCTCCGCGGTCCCTGTGGGGGCGTCCTCCGGTGCCAGGTGCCATATGACGGCGAGCACCGCCCACGTGAAGAAGGGCCACGCCCGTGGGGGGGTGTACACCTGGATGGTCCACTGTGGGCGCGCCCACCGCACAGGGGATGCGTGGAGCACCCCTCTGACCACGTCCGCCGCCAGGACCAGCACCATTCCCGAGGGTTCCACAATGATCCCCTCTGCGGGTCCGCCGTGGCGGCCCCGGCTGTGCAAGGCCACTGCCGCCTGTCCCGCGTGGGTGACTCGGTCGACGGCCTTCTGGATGCTCACGCTGCCGTGTGCGGTCTCATCCAGGATCCAGCCCTGCGTCACCCCGTAGCGTAGGGCGGCGCATGCGGCCGCGGGTCCCACCTCGGGCAGCGCTTCGTCATCGGGGCCGGGCTGAGGGTACTGTTTGGGGCACCAGCCTTCGCCGGTGCAGTGGCCCCGTTTCCACGCGGGGCAGAGGGTTGGCACGCTGCCCGCCGGCGGCGCAGGTTCCGAGGCGCGCTTCCCGTGGAGGGCTCCGGTACTGCCTCCAGGTCGGAGTCCGTGCCCGCGTCCCCTTGTGGGGGGTCTCCTTCGCCGTCTCTGAGTCCCAGCGCCCTGATGACCTCGTGTGCTGCGTCCAGCGTCGGAGATCGGGGGCGTGTTTTGCGTGGGGCCGCGGGTTCCGCCATTGTTGTGTCGCTGTGCCTAATAGCAGGGGGTGGGGTGCGGATGTCCCCTGGCTGGTGCGTTGGTGCGTTGGTGGGTTGCTCGTTGTGGGGATGGCGGCAGGGCTTCCCGGGGGGGGGGTGCCTTCCATCATTGCGAGGGGCGTCTGGTGTCAGGCGCTGTCCCTCCCCCGGCCGCCCGTCCTCTGGAGCGGGTAGCCGGGGTTCCGCGACCCATGTGTCCCGGGTGCGGTCGGTGCGGGCGTGGGGACCCAGCACCGGCCCCACAGCGTGCGCCCTTGCGGGCCGGCGTTGTTCGCTGTAAGGGTGGCGGAAGGGCGTCCCCGGGGGGGGTGCCTTCCACCGTTGTGTGAGGGGCATCTGAGGTCAGGCGCTGTCCCTCCCCCGACTGCCCGCCCACTGGGCGGGCCGTTGGGGTCCCCTACCCATGTGCTGTGGGCGCGGGTGTGTGGGTGTGGGGGCCCAACACTGTCCCTCTGGCCTGCATGCGCTGCGGGGGCTGCGTGCCACGGTGGTGGTGGGGGGCCGTCCCCGGGGGGATGGCCTGCCAGCGTTGTGAGGGGCGCCTGGTGTCAGGCGCTGTCCCTCCCCCGGCCCCTCGTCCTCTGGAGCGGGTAGCCAGGGTTCCGCGACCTGTGTGTCCCGGGTGCGGTCGGTGCGGGCGTGGGGATCCAGCACCGGCCCCACAGCGTGCGCCCTTGCAGGCCGGCGTTGCTCGCTGTGGGGGTGGCAGAAGGGCGTCCCCCGGGGGGGGTGCCTTCCACCATTGTGAGGGGCGTCTGAGGTCAGGCGCTGTCCCTCCCCCGACTGCCCGCCCACTGGGCGGGCTGTTGGGGTCCGCCACCCACGTGCTGTGGGCGCGGGTGTGTGGGCGTGGGGGCCCAACACTGTCCCCTTGGCCTGCATGCCCTGTGGCGGCTGCGTGCCGCGGGGGTGGTGGGGTGCGGTCCCCGGGGGGTTGGCCTGCCACCGTTTTGAGGGGCGCCTGGTGTCAGGCGCTGTCCTTCCCCTGGCCGCCCGTCCTCTGCAGCGGGCAGCCAGGGTTCCACGACCCGGTGTCCGGGCTGCGGTCGGTGCGGGCGTGGGGACCCAGCACCGGCCCCGCAGCGTGCGCCCTTGCGGGCCGGCGTTGCTCGCTGTGGGGGTGGCGGAAGGGCGTCCCCGGGGGGGGTGCCTTCCACCATTTTGAGGGGCGTCCGAGGTCAGGCGCTGTCCCTCCCCCGACTGCCCGCCCACTGGGCGGGCTGTTGGGGTCCGCCACCCACGTGCTGTGGGCGCGGGTGTGTGGGTGTGGGGGCCCAACACTGTCCCCTTGGCCTGCATGCCCTGTGGGGGCTGCGTGCCGCGGGGCTGGTGGGGGGCCGTCCCCGGGGGGATGCCTGCCAGCCTTGTGAGGGGCGCCTGGTGTCAGGCGCTGTCCCTCCCCCGGCCGCCTGTCCTCTGGAGCGGGCAGCCAGGGTTCCGCGACCCGGTGTCCCGAGTGCGGTCAGTGCGGGCGTGGGGACCCAGCACCGGCCCCACAGCGTGCGCCCTTGCGGGCCGGCGTTGCTCGCTGTGGGGGTGGCGGAAGGGCGTCCCCCGGGGGGGGTTGCCTTCCACTATTGTGAGGGGCGTCTGAGGTCAGGCGCTGTCTCTCCCCCAACTGCCCGCCCACTGGGGCGGGCTGTTGGGGTCCGCCACCCACGTTCTTCGGGCGCGGGTGTGTGGGTGTGGGGGCCCAACACTGTCCCCTTGGCCTGCATGCCCTGTGGCGGCTGCGTGCCGCGGGGGTGGTGGGGGGCCGTCCCCGGGGGGGGTGGCCTGCCACCGTTGTGAGGGGCGCCTGGTGTCAGGCGCTGTCCCTTCCCCAGCCGCCCGTCCTCTGGAGCGGGCAGCCAGGGTTCCGCGACCCGTGTGTCTCGGGTGCGGTCGGTGCGGGCGTGGGGACCCAGCACCGGCACCACAGCGTGGGCCCTTGCGATCCGGCGTTGCTCACTGTGCAGGTGGCGGAAGGGCGTCCCCGGGGGGGGTGCCTTCCACCGTTGTGAGGAGCGTCTGAGGTCAGGTGCTGTCCCTCCCCCGAGTGCCCGCCAACTGGGCAGGCTGTTGGGGTCCGCCACCCACGTGCTGTGGGCGCGGGTGTGTGGGTGTGGGGGCCCAACACTGTTCCCTTGGCCTGCATGCCCTGTGGGGGCTGCATGCCGCGAGGCTGGTGGGGGGCCGTCTGCGGGGGGGGTGGCCTGTCACCGTTGTGAGGGGCGCCTGTTGTCAGGTGCTGTCCCTCCCCCGGCCGCCCGTCCTCTGGAGCGGGCAGCCAGGGTTCCGCGACCCGTGTGTCCCGGGTGCGGTGGGTGCGGGCGTGGGAACCCAGCACCGGCCCCATAGCATGCGCCCTTGCGGGCCGGCGTTGCTCGTGGTGGGAGTGGCGGAAGGGCGTCCCCGGGGGGGGTGCCTTCCACCGTTGTGTGAGGGGCGTCTGAGGTCAGGCGCTGTCCCTCCCCCGACTGCCCGCCCACTGGGCGGGCGGTTGGGGTCCGCCACCCACGTGCTGTGGGCGCGGGTGTGAGGGTGTGGGGGCCCAACACTGTCCCCTTGGCCTGCATGCCCCGTGGGGGCTGTGTGCCGCGGGGGTGCTGGGGGGACGTCCCCAGGGGGGGCGGCCTGCCACCGTTGTGAGGGGCGCCTGGTGTCAGGCGCTGTCCCTCCCCCGGCCGCCCGTCCTCCGGAGCGGGCAGCCAGGGTTCCGCGACCCGTGTGTTCCGGGTGCGGTCGGTGCGGGCGTGGGGACCCAGCACCGGCACCACAGCGTGCGCCCTTGCAGGCCGGCATTGCTCGCTGTGGGGGTGGCGGAAGGGCGTCCCCGGGGTGGGGTGCCTTCCACCATTGTGAGGGGCGTTTGAGGCCAGGCGCTGTCCCTCCCCCGACTGCCCGCCCACTGGGCGGGCTGTTGGGGTCCGCCACCCACGTGCTGTGGGCGCGGGTAAGTGGGTGTGGGTGCCCAACACTGTCCCCTTGGCCTGCCTGCCCTGTGGGAGCTGCATGCCGCGGGGGTGGTGGGGGGCCGTCCCCGGGGGGTTGGCCTGCCACCGTTGTGAGGGGCACCTGGTGTCAGGCGCTGTCCCTCCCCCGGCCGCCCGTGTCACCATGTTGCATTTCGGGCCCTTGATTATAAGAGGAAGAAGGAACTTAAGGAGAAAAGCCTTAGGTCAAGGATGTCCAACCCGTGAGTTTTGCAAGTTGTCAATAGTAGGGCAGAATGGAGGGCAAGTTCTGCTCAGCCCAGTCGCTTAGGTCGGGCCGGCGCCATCCCACGCCGGCTCTTTGATTGATGCTTTGTGCGAATACGGAAAAGCTTCAGTAAATCCATCATTGTGTTGTTCAACATTTTGAATGGTGAAGCTTCTCCAATGACTTATTGCTTGCCTTTGTGCAGCGGTATCGTGTGGCCTTGCCCCAACCCTAACCCTAGCAGTGGCAGACAGAGCTGGCTGAGAACTACCAACCGGGTGTAGGCTAGAAACGACACGTCCAAGGGCGGGCCACGGACAAAAACTGTTGGAATGCGTTTACTACATCCATATGTGCCCAAACAACCCCCCCCCCCCCAATCTCAAGTAGGTGTTTCAACTTTCCTAACAAGCCTTGTCCACCCCTAAAGTTTGCGGCCGACAGATTTGTGGCACAAAAAAGGGAAATTGAGCAGATTTATTGGAGAAATGCCAGATCACAGCTGTCTGTACTGGTGACTGCCTGTTGGATGACATGCCTGAACACAAATTTTATTCTGTTTCTGAATTGCAGAGCTTTTGGGTGAATTGTCACTATGTCACCCATTAGAAGAAAGATCATTGATGTTGATTGCTTGAGTGACAATTCACCTTATAAGCCAAAATTTAAAGAAGAGTTAGATGATGATAAGGAGGGTGGAGGATGGTGTGGAGGAGGTTGAGAGCGATGTTGAGCCCCAAGATGATTACAATAGGCTGTCGGATTCCGATGAGTCAGTTTTGCTCAAGATGTTGCCGATGCGAGTGAAGAAATTGGAGATATAGGTGATGATCATGAAGATATTGAAGAAACCCTCTTGAGTAGTGGTGGTGAGCAGGGCAAGGTTGAGCTATTGGTCAAAGTTGGTGACATCTTGGGCAAGACCAAGGATAGTGTGGGAGAAGAGGTATTGCTACCTACTGCAATATCTTGCCAATGTGCCACCCTATCCGGGTCTTGTTACTCAAAAAGACACTGTTGCGGTGTCATTGCAAAAGGAAGCGCCAAAAGCCGAGCCAATGGTGCAAAGTTACCCCCCGGGTACTTTGGGAAACGTGCCTGTGAAAACCAGTAGGGTTAGGCAATTTATCGGGGGGGGCCCCGACCAAAAACGTTCCGCAAGCACAGAGATGCGGTTCACCAAACCCAACGAGATCTGATTATTCGGGAAGTAGACACTTTTGCGGTGCCAAGGGAAAAGACAACGCCGCAAACGGAGCCGGTGGCGCCAGGTTACCCCCCCCGGGAGTTTAGGAAACCTGCTTGTTGCACCATGGTACCAAAACACCCAGACACTTTAAAAACACCCGCTTTGCCCTACGTACACACTCCCTTACCTCCCAAAAACTGTCTGCATATGTCCGTGGATGTTTTTGAAGGGTGTGAGGCGGGGAAAGCGCAGTGCAAGTGTGAGAATGGCCCCGGGAATTGCCCAGGGCCTTTGCTTTTTTTAAAATTTTCAACCAAACTATGAAAAATCAATATGCGCAGATTCTGGAGCAGCTGTTGTTTTGGCGCCGTCGAGTTGGGCAGAGTGTAAGTTGCTGGCGGCAGGGGCCGTGGGTTCAATTCCTAGGCGCCCCAAGTGCTACGCAACTGGCGGCGGCGCCATTTTTGTGCCATAATTCCGGCTCCGGCGCGTGTTTCTGCGGATAAGCCCTTATCCGCAGAAAAACGTGTTTCTGTGGATAACACTTGCTTGTGTATTACCTGTCATGACAATAATTTCAATTTGAAATTGTGCTCTCGCAACGCAATGCCAACGTCAACCTGTGGGACTACTGCGAGTTTCTTCTGGGTGCTTTTGCCACCTCAGAACGCATAGACCAGTAGCTGAATCATGGTTGAATGTTGACAGAGTGTTGTCAGTCACATTGCAAACCTGCCAAGATCACAAATAATTGGCTGAATTTTGCTTCCATTGCTTTCCATTCCATTGCTTGCATCCATATGATAGGGTATTCCCAAGTTGCTTCGACGCAGTATGGGGACTAGGTAACTAGGGGGGGGGGCGTGTTTTGGGGAAGGTCCTATCCACGATCCAGATTAAAACGTGCCACGATCCAGATCAAAAAGTGCACCTTCCAATTTATCAACAACACAACAAACCGATGGTACTTGTGAATTTAGTGTGTTGTTGTAATGACAATGTAAGTCGGAAAAACAAAAACAATGATATGTTGTGCATTGTGTTTTTTGCGCGCTTTGGTTTGGGGTCTTTGCACTTGTGTGCAGTAGGTAGTCCGCCTATCACTGATCGGCGGGGGTCTAAACCCACCCTCCAAAAGATCCCCGGATCACAGATCACCTGCCCCATAAATCCCCCCCCTCACTGCCTCGCAAAATGATCCACGATTTTCCGGGCCATCCATGTAGACACGTGATGATCTAACGGGTAGTAACAACAACACATAGTGCAAGTACAAAGCACCACAATCATCCACCAATTTGTGTAACAAACATGATCCGATAATGTAATTTCCAAAAAAGAAACGACACAAATTGTGGATCATTTCTTTTTTGGAACTTACATTTTTGGATCATTTTTGGTTCGCTAAGTTGCAAAAAAGAAATGATCTACCAATTTGTGCGGAAAAAATGTGATCCAAAAATGCAAATTCCAAAAAAGAAATGATCCACCAATTCATGTTCACAAAGATGATCCAAAAACACAACTTCCAAACGTAAGTCTGACATATCGCAAGTACAACGCAACATATTGAATCAACTATGTGTGTTAGAAATGATCCAAAAATGTACTCTCACTTGTTGCCCCAATTCGGCTTCGAAAAAATGATGCACAAGTCTACAAGAATATTGGCACAGAGTTGAAGGTACAGTGTGCAAAATGGTCGAAAATGGTCCCACAATGATCCAAAAGTGATACACGGATCACCTACCCCATAACCCCCCCCCCCACTGCCTAGTGTTCGGATCAAAAATGATCCGGATTACCTAACCCATAACCCCCCCTCCCCTTTGCCTGAGGCACTGTTGTTATTGTACCATGTCGCACGCACATGAACATTATGCATATCCCTTCGACGGCTTTGATCTTTGTGCCATGCTATGGTCAATGCAAACTCCAACACGTTTCGGTCAAAAATGGTAAGGTATCATCAACAAAGGGGTGAAACCTGCCATGGCAGCTGGAGGCTGGTGGGTCGAAAATAACGAGAAACCCCCCCCCTCCCCCCCCCTTCTAGACGCAGTAATGAAGGTCCCTACCAGGACCGGCCCCTGCTGTGCCCCTTCCGCCTGTCACCCCTGCTGACTTGCTCCTGATCAGCGAATGCATTTCTCAAAATCCAGGGTCCAAAATCCAAAAATATAGAAAATACAATCCTCCTTCAACCCTGAACAGCAACCAGATCCCACAAATACAGCAATAACCCAATCCACACTGCGGGCTTCCGTTCAGCACACCGGTTGTCTCACGGTGGCGGGCATGTACAAGAATTGCACCAAAGAGGAAAGCCCTGAAATTGACATATGAACACATATCAAGCAAAGTTGGGGAAATTTGGAAACGTACACAATCACAACCATAGACCCCTCATTCCCTGGACTCAAGACCTTCCCTTGACTCACCAACATGATGCCCTGAACCCAGTCAAATAAGATGGCTAAATGCCATGTGTCAAAAGTCACTACATAAACCCCAAAAATGTGTTCACTCCCAAGCCTATAAATCCTAGCCCAATGGAGGAGGTGGCGTGTCATGGCCTAGAGTGGTACTCAGGACCATGCCCTACCCTGACATAACCTTGGTTGGACTTGGGGTCCAATGGGCTTGGAGAACTGCCCCATGAGGATGACCTCACAACATGGCAAAATCAGGCAAATCGCACCATAAGGCCCAAAATCAATTATATACTCAAAAATGCATACGGCAAATATTCAAATGCTCCATGCATGTGTCAAACCGGATAGTAGTATACAAGGGTGATATAGACCAAAGATCCATGCCCAAGAATATTCTATCATTGGCTCCGAAACCCCTCCGGTTATGTACATGCCATGCTTCACAAGTCAGCTCATGAGTTTGAGACCTAATTTTGTGAGGCCTCGTGTGCCAAGCCAAATCGACCACGTGATCCGGCATATGGTGAGGTGCAACACCGAAGCATATGCCAACATATAAGCAACATACCAAAGTTCACAGATCCCTAGGCACTTTACTGTTAGCCGACCAGTTGAGCACATAAAACACAAATATGAGCAGAAAACAAAACATGCAAATAATGCCAAATTCAAGATAATTACAATAGTATATAACTTCGCTCCCCCATGGTATCAACATATGATTCAAACAACAATTGCTTGGGACCATTTGCAAACAGTCCCCCCACTTGGATCCCCACATGGATGCATAGGGACACCTTCGAACCTCCTCCCAACACGCACCATGAAAATGGGAAAATTGATATTGGCGCTTGTGGGTCGCTCCGTAAGCCCTCCCACATGCACTATGAGAGCGGTAGACTTAGTCTAGCGCTATGGAGCTCACCATTGGGACATGGGCGAAGCCCTTGCCACGTATGACTCCATATATCTTAACACGGGCGTGAGCATATCGAAGCACATACCATGCATATAACACATACCCTCAAAAAGTGGCTCCCACCATGATATGCGATGCCCCTGCATGGACATAACTTCACGTTAAAAATACGTAGGAACCCAAGGAAAGTATCTATGCAACCCCAACACTCATGCGGTACACTCGAAAGTCGCAATAAAATATTCGGTTGCATGGCCCAAGAGTGGTAAACCACTTTCTACCCTCTTGGCCTTTATCCCTTGCTACACCGGGCATGTGTGGACACCAAAGACGTTTGATGCTTCCTAAATTAAGTTGAGACCAAGGCGGTTCCATCCCGATTCTCGAAATTGGTATTCCTCGCCGTGAGCCGGAGATATGATTCTTCAAAGTGGCCTCACGAATCACTTTTGTTTCGACTATATCTCCAAGAAAAATGAGAGACATAACAAAAGGAAGGTTGATTCGTGATCGGGGAAAAATGTATGACCACTCGAGATTGATCATATCAAGTGCGGCGATGTCGAAGTCGAAAATCCGATTCTGAAAGTCTGAAAAAATCGGATTAAGTTTGCGAGTGTATAATATGAAAATTGCGAAAGCAACGAACCCTTTACTGATGAAGTCTGACCCTTCATCGGGGTTTCCGCCAAAATATCTGTAAATAACAGTTAACCAATCGGTTACCGCAAAATCGCGAGCCAACTGACAGTCGCCGATACATTGACAATCAGAACGGAAGGCTGAAAAATTACGGAAACGTTATGATAAAAAAACCCTGTCAATTCCTGATATTCTGATATATAAATCTCAGCTGGCGGCGCCTCGGTACTGAATATGGCCGCTCATAGCTGGAATGGCCAAACCTATCACACTATCACATCGGGTTAGGTCAGGTGGATGGGAGAGTATAATATCAGCCAATGGCGGCTTGCCGGCACATAGATACACACCCCAAGTGACCCAAAGATGGCCACGGGGGTTTGAACCGGCTTCACCCCCCTTCTCAGAGCGTTGTTACCGCTCGGAAGTCATTGAAGAGAGGACGGGAGGACCCCAATGGGCTCCAAATCCCCCCCCCCATGTCCAAAGGACACATGGAGGCCCCACACACGTCGTAGACGTCCCCCATGCCCCAAGAGAGGGGTGAGGACACTGATAATCGGTGCCCTACGCCATATCCGGTCTCCTCTTGATCTACAACATGGACCAAGGGGATCAAAGATAGAGAAACGTCGTCGGTCGACCTAAATAAGTATGCCACAATGAAATATATATGTGGAGAACGAGTGAAGGGGGTATATGGCAAATCAAGGCCCAAAAATCCCCGGATGAACGCCCTCACCCGTCTCCCAAGCACAAAAACAAACGAAAATGCCAAGGGGGATCCATTACGGTGCTACTGCAGCCACCAAATGGACCAACACGTCCTTGACATCCAAAGAAATGTTCTTTTTCTTCAGAAAGTCCATCCAGACCGTGGTGTACCTCGGCACAAAACTGCTCGGAGGCTCCCACGAATCCCTGGATGCGGCGAATCCCTTCCAACCGACTTTATAAAGCCTCCCCCCGGGCATCACGGGTCCGGCTTGTCCGCCAGGATCCTCTCGGCGGTGAAGTCGTCGTCCTCACCCTCGTCGTCCGAGTCCACATCGCCGGCCGTGAACTCGAAGGTGACGGGACGTCCGCTGGGGTCTGGTGCTCGGGGACGAAGCTGGGTATGGTGGCGGTCCAGGATCTTGTTATCCCCCACACGAACCGCATACACATCCTGCCCGACCTTCCGCAGGATTACCCCTGGCACATACCAAGACGCCTGCCGATGCCTGGACAGGACATCCTTGTGGTGCCGCTCCATCCACACGGTGTCTTGGAGAGCATATTTCTGGACCTTTTCCTGCTTGAAGTACTTGGCCCTCTTCTCATGCTCGTCCTGAGGTGCCTTGCACACCTTGGCCGCCGTGTCGTCCGCCTCAGCCATCATAGCATTCGCATCCCGGGCCACTTTGCCATGGTTCAACCACGGGAGAGTGCGTGACACTCGATCCCGCAGGAACAGGATATGATTAGGCGACAGTCCAGTGGGTCCCGGAAGGTCATCGTACGCCTGGAGTACTCTCCACAGCGAATTGTACCAATTCCGGCTCGGTTCTTCGATGTGCAGCTGGCGGAACGTTTCGAACATCTGCCGCCCGGCCACCTCAGCCCGGCCATTCGACCGGTTGTGGTACGCCACGGTCTTGGCGTGCCAAATCCCCATGTGCTTGCACATCGTCTTGAACCACGTCCCCACAAACTGACTGCCCCGATCGCTGCAGATGACAGCCGGGACATCAAAAATTGTCCGCCAATGCCTGATCATGGCATTAGCGACGGTCTTGGCCTGCAGACCCACTCCATGCTTGTCCTTCTTGTCCTTCTTCTTGGACTTCTTGCCCGGGACCGCCACGATATACCTGCTGTGCCTATCCACCACCAGGATGACACAGTCGTAGGTCTCTCCTTCCACGGTGACCTCCGGCATGGCGAATACATCCATGGCCACGGACCGCATAGGGGCTTCCCGTATAGCCGTGTACACCGTGTTGCCAGCCGTGGAGTGGTTGGGGCTCTTCGTGGCCCGACACACGGCGCAGTCGCTGCAGTACTTGTCCAGGAGGGCGTAGTACCCCGGTGGGAACTTGAAGCGCCACTCCGGGTCCTGCTGCATCTTGTCCCGACCAGGATGGCTTAATTGGGCGTTATGCCAGTGGTCAATGAGCTCCTCCATTCAGTTCTCAGGGACCAATAGCTTGTCCTTGAGGAAGAGCTTATCCCCATCCTCGGTCAAGCCCTCGGGCCATTCGTCGTTCGACGGGGCGCTCACGGCATTCCAGTACTTGCTCCAGTGATCGGATGCCGCATAGTCATCCGACCAGTCCTCTGTGAGCACGGACCTGACTAGCTCTACAGGGGCCACCATCCGTTGCTCGAGGGTTTTCTCTCGAATAACTTGGACGCGGGCGCCCCGGAACTTGGCCAGGTCCGTACGGTTTGCCATCACCACGAAGCACTTCACCCCCTCTTGCTCCATGGCCTTCTCCATGTCGCTGATGCGCTTGGCCTCCTCGTTCTCCTCGGCGTCCCCATGGCTGGATATGTCCATCCAAGCCTTGCCCGCGGGGTAGGCCCATCGACTGAGGCAATCTGCCACAGTATTGTCCTTCCCCGGGACATACACGACGCTGAGGTCGAACTTGGCGAACGTCTCATGCCATCGGGCCCTCCTTGCCGCCGGTCCCGAGGGGGTGTCGACGTGCTCCTTGTGCCAGCTCTGCAAGGACTGATGGTACCTACAAACCACCACCGGTTGCAATCCGATGTGGCCAGACCACTTCCTGAGCGCACAAACAATGGCGTACGTCTCCTTCTCCCTCGCGGTCCAGGTTCGACATTGGCCATCGGCCAGGATCCGGCTCCAAAACGCCACGGGTACGTGTGGCCTGTCGTCCCAGATCTGCTCGAGGACTGCCCCTACAGCATAGTCCGAGGCGTTCGTTCGTAGCACGAATCCCTTGTCCGGGTCAACCAGAAATAGCCCCAGCAGCCCCAGGAGTCGCTCCTTCAGGCGGCTGAACGCATCTTCGGCCTCAGGGGTCCAGGCCAGCTTCTTCTTGCTCCCCTTCCGGCCATCGAACTTCCCCACCTGCAGCATCTTGTGCAGCGGCCCCGAGAGTTCTGCATACATCCGGACATAGCCCGAATAGTAATTGCAGAACCCCATGAAGGACCGGAGTTCGCTGATGGTCTGGGGCTTCTCCCAGTGGTGCAGGGACGCCAGCTTCCCAGGCATGTGACGGCGTTGCCCGTGACCAACCACGTGACCCGCGAACTCCACTTCCTTCACGAAGAGTGAGGCTTTGGTGGGCTTGCACACCATGTTGTGCTTGTCCAGCTCGCTGAGCACTCGGCGCAGATCCTTCTCATGCTCTTCGATGAGCTCATCCTCAGTCATGTTCTCCGTGCCGGACCCGATGATGATGTCATCAACAAAGGGATCGGCACAGTCCCGGACAGGGCCGAGTAGGTCCTCAATCATGCGCTGGAAAGCGGCGTTGCCATTCTTGGCGCCCATAGGCACCACTCTCCACTGCATGGGCACCAGCGGCGTGGACATCGCTGTGCAGGGCCTGGAGTCCGGGTGTAGCGGCATCTGGTGATAGCCATGTTGCAGGTCTAACACCGTGAAGATCCGCTTTTTCTGTTGCTTTTGGAGGATGGTGTCGATCAGGGGAAGGGAGTACGAGTCGTGCTCGGTTTGCTCGTTCAAACCCCTGTAATCCACCACCAACCTTCACTCGCCCTTCTCCTTTTTGGGCACGATAAAGGCTGGGCTGGCCCACTCACTGTCAGAGGGTTGAATCCATCCCCGCTCAATGAACTCGGCCAACAACTTCTTCATGGCCTCGGCCCAATCGCCCTGAAGTTGGTACTCCCGATGACGATAGTTCTTGGGGTTCGGCTTCAGCTTGATCTTCGCTGTACCAAACCTCCCACGATCTGGAGGGTTCTTGTTGGCGACGCTACTGAATAGCCGCGGATAGGCATTGATCAGCCTCTCCTTCAGCTCGGCGACCTTCGGGTTCTCCTGGGACTCTTCAGCCGCTTGCTTCGGTATGGATACAACCGACCGCACTGCGGTATAGGCCTCTTCTGGGTCCGAGTTCGACTTCTCCTCGTCCGATATGCCGTCCTCATCGTCGTGGGGAGCTCTTCCCACCGATAATCCTCGGAAATTTGCGGCATCGGCCCGGTTCTTGTCGTTATCGGCACCCATTCTTGGAAAATCCCACGTCGGCGGGTCCGACCCAACCGGACCAGCATATTGGTCCGCGATGTGATCCATGACCCTCGCCACGAACTCATCTTTCTGGTACTTGCCTGTGACCAACCTCTTGTCATCCCACCAATTCGGAGATGTGACCATGGCCCGCCTCTTCTTCGCTGCCACACGGTCGTGCATCCCCATCCGCATGTAGTTGACGACGTGGTCGATCTCGGAGTGAGACAGGATGTCAATGCCATCAATTGGCTGATCCGTCCCCTCCTTGGGCTCAAACATGACCTTCAGGGGCACCGCCTCCACCCTACGGATGAATGCTTCATCACCCGTGGGTTGGGCTTGCGTTCCATCCACCAGGAAAGCCTTGGTACCCCACGCTTGACCCGGGGAGGGCATTGATACACCCTTGGCGTCGATGAACAGCTCCTCCTCTGGCCCGAATGACATCTCGTTCAGGGTGATGGAGTCCAGCGTCGACTTGAGACCTTCCAGCGGACATGGGGTGGATCCTATGCCGGTTATGACCAGGATCCCCTTCGCCCTATCCGCGACGATCTTCTCCACCGTACGTCTGGTATTGTCCAGGGAGCCATGCCAATACATGGGCCCCCACTCCTTCAAACCGCAATGCCTGTGCCAGTCTGAGTCTCCTCGATGCCAATGCCTCCTACACTTCCGCAAAAGTGGGGCATCCCGGGAAGCGAAGACGTCCGTCTCGGGCGCTTCGGCTCCCAGCGTCTGGATCATCCTGTCATACACCTGCGGCGCCATTCCATACTCCGTGAGCTGAACTCCGCGGTCTCCTCTGGACTTGGCACTCACAGCTTGCACCGCTCGGACGATCCGATCCTCTTTCTCAGCATTCCATTGGGATGATCCGCATGCATAATCCGTGGACAGCCATGTGAGGCATTCATCATCCTCCCGGACCAGCGTTGCGCGATGGGGAAGGGCTCCAATGGCATTTGCCACCATGAAGTCATACCCCATGATCATATCTCAATCTGTAATGTCGGCCACATAGAAGTTCCCGGATAGAGTGCTTCTCTTCGCCAAATCAGGGCGGTTCAAGCGCTCATGCTCACAGAATTCCATACTGCTAGTGGCCTCATGGGTGCCACCACCCGTAATCTCTCCATTGGCCACCTTTAGGCGTACTAAAGCGGTACCCAGAACCCCATGGCTAGGTTACGGCATACAACCGGTCTCCGGTCCACTAACCCCATGTACGGCGTGTTCCGTGCCGTGAAGCCCCGCATCGGCAACCGATGCACCGCCAGCGGAGATTTGTGTATCAGAATATCAGGAATCAACAGGGTTTTATTTTCATATTGTTTCCGTCAATTTTTACGCTTCCGTTCTGATACTCACTGTTTTGACTGCTGGCGGTTGGTTCGCGACTTTACCGTAACCGCCAGTTTAACTGTTTATAATGGAAATTTTAACGCTATCCGTCACGAAGGCTCAAAAGTCGCCAGGAACTGCATGGATGCTTCCGCAATTTTCATAATTAATACTCGCAACTTTAATCCGAATTTTTCAGGATGTCGAAATCGGATTTTCGACTTCGACATCCCCGCACTTGATTTGACCTCTTTCGAGTGGACCTACGTGCTTCCCTATGCACGAATCAACTTCCCTTTTATCTTGCCCTCCATTTGACTCAGAGATATGGGCAAAACAAAGTTGATTCGTGAGGCCACTTGTGAGGGTCATATCTCGTGCCGCTTGCGAGTATTGACAATAAGGAAACGTGGGATGTATTCACAATACTCCCGACGTAATTTAGGAAGCTTCATATGCCTTGCGTTTCTACACATGCGCGCTAGTGTAATGGATCATGGTCAAGAGGGTAGAGTTTGCGTTATAACTCTTTGGCCATGATATTGCGTGCGTTAAGATAACTTTCGAGTGTAGCGCGCAAGTGTTGGTGTTGCATAGGAACTCTCCTTGAGTTCCTATGAGCGATTGACACAAAGTTATGCCCTTGGAGGGGCATGACATATCGTGGTGGGAGCTACCTTTTGGGGCAATATGTGGTATGTGCCATGTGTTGTGTTGCGTGCCCATTTGGCGGGTCCATTGCTCCAAGCCGAACCCGCCAATGGACCTCATATTGTGCAAGCCCCTTCTCCATACTCCCTACGGTCAATTGCATGCCTAACCTTCGTGAAGGGAAGCTTGTGTGGTGATCCCGAAGCGATGCGTTGGGAGCAAGGTGTGTGTTTTACAATTTTCCATATTTTCATGTGCCCACTTGGGAAGTAGCGCTCGTAACCTTTCAAGGCGCCCCAAGTGGAGCACATATGTGAGATGGAAGGTCAATGCTGTCAAGTCATTGTGTTTAGAAGGATTAAGTGATTGCACGATCCAAGCCGGAGATATTATAATATAATTGTAGACCTTTCAAGGCACTTTTGTGTGTCATTGTGCCAACTTTGCCATTTTTGGCTCGTCATGATGTCAAGTGGCGACCATGTATCTCAACGTTGCACTCAATTGACATCATGACTCAAGTATGTTATGAGGGTACATACTTCGGTAGCCAACATATCTTGGACCCGGCGAATAACTCCTCTTAGGCTTGGCATACCGTGGCCGCCATGTTGGCGATTTGGGACTATCCCAAATCATGGGCTCACTTGGCGACCCTGCCATTCCCAATACCGGAGGAGTTGGGCGACGCCCAAAAGATATGTTGGACCAACATGACTTGATACCAATCCTATGGCACACTCCGGTCCGAGTCGGGCGTGTGCCTCATTTGCCTCAACCATGAGTGTGCGCATTTTTGGCCATTTTGAGCAATTTTCCACTTTTGCTGCCCGCCGTGCACTATGTTCTAACCCTCGTGCACGCCGGACGCATGGACCGATGGACCATATATGACACGGGTGTTATGGGTAATGGTCCCCATGGTCCACACACCACGTGGGCGAAGCGGAGCCGCCTTCGTTAAGGCGCTAGGCCAAATTGAGTATGGGCAATTTTGCCATTTTGGCATTTGTGGACCCAATTGGGATCGTCACCACGCCAAGCGGCATGGAGATCGATTGGAGCCAAAGGCATGGGAGTCTCCGTTGAACTCCGGGCTTATCGCGTATGGAATGGCGGATCCGATCTCCAAGCCGGCGTGGAGATATACTATTGGGAGCACACCGAATTTTGGCTCATTTCAAGCAGCCAAAATGACCCAATTTTGGGACCCCAATTTCCCCCTTCCGTGTGGTCAATTGGCGGCCCCATTTCTCTAAGCCCATAGGGAGCCCGGACCTAAATCCAAGTTGTAAACTCAGATATAAGTCCTAGGTCCTGCCTCCTACCCTGTGAGCCATTCGCCTTACCTTGGCCGGGCGAGCCACGCGTGGGAATGACGCCAATTTTGGTGATTTTGGCATCATGACCCCACTTGACTCATCCGTGTTGCCCTGATGCCGGGACCTCAGAGGGAACCAGGTTGGGTGAGGGCTCCAGGGAGTTCGTACTCGAAGGGCATAGGGTCAGTGCCTCGTCCCTACCTCTGGCGGGTCCGGACGAGGGGTCAATTGTGGAGTTTTTTAAGCTAATTTCAGTTTGGGCTGAAACAGCCCATTTTCAGCTACCAACTCCTGAGGGATAATGGCGGGGCCATATCTCTGGCTCAGAGTGGAGTTGGGACCTGCCGTTAAGGGAGCACAGGGAGCCACTGTCGGTTGACCTTGGAGTTCCTTGGTTCCCAGGAACTCGCCTGTGGCTAGGTAGGATACCTCTCCCATTGGCAGGGTTTCAGGGTCCGGACTGAGCAGGGCATGGGTTGTGTTTGAGCCCCTGCCCCCATCAGCCACTGAGAGGGTCGGACCTGGGATTGGGATATGAGTTGGGACTGAGTGTCTATGGTCCTGTGATGCCCTTACCCCAGTCCAGTCTTAACCCCATGTGTACATATCCTGATGTGTTGCTGTACATACTTTCGTTCCCTCTTTGCAGAGTGGCAAGGATTCTGAAACGCTTTGTCACATGACACGAGCGTATTGATGCCCTTGTGAGCGTAGTGCCTTGCCTGCCTGCTCACCTGTGCGTGTCATCGCAGCGTCCCGTGGCCGGCCCCCCAACGGGAACGCGTCAAAAGCGTTGCACCGCCGCGGGGTTACCCAACCCTCGCGTGCCACTCGGGGCCACCAACCCCGAGCAGCGCGTCGCAGCAGCGCGGCGCAGCTCGCAGCTCGCAGCGCAGCGCAGCGTCTCGCAGCGCAGCGCAGCGGCTCGCAGCGCCACTCAGCGACAGCGCCGAGTTCGTCACGGAGCCCGCAGCGCCGTCCAGAGCATCGCCCTGACCGCGCAGCAACCGTGAAAGAGGTGCACAGACCCGGACTCCTGCATCAGCCCCATCGGCCGACCCGGAGTCCCATCGGCCGACCAGCAAGGCCGCGTCAACCACCTCCACAACCACCGGCTGACCAGCACCAGCCGCACATCCAGCCCAGTGCTGCAGCACCCGCCTCAACAACCACCACAAGTTCGTTGAGTAGAACGGGTGCACACCAAGGACCTCAAGACCAAGCACGCCCCCGCTGCCATGGTGAATTGGCAGGAAGCGGGCAGGACGTGGCCGCGGCCCCACCCCCATGCAGCACGCCTGCTGCGTGGGTTGGTTTGGGACCAGCACTACCGCCACAGCCACCCCCAGTGCGAAGGCGGCATGCCCAGGAGCTTCGAGCTCCGCACGGACATCGCCCCCGACCGCCTGCAGGCCGTGGAGGACTGGCTGCGGGCGGAAGGGTACGAGTACCGCCACCAGCAGAGGCGCTGGAGGACGTGGACCCGGCCGGACAGGCCCGGCGAAAGCCTGCGTCCCGACGGGATTGAGGAGGACGAGGACCCCAACGCCTACCCGTCGGGCGCCTCGATCAACGTCTCCCTTTGGGACGTGATCGAGAAGAACTTCCCGGAACCGGGGAGCGAGCGCAGGCTGCAGGGCAGCAGCAGCGCGTCTCCGGGGAAGGAGAAGCGGTCCGCCGGGGACAAGAAGAGGGACCGGAAGTGGCGGGAGTACCAGGAGTCCCTGGCCGCCGAAGCCGCCCAAGGCGCCAAGGGCGGAACCCCAGCCCCCAGTCCCCAACGGGCCAATGGTGGTCACCACCCCGGCTCCACCACCCTTGGCGACTACATCCAAGTCGCCAAGCAGACCCAGGCCAAGCCCCGTCCGCTGCTCCTGAGGGCCCGGCAGGCCCCAGCAGGCCCCAGCAGCGACGTGGAGTCGGCCCACCGCGGGAGGATGCCGGCCGACCAGGCCAGCTCCAGCAGCAGCGTCGCTCCCGAAAGGGACGTGGCGCGCGCCTGTGAGCGCGCCCGTGGGGTGCCCTGCAACCGTCGGGTTGCCCGGCAACGGGCCAGGCAGTACAGCGCTGCCGTGGAGAGCGCCGCCGGCATCGCCCACGAGGAGGCTGCGGAGTGGGCGCATGGCATGGCCATCCACACCCAGTCCATGGCGGCCATTGCGGCCGGACTCACGGCCGTAGCCGCCCATGGGGCAGCAACTGCCCAGGTCAACGGTGAGTTGGCGGCAGCCGACGAGGAAGCCCGCCTGACGCAGGAGGCCATTGCCTGCAAGGAGGCCGAGGTGAAGGCGCTGGAAGAGGCGCTTGCCCAAGAGAGGGCAAAGAAGGAGGCGGAGGAAAGGGCCCACGCCGAAGCGACGGCTAAGGCCCAGGAGGACGCCGCCAAGAAGGAAGCCATCGAGGCCGCGCGACGGAAGGTCGCTGAGGAGAAGGCCAAGACGGAGGCGGAGCTGGCGGCGTTGGAGGCGCAGAAGGCGCAGCTGCAGCAGGCCCGGGAAGCCGAGGCGGCTCGTGCTCGGGAAGAAGCCGAAGCGCGAGCTGCTGCAGCCACCGCCGCCGCCATGGAGGAGGCAGAGGCCAAACTCCGCCGCGATACTCCCCCGGGAGGATCACGAGTGGAGACCCTTCGAAAGCTTTTCGAAGGGGACGCCTCCTCCAGGATGAAGCTGGATGAGGCGGACACGGGCAGCAGTGGGAGCAGTGGCACCACCGCCCATCGACGGAGGAAGGGCAAGGGGAAGACCCCCGAGAGGCCGCGGAGGCCAACGGGTGGACACCCCCACGACAGTGACCCCTTCTTCACCGCCAGTGACGGGGATGAACGAGGCCGTCGACATCGCCAAGTGGTGGCTTGGACGGGCGGAGGCGGCGGAGACGTCCCCATGGAACCGGAAGGTGAGGATGAGGATCCCCCTCCTCCCTACCGGAGCTCCGAGTCCTCCGTGACCGTGACGCCCAGGTGGGGCGACATGGACGAGGATGACGTCATGGAGTTCGACATCACGAAGAAGCGCCCATCCTCGGACCCACCGAGGCGACCCGGCGGAGACCCACCGGGACCCCCTGGCGGAGGACCTTCTGGACCCCCTGGAGGACGCCCACCAAGTGGACCCCCTGGAGGCGGACCACCGGGCGGGGGAGGACCCCCTGGACCGGGCGGACCCGGCGGAGGCCCTCCTGGAGGACCCCCTGGGGACCCCGACGACCCACCAGGGAACGGCGACCCGGATACCACCTGGCGGTGGATTGTCTACCTCCGCAGGAGAGTCCAGTTGCTCGAGCTGGAGGTAGACACGGGCAAGAGCGAGATGGCTCGCATCTCCACGGTCGGCGCGCGCGCGCAGAAGGACCTGGACATCGCCAGGGCCGAGACCAAGTCGCTGACCAACGTCGTCAGCGGCCTGCAGGAGAGGCTGGACGCGCTGGAAGCCCGCGGGAGCGTCGGCAGCGACCACCCACCCCTGGAGTCTGGCTCGTCAGACGACGGCTGGGGACCCGGACCAGGTCCAGGCAGACCCCACGCCCCCGGCGGAGCCCCCAGGAGTCGCCCCAGCGCCAGTGCCCCCTCTCTCACCGCCCCCTCTCACCACAGCGCGGGCCGCCGCAACGAGCGCGTGCCGCCCGGCAGTGGCAGTGAGGAATGGCGCGATGAGTGGCTCAGCGCGGACTACCACAACCGCCGTGCTCCACCGCGGACGCCTATACGCCCCCGACGCCCGGCACCAGCCCCGGTGCCAATCCCCAGGGCCGGAGGACGTTATGGTGGACTCAGGGATGAGGTCCCCAGAGGAGACGTGGAGTGGGATGTCGGCGAAGGTGAGGACCTGGACCTGGACCTGGAGAAGTTCGACATCAGCCCGCCGCGTGGTGTACGACGGGAGGCCGCTGAACGCAGCCGCCGGCGCCGTGATGAGGATGCGTACATGGATGCAGTACGACGTGAACATTTTGGTTCAGCGTACGTGGAGGAACCGCGGCGTAGCCACAGGGATTCCATGGAGGAGATGGACGTGGCGGCCGTGGGAGTCCGTGGGCGAGGCCGATGGGAACCTCGGTCGACCTCGCGGCCGGCGTTCATGGTCTCTAAGGCCGCGGACGCCGCCGTGTGGGAAGACTTGAAGGACATCAAGCCCCCCATGTACGATGGCAACCCCCTCAACCTCGACCGCTTCTTGGAGAAGCTGGACGATTGGGGGCTGACCGTCACTGAAGACCTGCCTCCCGCTGATGCGGAGAAGTATGTCTTCAAACGGTTCAGGTACCGCCTGCCGGAAGTGCTCGGAGAGCTATACTTCATGGCGACCAAGGAGGGGAAAATCAAGACCCTCAAGGAAGCCAAGAAGTGGCTCAACGAGCAGGAGCGGGTGGACGCTCCGCAGGTGGCGGCCAAGCGCTGGAAGTCCATCAAGCTTGAGCATGATGGACGGGAGATCCGCCTACGAGAGTGGCGAGACTTCCGAGGGAAATACACCCTCTTCCGCCGCAACGTGGAGGATTGGAACGAGGGTGACGAGCAGGCTCGCCTGCTCTCCATGCTGCCGGAAGCATGGATCAAGAGGGTCACCAAGGAGGAATCCAAACGGGCCAAGTCCAACCACACGGTCAAGATGATGGTCCCGAAGGAGTATCATGCGAACGTGGTGGCTTGGGCGAAGAAGAACGTGGCCCAGGATGTCAAGCGGCACTCCCTGCGGAACGCTCTTCTCATCACCGTCTCGGGCGATCGCGAGAAGACCGCAATGTGGCGCCTTGACGATTGTGAGTTGAGCGGCCAGACCATCCGTCTGCAGCCCATCCCGGCGCGGATGAGCTGCGACGAGATCCTGGAGTGGGTTGGCGAGGAAGTACTCAAGGAGTACCGAAACCTCCACCACACCCGCGGGTTGAGGCCCGGCGACCGCGACGTCAACTACGTTGGCGAGGGACCTGGCGGGGAAGATGCCATGGACCCAGCGGGAGCCGGCGGCGATGAGACTCTCGTCGACGATGACAACGACGATGAGCCCGCCGAAGTGGCCGTGTGTGCCTTCGTGGCCAAGAACCTGAGCGCGGGGAGCAAGCCGGGGAACTGGAAGCCCCTGCAGCAGGGTTGGAGGAAGCAGGAGAAGAGGGACCCTCGCCGCATTGGCGACCCTCCGCTGTCCTTTGGGGAGTTCATACGAGCTCACCCGCAGGGCTGTTTCGTGTGTTATGGGAGGAAGAAAGGCTTCAACCATGACCACCGAACATGCCCCGTCCACAAGGCCGACACGGAGGCTTACAAGAAGGCGCACGGGTCGAAGAAGCGTGCGCCCGCGGGTATCCAGGAAGCCAAGGTGGAGGTGGACAAGGACGAGCTGGCCAAGCTGATGTCGTCGATGGGAACCGAGTTGGCCAAGGAGATCCAGGAGATCAAGCGGAACTGGGTCCCCAGGTCGGACAACAAGAACAAGGAGAACTACCAGAATGACCAGAACAAGGACAAGGACAAGAAGGGTAAAGGAGGAGGTAAAGGGGGAAGAAAGAAGGGCGTCAACGACGTTGAGGCCGAGGAGAACACCCCCTCTTCCACAACCGACGCCCCCTAGCGGAGCCCCTGCAGCCAAGGGCCCCAGCTAGGGCGGTCGCAGGATGGTGACGTGGGAAGCGCCGAACCATCCCAGTCGGGAGTCGATAAGCACAAGGGGACTGCCGCGGGCGGAAGGCCCGGTCCGGCGCCCAGTCGCGGAGGCGGGGTGAGGGCAAGTGAAGGCACGAACCCTTGCACCCGTCCGTCCCTCGCGACCAAGAATGTGTTTGATGTACTACAGGATCTATCCGAGAGTATCGGAGGATCACCCGGACCGCAGCTGGATGCTGCAGATGGGCAGCCTGAGCCCATTGTCCACGACCTGCACCAGTCGCTGGTGGAGCTTCTGGAACGGCCGGAGATCCTGAGTTTGCACGCCGTGCGCCGTGTCGGTCGCGAGCGGCAGTTGCATCTCAAGGTCCGTGCCCTATGCGGGGAAGTGGAAAAGGTTTTCGACGTGTTGGTCGACACGGGAGCTCAAGTCAGCTTGGTCAAGGCTGGCCTACTTCCACCAGAGTGTCTGACCGACAGTCGGAAGCCTGTCAGGCTGAAGGTGGCGAACGGCCAGTACATGGTGGGAGGCACGAAGGAAGCGGCCATTGGGCTGCAGTTCGTGAACCATCGTGAGCTGAGCCGCCCAGACCTCGGCAAGGAAATCCTCCTGCATGGTAGCTTCTACGAGGCCGAGATGGACTGGGACATGATCGTCGGGTACGACTTCATGATGGAGACGGACTCCGGCGTCCTCCCGGCCCAGGCCTCCATGACCCTGTACCAGGACGACCAGCTCTCGTGGCTTTCGTCACCTGAGCACCATGTGGAATGCCAATGGATCCACCCCGAACGCAATCAGCTCGAAGTGGCCGCGCTGGACACTGAGCCCACTGGGCCAGCAAACCAGGAGTACGGCGTAAGGCCGGAAGTGGCGAACCGAGTGGTCGCGGACCTGGGAGCGTCGGATCTGGCCCTGGATGCGTTCTCTTCAGGAACCTCCGCCCATCTGCGGGTGTGTGAGAAGTACTGGAGCGCACAGGACTCCGCGTGGAAGAAGCACTGGGGTCCGCATCAGGGATTGATGTGGATCCATTGCCCCCGTTGGGACATTCCAAGAGCGATAGCGAAGATTCGCAAGGACCGCTCCAAGGCAGTGCTGGTTGTTCCTATGGGATGTACCGAGGAGGAAAGTACCCGACATTGGGTGGTCTCATTGACCAGCATGACCTTAAACAAGGTCGTCCTACCCGCTGGTGAGAGTGTCTATCAGGACCCCCAGGGACAGCCCATGCCACCCCAGAGATGGCCAACAGAATTCCACTATTCGGATGGGGGCCTTGATCAGGCCGACACCACGGACTTCGTGTGTGTCAACCGTATCATAGCAGAGCCTTGGAGGCAATGCTTTGTGGTTCCCCCTGTTGACATCGAAGAATCGGACTCCGAAGACCCCCTCACTGAAGAGGAGTGGGATCTGGTTCAGGGGTATATGGATCAGCCCTTTCACGACTGGGGGAACCAGCGTGAGGGCAAAGGCCAGGACAAAGCCTGGTGGGAAGTGGACTCAATCGTCTCCGGTTCCTATGACGGGAATACCTTCGTACAGAGGGTGCTGGATCACATATCCAACCAAGACGAGCCGCCTGGCGGTAACCCACCCACCTACGGCGATCTGTTCCGAGGCAAGACCAGAGATGGCCCTTTGGGCCACCTGGGAAGACCACCTGAGCCGAAAGCGAGCGGGGTCGCTACCCCTCAAGTAAGCTCCGTGGTTCAAGTGCCCGGAAAAGCCAAGGCGGAGTCCGATGACTGCCCCAATATCCAGGCATTGAGGGCCAGGCTGAAGCAGAAGTATGGTGAGACCTTCTTCAGCGGAAAGCCTGTGTTTCCCCCACCGGTGCGTGGACCGTATGGCGAGGCCAAGATACGACTGAAGCAGGACCCCCGTGTGTATCGCCACCGGGAGTTTGCCCTGAGGGGCGAGAGGAAAGAGGCCATGGAGAAGATCCTCCGTGACTTCATCCAGAGAGGCTGGCTTGAGCCGTGCCACTCCGAGTGGGCCTCTCCCTGCTTCGTCGTCCCCAAGAAGGTTGCCGGTGAGTGGCGGCTCGTGGTCGACTACCGCGGCCTGAACGCCCAAACGCAGCACGACAGCTATACGCTGCCCCTCATTGAGGACATGCTGCAAAAGCAACACCGGCGGAGGATCTTCACGGTGATTGACCTGAAACACGGTTATCATCAGATGCCTCTCGCCGAAGAGTCCCGTGCCTGCACAGCCATGAGCACTCCACTTGGACCTCTCCAGTGGAAGGTGATGCCCATGGGCGTCACCAACGGCAATGCGGCTTTTCAGCGGATGCTGGAGAACCTGCTTGAGCCGGTGCGCGACTGTGCGGACCCCTTCGTGGACGACGTGATCATCGCGTCCGGGGACCCCAGCATGAGCTACGAGGAGCTCCTGGAGGCACACGAGAGGGACGTCACTCGAGTGCTGGACCTTCTGGTTCGGCACAAACTCACGGGCAGCAGTGACAAGGCCACCATTGCGGTAAGCGAGGTGGTCTTCGCTGGCCACGTAGTCGGGAACGGGCAGCGAAAGCCCATACCTGGCAAGGTGGCGGCGATCGAGCACTGGGAAAAGCCCAAAACGGTCTCTGAGCTACGGGCGTATCTGGGGTTCTGCAATTACTACTCGGGGTATATCAAAATGTATGCCGAGTATGCAGCCCCCATGACGACCATGCTCAAGGGCAACCGAGAGGAGACCAAGAAGGGGTCCAAGAAGGCTCTGGTCTGGACACCTGAATCCGACCGTGCCTTTGAGGGGATGAAGCAGGCGCTGCTATCCGCAGTGGGTCTGCACCTCGTGGATCCCGACCGAGGGTTCGTCCTGCGCACCGACGCTTCCGACTACGCCATTGGCGCTGTGTTGGAGCAAGTGCTTGACGACGGGAGGCACGTGCCCGTAGCCTTCTGGAGCCGAGTCCTGGCGGAAGGCCAGAGACGGACGTGGACGCCCCGTGAAAAGGAGGCGTATGCCATCGTCATGGCTCTCAGGAAATGGGCTGGGTACATAGCCCTCCATCCCGTCACCGTCTGCACCGACCATCAGAGTCTGCAGTCGTGGCACAAGGAGCACGTGGACACCCCCTCAGGTCCCGCCTCCCGACGGGCAAGATGGCATGAGACCTTGGCCAAGTTCGACCTTACGGTTGTTTATATTCCTGGAAAGGATAACACCGTGGCGGACTGTCTCAGTAGGTGGGCCTATCCCGCCAGCAAGGGCATGCAGGATATCTCTGCCCATGGCGATGAGGCTGAGACCGCTGAAGCCAAGAAGATCATTGAAATGGAGCGCCTGATGGAGGAAGAGGATGTTAAATGCTTCGTCGTCATGGCTGCCGATGCCCCCCTCGCTTCGAGGGTGAGCAGAACGGTCAGTGTACTCGCCCCTGTGGGTGCCGCGGGCGGAAGGCCCGGTCCGGCACCCCCTGTGGGTACTGAGTCCGACAAGCACCTCTTCCCGGAGTCTTGCCTCCAGGACGACTGGACCGACGATTACGCCAAGTCTGAGGCCTTTGCGGCCGAATATAGGGCTGTGACCGACCCTGATGACGGGCAGAAGTGGCCAAAGGGGCTGACTGAGGAAGATGGCAAGCTCTACCGGAATGGTAAGCTGCTAGTCCCAGAGTCCCGGGTGCTCGAGCTGTGTGAAGCTTGGCACCACCACATGCTGCACCCAGGGGTCAAGAAGCAAGCCCTTGACATGCAGCGTCGGTTCGAGATCGACCATATCGTTCTCTACACCGCCATCAAGAAGGTCAGGAAGGGTTGCTCGGTCTGTCAGGCCTGCAATCCCGATAACCGGAACGTCAAGGGGGAACCCCAATGGACCCCGGTTCCTGACCAGCCCATGGAGAGCGTGGCCATGGACGTCTTCTCCATGCCCGAAGTGCACATTGGCAAGGAGACCTTTGACTGTGTGGTTCTCTGTGTGGACCGTCACAGCGGCTACGTTGTAGCCGTTCCGGCACGCAAAAAGGGGTTGCTTGCCAAGGAAGTGGCAGTCATGATGATTCGTCATTGGCTGACCGTCTTTGACATCCCCCGCACCATTTGCAGTGACCGAGGGCCCCAGTTTACTGGTGGCTGGTTCAAGGCTATGTGTTCCCTGATGGGGATACGTCATGCCAAGAGCGTCGCCTATCTCAGCCGGTCTAACGGCCGTGCTGAAGTGGCTGGACGGCAGCTGTTCGAGAAGCTGCGCAAGATCCACATCACCAATCCACGGCAAAACTGGTTTGAGGAGATGTGGCCTGCTCTGAAGGCCCATCATGACACCCCCACCCCAGGCGGTTTGTCCCCTCACCAGATTCTGTTCGGCAGGGACCCCCTGGGTAGGGACCCCCTGGGTAGGGGACTTCCCTTGTCTGGTGATGGCATGGCTATGGATGCCAAGGAGTTCTTCGCGCGGCAAGAGCAAACGGCGCGGGACATCCGCCAGCAGCTTGAGAAGGAGCATGCTGAGCGTCAGAAGTCCGCCCCGAGCTCGACAGCGCAGAGGTTCAGGGTGGGAGACCCGGTGTGGGTGATCAGACCCCGCCCGATGGGCACCCACCGCACCAAGACCTGGTTCACACCCGGCGAGGTGGTCCGCAGGATTGGTGAGGACACCTACCGCATCAAGGTGGGTCACGGACAGTTCCGGGAGCGCCACGAGAGTCAACTCCGTGTGCGGGAACCCGACCTCCGTGGCCGACATGTGTCCCTGGACTACGCCAAACATGAGGCCGATTCGGACCACGACTATGCTGAGCAGGACGACTATACTGTCGAGAAGATCCTGGCTCAGCGTCCGAAGGCCTCGGCACCCGGAGGTCTGGAGTTCAAGGTTCGTTGGCGAGGCTATGGGCCGTCCCACGACACCTGGGAACCCGTCTCCTCGTTTGTGCCGCGGGTCAATACTCCCTTCATGGAGTACATCCGCAAGCACAAGACCAAGATCCACGTTTCGGACTTGGCAGCACTCACCCGGGCGATTGCAGCCAGGGGTGCCTGATCAGCGCCCTGAGCTCTCCCCTGATGCGTTTTGAGCGCTTGTGAGGCCGACGAATCGTCCCTTACTTGCTTGCTCTCTTCCATCTTTTGGTGACAGAGTGGCCATATACCCCCCCCTGCTGAGTCCAGAGGAGGATGGCCCCTCTCTTCTTTTACTCGTCACTCCCCCCCCCCTGCTCAATCCTTGGGAAACCAGGTAGGGCGACTGACCTTCATAATTCTGAGCTCTTGGGGCCTTGAAGCCCATACGACGTTGCGCAACGGATGCCGCTGTCATCGGCATTGCGATTTCTGGTGTGTGGTCTGGTCCCATGGCGCTTGCGGGATCCAGACCAGTCGACGTGTGTCTGCAGACTATATATGGCCTGAACTCAGGCGTTTTCCCGTCCGCCCTCCTGCATTTGCCTTATCCTGACCGTGGCGTGGTTTGGCACTCTGTCCAGAGTGTGTTTACACGCCTATTTACCTGGCTTGTTTTGCTTTTCTGCCCTCCAGGATATGTGCATTTGTATGTTAAGTGTCGTCAGCCCATCGCTGAGGGATGGACTGTTTTTCACCACGAATCGGGATACAGAGGCGCCTTGAGTCGCCGTGTACATGTTCATACAGCCTGGTCCAGCCTGGACCAGTACTTGATTACAGATTCTACTGTTTGAGTGCTCGTGATACCGTGTTGCCCTATTCGCTGTGTGTGTGGAGATCCGGATGACGCCAGGCGGGAAGCCCAGTTGCCTGACTACACTCCCAGCGGTCCGCCACTGTCAGTCCCAGTGTGAGCCTACCGATTCGCAGACGCACTTGCATTCGGATGGCGGCCTCCGGTGCTCCTGACCTCGGTCAGTCTGCCTGGGAAACTGGTGGTTTGAGGAGTCGACGCCTCCGCCCACACTGCATGAGGACTCCCTCATGTATGGCCTTCGTGGCAGTAGGGCGAGGGAAAAGACGGCCTTGATGCCCGATCCCTTCAGGAGGAGTTCCCTTAAGATCTGGGGTTCTTAAGGAGTTCGACTATGGCACTTTGGACGCGCGTCGTATGGATATGGACATGGTGCGCCCGAGGAAGGACCCGTGGGGACTCTCCCCAGTCGGCGGGCCTTGGGAAGCTTGGGGTAGCCTGATGGATCTTTGTGGTCGCTCTCGACTTGTGGGACCACCTCGGTCGTCGTGTGTCGCCTATGTTGGCCGTGTATGCCACTGCCACTGTGGCGGTGACCGTAGCAGCCCGCACCCGGTGCGCCTGGTATGGGTTAACGGGTCCTTTGGATGCCGAACAATCGCCGCCAGGACCCGGGACTTGATACTTGACACTTAATACTATACATGTGCTACAAGTTTATACAACATCATACCTATTCTACTGTGACTTACTGAAGTGAGGATGTGACATCCCCCCCCCTTCAGGAAGTGGTCCTGGGTACCCGCTGCCATGCGTGGGTGTTATCGAGCCCCCCCAGGTTTTGCTCTAAGGAGGGGGGTGAAGCGGTACCCAGAACCCCATGGCTAGGTTACGGCATACAACCGGTCTCCGGTCCACTAACCCCATGTACGGCGTGTTCCGTGCCGTGAAGCCCCGCATCGGCAACCGATGCACCGCCAGCGGAGATTTGTGTATCAGAATATCAGGAATCAACAGGGTTTTATTTTGATATTGTTTCCGTCAATTTTTACGCTTCCGTTCTGATACTCACTGTTTTGACTGCTGGCGGTTGGTTCGCGACTTTACCGTAACCGCCAGTTTAACTGTTTATAATGGAAATTTTAACGCTATCCGTCACGAAGGCTCCAAAGTCGCCAGGAACTGCATGGATGCTTCCGCAATTTTCATAATTAATACTCGCAATTTTAATCCGAATTTTTCAGGATGTCGAAATCGGATTTTTGACTTCGACATCCCCGCACTTGATTTGACCTCTTTCGAGTGGACCTACGTGCTTCCCTATGCACGAATCAACTTCCCTTTTATCTTGCCCTCCATTTGACTCAGAGATATGGGCAAAACAAAGTTGATTCGTGAGGCCACTTGTGAGGGTCATATCTCGTGCCGCTTGCGAGTATTGACGATAAGGAAACGTGGGATGTATTCACAATACTCCCGACGTAATTTAGGAAGCTTCATATGCCTTGCGTTTCTACACATGCGCGCTAGTGTAATGGATCATGGTCAAGAGGGTAGAGTTTGCGTTATAACTCTTTGGCCATGATATTGCGTGCGTTAAGATAACTTTCGAGTGTAGCGCGCAAGTGTTGGTGTTGCATAGGAACTCTCCTTGAGTTCCTCTGAGCGATTGACACAAAGTTATGCCCTTGGAGGGGCATGACATATCGTGGGGGGAGCTACCTTTTTGGGGCAATATGTGGTATGTGCCATGTGTTGTGTTGCGTGCCCATTTGGCGGGTCCATTGCTCCAAGCCGAACCCCCCAATGGACCTCATATTGTGCAAGCCCCTTCTCCATACTCCCTACGGTCAATTGCATGCCTAACCTTCGTGAAGGGAAGCTTGTGTGGTGATCCCGAAGCGATGCGTTGGGAGCAAGGTGTGTGTTTTACAATTTTCCATATTTTCATGTGCCCACTTGGGAAGTAGCGCTCGTAACCTTTCAAGGCGCCCCAAGTGGAGCACATATGTGAGATCGAAGGTCAATGGTGTCAAGTCATTGTGTTTAGAAGGATTAAGTGATTGCACGATCCAAGCCGGAGATATTATAATAGAATTGTAGACCTTTCAAGGCACTTTTGTGTGTCATTGTGCCAACTTTGCCATTTTTGGCTCGTCATGATGTCAAGTGGCGACCGTGTATCTCAACGTTGCGCTCAATTGACCTCATGACCCAAGTATGTTATGAGGGTACATACTTCGGTAGCCAACATATCTTGGACCCGGCGAATAACTCCTCTTAGGCTTGGCATACCGTGGCCGCCATGTTGGCAATTTGGGACTATCCCAAATCATGGGCTCACTTGGCGACCCTGCCATTCCCAATACCGGAGGAGTTGGGCGACGCCCAAAAGATATGTTGGACCAACATGACTTGATACCAATCCTATGGCACACTCCGGTCCGAGTCGGGCGTGTGCCTCATTTGCCTTAACCATGAGTGTGCGCATTTTTGGCCATTTTGAGCAATTTTCCACTTTTGCTGCCCGCCGTGCACTATGTTCTAACCCTCGTGCACGCCGGACGCATGGACCGATGGACCATATATGACATGGGTGTTATGGGTAATGGTCCCCATGGTCCACACACCACGTGGGCGAAGCGGAGCCGCCTTCGTTAAGGCGCTAGGCCAAATTGAGTATGGGCAATTTTGCCATTTTGGCATTTGTGGACCCAATTGGGATCGTCACCACGCCAAGCGGCATGGAGATCTATGAGAGCCAAAGGCATGGGAGTCTCCGTTGGACTCTGGGTGGATCGCGTATGGAATGGCGGATCCGATCTCCGAGCCGGCGTGGAGATATACTATTGGGAGCACACCGAATTTTGGCTCATTTCAAGCAGCCAAAATGACCCAATTTTGGGACCCCAATTTCCCCCTTCCGTGTGGTCAATTGGCGGCCCCATTTCTCTAAGCCCATAGGGAGCCCGGACCTAAATCCAAGTTGTACACTCAGATATAAGTCCTAGGTCCTGCCTCCTACCCTGTGAGCCATTGGCCTTACCTTGGCCGGGCGAGCCACGCGTGGGAATGACGCCAATTTTGGTGATTTTGGCATCATGACCCCACTTGACTCATCCGTGTTGCCCTGATGCCGGGACCTCAGAGGGAACCAGGTTGGGTGAGGGCTCCAGGGAGTTCGTACTCGAAGGGCATAGGGTCAGTGCCTCGTCCCTACCTCTGGCGGGTCCGGACGAGGGGTCAATTTTGGAGTTTTTTAAGCTAATTTCAGTTTGGGCTGAAACAGCCCATTTTCAGCTACCAACTCCTGAGGGATAATGGCGGGGCCATATCTCTGGCTCAGAGTGGAGTTGGGACCTGCCGTTAAGGGAGCACAGGGAGCCACTGTCGGTTGACCTTGGAGTTCCTTGGTTCCCAGGAACTCGCCTGTGGCTAGGTAGGATACCTCTCCCATTGGCAGGGTTTCAGGGTCCGGACTGAGCAGGGCATGGGTTGTGTTTGAGCCCCTGCCCCCATCAGCCACTGAGAGGGTCGGACCTGGGATTGGGATATGAGTTGGGACTGAGTGTCTATGGTCCTGTGATGCCCTTACCCCAGTCCAGTCTTAACCCCATGTGTACATATCCTGATGTGTTGCTGTACATACTTTCGTTCCCTCTTTGCAGAGTGGCAAGGATTCTGAAACGCTTTGTCACATGACACGAGCGTATTGATGCCCTTGTGAGCGTAGTGCCTTGCCTGCCTGCTCACCTGTGCGTGTCACCGCAGCGTCCCGTGGCCGGCCCCCCACGGGAACGCGTCAGTACCGGTCTACGGCTGGGCTGCAGGGATTCCTCTTTGAACAACCCACTCCGGACCAGGCTCACCTGGGCACCCGTATCCACCAAAACATCCACCACCAACTCCTCTTGTCCGCACCGTACACGCACCTTCAAGTGCAACTGCCGCTCGTCACCATGTGGTGTATGGACGACTCTCACAGCATGCAACTCTAGCACATCTGGGTGCATCAGGACTTCGAGGGTATGGTCACGGATGGTGTAGATCTTGGGCTGGTCCTGCCCGTCCACGGGGCTCTCCGTGGTCGCTCCTTCCTTCTTACCACGTCCCTTGCCCACATAAACTTCCCTTGGCAGGGCGCTCCAGGGGTTGGGAGTGGCGAAACTCAGTGGTTTTGGCTCTTCTGGAGCCTTCTTCGGCACCCGATGTGCCTTCGCTTTTTCTGGGATTCCACTGATTTTCGGAGGAGAGACCTCCGAGGTCCCACTCCCGTGGGGGCTCCTCTAGACATGGCCTGCCGCAGCTCCCTCCTGCTGCGATCCGCTCTGACTTTGTCCACCACGTTGCTGGGCTTTAAGTTCCTCCAACGTCCTCAACATGTCCTCAGCAACCTCCTCGATCGACCTCACTCGTCGGTCTTGGCCAGGTCCACAACCATAACCTCTTCCTCTGCCTTTCCCTTGGCCTTTGCCTTGGCCTTTTCCCCCGTCTCCGCCCTTCGCCTTCCAATCGGCAATCCGCTGCTCCTTGGGCTTCATCTCGGGGTGGGCGGCGAAGTAGGCCTTCTTGTCCGCCTCATACACCTTGCACTGACGGTGGTCATGTGCATGGTTGTTTCCCTTGCCATAACAGACCCAGCACCAGTCGTGCTGAGACCTGTACTCCCGGAACGAGAGCGGTGGGTTCCCGATCCTCCTTGGCTCTTTGCCCTTCTTGGTTCCCACCCGGTTCCATCTTGACCGATCCTGCCCATGGTCCCTCACGTTGTGCACCACAAACGCGAAGAAATGGGCCTCCTCGTGATCCTCCCGGGACCCGGTCCAGTGGTCTTGAACACTTCCACTGCCATCCTCCGCGGAGTTGGCCGTGTCCTCCTGGATCTCCCGATGATGGCGGTCTTCTCCGTGGCCTTGTTGTCCATGACCTTGTCGATCCTGCACGTGGGCGTCGTTCTTGGCGTTGAGCTTCAGCTCCACCGTGATGTACTTCACGATCTCGTCCAGGCTCATGCGGGCGAAGATGACCTGCATCCTCAGCGGCTCTCCGCGCCTCCACTCAACGTTGTTGAGGCGCATCTACCTTTGCCCCATGGTGTCGCCGAATACCTCCACGTAGACGGCGTTCTTCAACCCCAACATTCGGCTGGGCTCGCCGAGGTTTCGCCGGAAGAACTCCATTATTCCGGCGCGGGTGTCCTCCGACGCCATGATCCGTACGGCCACGCGCTTCTTTGCTCTCTTCTTCTCCTCATCCTCCACTCTTCTCTTCCAATGCCTGGGGAGGATGTCCTTCAGCAGGTGTCGGATCTCGCTGGCCTCGTTCCAGTCCTGCACCAGCTTGAGGCTCCTTCGATTCTTGCGGATGTACCGATTTCATTCTCGGCCCCTCAGTTCCCTGCGCTCCAGCGGCAGCAGAATGGACCACAAATCCTCCAACTTCTGGTTGGGGGCGTCCATTCTCTCCTCGTCCTCCAGCCACTGGAGGCAGGCCTGCTCCGTCTGGATCGATCCCTCGCGGATCTGATCCCTGAGCTCCTCCTTCAGGTCCTGCGCCAGCCTGTGTGGGAATGTCCGACATACCCACTTGTCCCTTGGCGCTCCCCTCATCTCGCCGACGACCTCCTCCGCGAAGTCCTCCCAATCCAGGATGAAGTCGTCCAGGTTGGAGGGGTTGCCATCGTAGTAGGGGATTTTGATTCCCCCGAGGTCGTCAATCCCGATGGCGTCTCCGACGTCCGCAGCCACCACTCCACCGAGACGGATACCACCTGTGGCCGGGGGGTGTGAGTACACTCCCCGTACATCCCTCTCCTCCATCGAGTGCGGTCCAGTTGGGCCTGAACCCATGGGGTTTGGAATGCGGGAAGGACTTGCTCCACCGGCTGTCCATATCCTCGAATTGGGGTCCTTCACCCACAGGTTTCCGCCTGGGTGACCTCGACCATGTCCGTCGGCGCTTCCCATGATTAGCCCCTGCATGGTCTGGCTTTGGATCTCCTCCTCCGCATAAACTGCATGGGCAGTCGTAGTGGTCGGTAGATCCTGGGCGGCATGGGCCATCTGTACCGTCAGGCTCCTCGGGTCCGTGGTTACGTGCCCTTCCCGCATGGACCCAGCCAGTGCCGTGTGTTCCCCGAGCATTGTGGATTCGCTGAACATGGGAACAAATGGCAGCGCACCCGGGTCAACACGCGGAGGCGCGTAGGGTGCCTCTGCAGGGCCGCCCATGGGTTTATCCATGGCGCTCCTGAGGGTCTTAACCCGCTCAACCAGCTCTGCCGCTGCTGGCTTTGCCGGGAGCTCCGGACCCGAGGTGAGGGGCTGTCGCTCCTCCAGCCTTTTCAGGCGTCCCGACATGTCCTCCACTAGGTGGAGGAGGCTGTCCACCACTCGCTGCTGCTTCTGCAGGGCCAGCTCCAGATTCTCCCGGTACCGGTCCCCTTCCGCTCGCAGCTCCGCCATGTCTCTCTCCGCGGCCGACTGGTCATCCAGGATCCCGGCGACGTCCTCCTCTAGGCCGTCCTTCGCGCTGTCCAGGCGGTCGAGGCGATGCACGATGGCGTCCATCCCCATCTTTGGGTACTTGCCCATGAGGAAGGACACGTGCTCGCAGTGGCACTCAGCGTGCTTTCCACCTGATCCGGCGCATCCCGCGGTTCCCGGTGCCTCGGACTCCTCCGCCATGGGTGTGTCGCCCATGCTATCCCGCGTTGGCTCCGTGTGCCGGGCCACAGGCGCCGTTCTGGCTCTGGCGGGCCTCTCCAACGCCTCGGCGTCATGCTCCAGGCTGGGTTCTGGGGCCGTGTTCGCCCTTGTTGGCGGTCTGGCCGTCTCCTCCGACTCCGAAGGTTGCTCATAAGCTGTCCGATAGGCTTCGGAGTGCCCCTCGGAGTCCCACAGCCTGACCGGGCTGGGGTCCTTATCAATAGCCCCGGCGTCCCCTGCCGCGGGCTTGGGTGACCCGCGCTTCCGGTAGCGCCGGGCCCGTCCTCCACTGCTGCCTGAATGGCAGGTCTCCTCAGAGTCCTCCGCGGCAGAGCGGAGGTTGCATGCCTTTCGGCAGCGACGCTCACACATGGAGACCAGGTCCTCCATGTCAAGTCCTCCTCTTCCCGAACGTCGTACTTCTCTTCGGGCTTCAACTTCCGGAGTTCGCCAGGCTCCTGAGCGTCTTGGCTCTTCTCTGGCTCCAATCTCCGGCGTGGTCTCCACCGAGTCCACAATACGCACCCGAGCGTACTTGGGCAGGGCTCATAGGGGCCCAAGTCCCCGGGTCGGCGGTAGGTAGGGGCAGCAGGTATGCCTCTGCTACCATAATGAAGGTCCCTACCAGGACCGGCCCCTGCTGTGCCCCTTCTGCCTGTCACCCCTGCTGACTTGCTCCTGATCAGCGATTGCATTTCTCAAAATCCAGGATCCAAAATCCAAAAATATAGAAAATACAATCCTCCTTCCACCCTGAACAGCAACCAGATCCCACAAATACAGCAATAACCCAATCCACACTGCGGGCTTCCGTTCAGCACACCGGTTGTCTCACGGTGGCGGGCATGTACAAGAATTGCACCAAAGAGGAAAGCCCTGAAATTGACATATGAACACATATCAAGCAAAGTTGGGGAAATTTGGAAACGTACACAATCACAACCATAGACCCCTCATTCCCTGGACTCAAGACCTTCCCTTGACTCACCAACATGATGCCCTGAACCCAGTCAAATAAGATGGCTAAATGCCATGTGTCAAAAGTCACTACATAAACCCCAAAAATGTGTTCACACCCAAGCCTATAAATCCTAGCCCAATGGAGGAGGTGGCGTGTCATGGCCTAGAGTGGTACTCAGGACCATGCCCTACCCTGACATAACCTTGGTTGGACTTGGAGTCAAATGGGCTTGGAGAACTGCCCCATGAAGATGACCTCACAACATGGCAAAATCAGGTAAATCACACCATAAGGTCCCAAATCAATTATATACTCAAAAATGCATACGGCAAATATTCAAATGCTCCATGCATGTGTCAAACCGGAAAGTAGTATACAAGGGTGATATAGACCAAAGGTCCATGTCCAAGAATATCCCATCATTGGCACCGAAACCCCTCCGGTTATGTACATGCCATGCTTCACAAGTCAGCTCATGAGTTTGAGACCTAATTTTGTGAGGCCTCGTGTGCCAAGCCAAATCGACCACGTGATCCGGCATATGGTGAGGTGCAACACCGAAGCATATGCCAACATATAAGCAACATACCATAGTTCACGAATCCCTAGGCACTTTACTGTTAGCCGACCAGTTGAGCACAAAAAACACAAAAATGAGCATAAAATGAGGTCAAAAACATGCAAATAATGCCAAATTCAAGATAATTACAATAGTATATAACTTCGCTCACCCATGGTATCAACATATGATTCAAAACACAATTGCTTCGGACTATTTGCAAACGATCACCCCACTTGGATCCCCACATGGACGCATAGGGACACCTTCAAACCTCCTCCCAACACGCACCATGAAAACCCGAAAATTGATAGTGGCGCTTGTGGGTCGCTCTGTAAGCCCTCCCACATGCACTATATGAGCGGTAGACTTAGTCTAGCGCTATGGAGTTCCCCATTGGGACATGGGCAAAGCCCTTGCCACGTATGACTCCATATATCTTCCTACAAACGGAGATATATAACATGGGCGTGAGCACATTGAAGCACATACCATGCATATAACACATACCCTCAAAACGTGGCTCCCACCATGATATGCCATGCCCCTCCATGGACATAACTTCACGTTAAAAATACGTAGGAACCCAAGGAAAGTATCTATGCAACCCCAACACTCATGCGGTACACTCGAAAGTCGCAATAAAATATTCGGTTGCATGGCCCAAGAGTGGTAAACCACTTTCTACGCTCTTGGCCCTTATCCCTTGCTACACCGGGCATGTGTAGACACCAAAGGCGTTTGATGCTTCCTAAATTAAGTTGAGACCAAGGCGGTTCCAACCCAATTCTCGAAATTGGTATTCCTCGCCTTGAGTCGGAGATATGATTCTTCAAAGTGGCATCACAAATCACTTTTGTTTCGACTATATCTGCAAGAAAAATGAAGGACATAACAAAAGGAAGGTTGATTCGTGATCGGGGAAAAATGTATGACCACTCGAGATTGATCATATGAAGTGCGGCGATGTCGAAGTCGAAAATCTGATTCTGAAAGTCTGAAAACATCGCATTAAGTCTGCGAGTGTATAATACGAAAATTGCGGAAATTTAGGACACTCACAAAAAAAGAAGAACAACAGAGTCGCGACGGCGACGAAGTTGAGCGTTGCTTGCCCCATAACACCTAGCAAAGTGCGTGTCCTAGGCGCTAGGGACTTGTGCGCGCTCCAACAACAAAGAAGAAGATTAGAGGCGAGAATAGGGCCAAAACGATGGCCTTCGGCCAGGGAGTGGTTGTCATGGGGGGCTAACGGTCCTGTCCTGCGATGCAATGCGGGGCAACCATGACAACCGCTCTTACACACCAACCCCCCTTTTTGTAGCACAAAAGAGCCGCCAAGACGGGAAAGCGGAACGTTGCGTGCCCCAAATCACTTAGCAAAGTGCATGCAATAGGAGTAGGGGACTTGTGCGCGCCCCAACACCAACCAAAGAGTAAGTAGCATATGCCGCCATGCATGCATAAAGACACGCTTACTCTTGGGCGTCGCATAAAACAAAGGGTCCAAGACAAAAAGAATAAGTAGCGTGGGAGTCCCAAAATACAAGGAGGCCACAAACCAACGAGTAAGTACCTTGTACCGCCTTGCATGCATTAAGACACGCTTACTCTTGGGCGTCGCAAAAAACAAAGAGTCCACAAACCGTGCCTCTCGCCCTCTAACACGCCATATAGGTAAAGAAAAACGCTTCGCGAGCGGCGCGTAAACACCGAAAAAATGGATTACTAACACGCCACGCCCACCGACTTGCACGCTTCCTCTTCCTTTGTCCTTCTCCATGTACCTCCCCACCCACCTTTGTGCCTATTAAGACACGCTTACTCTTGGGCGTCGCAAAAAACAAAGAGTCCAAGACATAAAGAATAAGTAGCATATCATGAATGCATTAAACAAACACGCCTACTCTTGGGCGTCGCAAAATACAAAGAGTCCGCAAACCAACGGTTAGGTAACATATGCCGCCATGCAAGCATTAAGACACGCTCACTCTTGGGCGTCGCAAAAAACAAAGAGTCCAAGACATAAAGAATAAGTAGCATGTCATGAATGCATTAAGCAAACACGCCTACTCTTTGGCGTCGCAAAATGCAAAGAGTCCACAAACCAACGCGTAAATAGCATACACCGCCATGCATGCATTAAGACACGCTTACTCTTGGGCGTCGCCAAAATCAAAGAGTGCAGGACGGGAAGAATAAGTAAGACGCCATAGGAAGCAATGTGTAAAGAAAAATGTTTCAACAAAAACAAAGAGTCCGCAACGTCGCTGCCACGGTATGGCACACGCGAGCACGCATCCACACCCACACCGCACACACCACGCAACACACCGAGCACGCGCACCTGTGAACAGGGGCTGGGAGGCCCAGGACAGCGCACACCCAACACCGCACACCGGACACCACACACACCGCAACACACCGCGACACCGGAGAACATGAACCAAGTGTCCCAGGACACCACACGCACAACACAACACGCACCACACGAGCACACCAGCGCAAAAGGGCCAAAAGGCACACGCAACACCACGCACAGAGCGTGCACACCGGTGAACAGGAGCCAGGAGGCCCAGGACACCGTACACACAACACCAGACACAGAGCGTGCACACCGGTGAACAGGAGCCAGGAGGCCCAGGACACCGTACACGCACCACCACACACAGAGCGTGCACACCGGTGAACGGGAGCCAGGGGGCCCAGGACGCCGTACACGCACCACCACACACAGAGCGTGCACACCGGTGAACAGGAGCCGAGAGGCCCAGGACACCGTACACGCACACAGAGCGTGCACACCGGTGAACAGGAGCCAGGAGGCCCACGACACCGTACACGCAACACCACACACAGAGCGTGCACACTGGTGAACAGGAGCCAGGAGGCCCAGGACGCCGTACACGCAACACCACACACAGAGCGTACACACCGGTGAACAGGAGCCAGGAGGCCCAGGACACCGTACACACAACACCACACGCAGAGCGTGCACACCGGTGAACAGGAGCCAGGAGGCCCAGGACACCGTACACGCAACACCACACACAGGGCGTGCACACCGGTGAACAGGAGCCAGGAGGCCCAGGACACCGTACACACAGCACTACACGCAGAGCGTGCACACCGGTGAACTGGAGCCAGGAGGCCCAGGACACCGTACACGCAACACCGCACACAGAGCGTGCACACCGGTGAACAGGAGCCAGGAGGCCCAGGACGCCGTACACGCAACACCACACACAGAGCGTGCACACCAGTGAACAGGAGCCAGGGGGCCCAGAACGCCGTACACGCAACACCACGCACAGAGCGTGCACACCGGTGAACAGGAGCCAGGAAGCCAAGGACGCCGTGCACGCAACACCACACACAGAGCGTGCACACCGGTGAACAGGAGCCAGGAGGCCCAGGACACCGTACACGCAACACCACACACAGAGCGTGCACACCGGTGAACAGGAGCCAGGAGGCCCAGGACGCCGTGCACGCAACACCACACACAGAGCGTGCACACCGGTGAACAGGAGCCAGGAGGCCCAGGACGCCGTACACGCAACACCACACACAGAGCGTGGACATCGGTGAACAGGAGCCAGGAGGCCCAGGACGCCGTACGCGCAACACCACACACAGAGCGAGCACACAGGTGAACAGGAGCCAGGAGGCCCAGGACGCCGTACACGCAACACCACGCACAAAGCGTGCACACCGGTGAACAGGAGCCAGGAGGCCCAGGACACCGTACACGCAACACCACACACGGAGCGTGCACACCGGTGAACAGGAGCCAGGAGGCCCAGGACACCGTACACGCAACACCACACGCAGAGCGTGCACACCGGTGAACAGGAGCCAGGAGGCCCAGGACACCGTACACGCAACACCACACACAGAGCATGCACACCGGTGAACAGGAGCCAGGAAGCCCAGGACACCGTACACGCAACACTGACGCGTTCCCGTGGGGGGCCTGGCCACGGGACGCTGCGGTGGACACGCGCAAGTGGACAGGCAGGCAAAGCACTACGCTCACAGGGGCATCAATGCGCTCATGTCATGTGACAAAGCGTTTCAGGATCCTTGCCACTCTGCAACAAGGGAACGAAAGTATGTACAGCAACACATCAGGATATGTACACATGGGGTTAAGACTGGACTGGGGTAAGGGCATAGCAGGACAATAGACACTGAGTCCCAACTCGTATCCCAATCCCAGGTCTGACCCTCTCAGTGGCTGGTGGGGGCGGGGGCTCAAACACAACCCATGCCCTGCTCAGTGCGGACCCCGAAACCCTGCCAATAGGGGGGGCGTCCCGCCCAGCCACAGGCGAGTTCCTGGGAACCAAGGGGCTCCAAGGTCAACCCACAGTCGCTCCCTATGCTCCCGTAACGACAGGTTCCAACTTCCCTCTGAGCTAGAGATATGGCTCCGCCATTATCCCCTAGGAGTTGGTAGCTGAAAATGGGCTGTTTCAGCCCAAACTGAAATTGGCTCAAAAATCTCCAAATATGACCCCTCGTCCGGACCCGCCAGAGGTAGGGATGAGGCAACTGACCCTATGCCCTTCGAGTACGAACTCCCTGGAGCCCTCACCCAACCTGGTTCCCTCTGAGGTTCCGGCATCAGGGCACCACAGGTTCGTCAAGTGGGGTCATGATGCCAATATCACCAAAATTGGCATCATTCTCACGCAGCTCGCCCGGCCAGGGCAAGGCCAATGGCTCACAGGGTAGGAGACAGGACCTAGGACCTATATCTGAGTGCACAACGTGAAATTAGGTCCTGGCTCCCTGTGAGCAGAGAGATATGGGGCCGCCAATTGACCAAACGGGTGGGTGAAATTGGGGTCCCAAAAGGGGGTCATTTTGGCTGCTCGAAATGAGCCAAAATTTGGGGGTGCTCCCAATAGTATATCTCCACGCCGGCTTGGAGATCGGATCCGCCAATCCATACGCCATTCACCTGGGGTCCAACGAAGACTCCCATAAACTTGGCCCTCAAAGATCTCCATGCCACTTGGCGTCGTGACAATCCCAATTGGGTCCACAAATGCCAAAATGGCAAAATTGTCCACACTCACCTTTGGCTAGCACCTTAACGAAGGTTGCTCCGCTTCGCCCACGTGGTGTGCGAGCCATGGGGACCAATATACATAACACCCATGTCATATATGGTCCATTGGTCCATCCGTCCGGCGTGCACGGGTGGGCTCAACATAGTGCACGGCGGGCAGAAAAAGTGGAAAATTGCTCAAAATGGCCGAAAATGCGCACACTCATGGTTGGGGCAAATGAGGCACATGCTCCACTTGGACTGGAGTGTGCCATAGGATTGGTATCAAGTCATATGTGTCCAACATATCTTTTGGGCGTCGCCCAACTCCTCCGGTTTTGGGAATGGCAGGGTCGCCAAGTGAGCCCATGATTTGGGATAGTCCCAAATCGCCAACATGGCGGCCACGGTATGCCAAGCCCAAGAGGAGTTATTCGCCGGGTCCAAGATATGTTGGGTACCGAAGTATGTACCCTCATAACATACGTGGGTCATGATGTCAATTGAGCGCAACGTTGAGATACATGGTCGCCACTTGACATCATGACGGGCAAAAACAGCAACATTGGCGAAAATAAACACCCAAAAGTGCCTTGAAAGGCGCACAAATATATTGTAATACCTCCGGCTTGGATTGAGTAATTGACCAATCCTTCTAAACACAATGACTTGACACCAATGACCTCCGATTCCACATATGTGCTCCACTTGGGGCGCTTTGAAAGGTTATGAGCGTTACTTCCCAAGTGGGCACATGAAAATATGGAAAATTGCAAAACACACACCTTGCTCCCAACGCATCGCTTTGGGATCGCCACACAAGCTTCCCTCCACGAAGGTTAGGCTTGCAATTGATCGTGGGGAGTATGGAGAAGGGGCTTGCGCAATATGAGGTCCATTGGCGGGTTTGGCTTGGAGCGATCGACCCGCCAAATGGGCACGCAACACAACACATGGCACATACCACATATTGCCCAAAAAGGTAGCTCCCCCCACGATATGTCATGCCCCTCCAAGGGCATAACTTTGTGTCAATGGCTCATAGGAACTCAAGGAAAGTTCCTATGCAACACCAACACTCGCGTGCTACACCTGAAAGTTATCTTAACGCACGCAATATCATGGCCAAAGAGTTATCACGCAAACTCTACCCTCTTGACCATGATCCATTACGCTAGCGGGCACGTGTGGAGACGCAAGGCGTATAAAGCTTCCTAAATTACGTCGGGAGTATTGTGAATACATCTCACGCTTCCTTATTGTCATTCCTCGCAATCCGCACCAGATATGACCCTCACAAGTGGCCTCACGAATCAACTTTGTTTTGCCCATATCTCTAAGACAAATGGAGGGCAAGACAAAAGGAAAGTTGATTTGTGCATAGGGAAGCACGTAGGTCCACTCGAAAGAGGTCAAATCAATTGCGGGGATGTCGAAGTCGAAAATCCGATTTCGACATCCTGAAAAATTTGGATTAAGGTTGCGAGTGTAGAATGTGAAAATTGCGGATGCATCAATGCAATTCTTGAAGACTTTAGAGTCTTCGTCACGATTTGCGCTAAAATATCTGTATATAACAGTTAAACTGGCGGTTACGCTAAAGTCGCGACCCAACCGCCAGCACTCAAAACATTGATAATCAGAACGGAAGCGTAAAAGTTGACGGAAACAATATGAAAATAAAACCCTGTTGATTCCTGATATTCTGATATATAAATCTCCGCTGGCGGTGCATCGGTTGCCGGCCATTACGGCACGGAACACGCTCCCGCCGGGCTCGCACCGGGCGTCAACGGGCGTCTTCCCTTCCGTACATGGGGTTAGTGGACCGGAGACCGGTTGTATGCCGTAACCTAGCCATGGGGTTCTGGGTACCGCTTCACCCCCCTCCTTAGAGCAAACCCGGGGGGGGGCTCGATAACACCCACGCATGGCAGCGGGTACCCAGGACCATTTCCTGAAGGGGGGGGGATATCACATCCTCACTTCAGGCTGATTCGCAGGTTAGGCTGCCCAAATCCCACAACAAGACAGGTACGGTGCTGTAGCTGTTAGTAACTGCAAGTATAGTATCAAGTATCAAGTCCCGGGTCCTGGCGGCGATTGTTCGGCATCCAAAGGACCCGTTAACCCATACCAGGCGCACCGGGTGCCGGCTGCGACGGTCACTACCACAGTGGCAGTGGCATACACGGCCAACATAGGCGTCACACGACGACGGAGGTGGTCCCACAGGTCGAAAGCGACCACAAAGATCCATCAGGCTACCCCAAGCTTCCCAAGGCCCGCCGGCTGGGGGAGAGTCCCCACGGGTCCTTCCTCGGGCGCACCATGTCCATATCCACGACGCGAGTCCAGAGTGGTACAGCCGAACGAGCTCCTCCTTAAGGGATCGGGCGGCAAGGCCGTCTTTTCCCTCGCCCTATTACCACGAAGGCCGTACATGAGGGAGTCCTCATGCAGTGTGGGCGGAGGCGTCGACTCCTCAAACCACCAGTTTCCCAGGCAAACTCTCCCCATCCGACTGCAAGTGCGTCTGCGAGTCGGCAGGCTCACACTGGGACTGACAGTGGCGGACCGCTGGGAGTGTAGTCAGGCAACTGGGCTTCCTGCCTGGCGCCATCAGGATCTCCACATCACAGGGAATAGGGCACACGGTATCACGGGCACTCAAACAGAAGAATCTGTACTTAGGTACCGGTCCAAGCTGGACCTTGAGTAAAAGCATGTAAACGGCGACTCAGGGCGCCTTCGTAGTCGATTGGCATCCCGTCGGGGGGGAAAAAACAGTCCACACTTCAGTGATGGGCTGACATACAGATGCACATATCCTGGGGAACAGAAAGACAAGCAATCAGCGGGGTAATAGGCGTGTAAACACACTCTGGACAGAGCGCCAAACCACGCCCTGGTTAGGATAAGGCATGTGCAGGAGGGTGAACAAGAAAACGCCTGAGTTCAGGCCATATATAGTCAGCTGACACACGTCGACTGGTCTGGATCCCGCAAGTGCCATGGGACCAGACCACACACCAAAAAAATCGCAATGCCGATGACAGCGGCATCCGTTGCACAACGTCGTATGGGCTTCAAGGCCCCAAGAGCTCAGAAATATGAAGGTCAGTCGCCCTACCTGGTTTCCCAAGGATTCAGCAGGGGGGGGAGTGACGAATAGAAGAAGAGAGGGGCCATCCTCCCCTGGATTCAGCAGGGGGGGGTATAACGCCACTCTGATGGCAGGTCATCGGAAGATGGAAGAGAGCAAGCAAGTTGGGGACGATCCGTCGACCAAACAAGCCCTCAAAACGCATCAGGGGAGAGCTCAGGGCGCTGATCAGGCACCCCTGGCTGCAATCGCCCGGGTGAGTGCTGCCAAGTCCGAGACATGGATCTTGGTCTTGTGGTTGCGGATGTACTCCATGAAGGGAGTGTTAATCCGCGGCACGAACGAGGAGACGGGTTCCCAGGTGTCGTGGGACGGCCCATAGCCTCGCCAACGAACCTTGAACTCCATGCCTCCGGGTGCCGAGGTTTTGGGACGCTGAGCCAGGATCTTCTCGACGGTATAGTCGTCCTGCTCAGCATAGTCGTCGTCCGAATCAGCCTCATGTGCGGCATAGCTCAGGGACACATGTTGGCCACGGAGGTCGGGTTCCCGCACACGGAGTTGACTCTCGTTGCGCTCCCGGAACTGTCCGTGACCCACCTTGATGCGGTAGGTGTCCTCACCAATCCTGCGGACCACCTCTCCGGGTGTGAACCAGGTTTTGGTGCGGTGGGTGCCCATAAGGCGGGGTCTGATCACCCACACCGGGTCTCCCACCCTGAACTTCTGCGCTGTCGAGCTTGGGGCGGACTTCTGACGCTCAGCATGCTCCTTCTCGAGCTGCTGGCGGATGTCCCGCGCCGTTTGCTCTTGCCGCGCGAAGAATTCCTTGGCATCCATGGCCATGCCATCACCAGACAAGGCAAGTCCCCGACCAAGGGGGTCCCTTCCGAACAGAATCTGGTGAGGGGACAAGCCACCCGGCGTGGGGGTGTCATGATGGGCCTTCAGAGCAGGCCACATCTCCTCAAACCAGTTCCGCCGTGGATTGGTGATGTGAATCTTGCGCAGCTTCTCGAACAGCTGCCGTCCAGCCACTTCAGCACGGCCGTTAGACCGGCTGAGATAGGCGACGCTCTTCGCATGACGTATTCCCATGAGGGAACACATAGCCTTGAACCAGCCACCAGTAAACTGGGGCCCTCGGTCACTGCAAATGGTGCGGGGGATGTCAAAGACGGTCAGCCAATGACGAATCATCATGACTGCCACTTCCTTGGCAAGTAACCCCTTTTTGCGTGCCGGAACGGCTACTACGTAGCCACTGTGGCAATCCACGCAGAGAACCACACAGTCAAAGGTCTCCTTGCCAATGTGCACTTCGGGCATGGAGAAGACGTCCATGGCCACGCTCTCCATGGGCTGGTCAGGAACCGGGGTCCATTGGGCTTCCCCCTTGACGTTCCGGTTATCGAGATTGCAGGCCTGACAGACCGAGCAACCCTTCCTGACCTTCTTGATGGCGGTGTAGAGATTGATATGGTCGATCTCGAACCGGCGCTGCATGTCAAGGGCTTGCTTCTTGACCCCTGGGTGCAGCATGTGGTGGTGCCAAGCTTCACACAGCTCGAGCACCCGGGACTCCGGTACTAGCAGCTTACCATTCCGGTAGAGCTTGCCATCTTCCTCAGTCAGCCCCTTTGGCCACTTCTGCCCGTCGTCAGGGTCGGTCACAGCCCTATACTCAGCCGCAAAGGCCTCAGACTTGGCGTAGTCGTCGGTTCAGTCGTCCTGGAGGCAAGACTCTGGGAAGAGATGCTTGTCGGACTCAGCTCCCTCAGGGGCGAGTACTCTGACCGCTCTGCCCATCCTCATTCCGAGGGGGGCATCCGCAGCCATGAGGACGAAGCATTTCACACCCTCCTCCTCCATCAGGCGCTCCATTTCAATGATCCTCTTGGCTTCAGCGGTTTCAGCCTCATCGCCATGGGCAGAGATGTCCGTCATGCCCTTGCTGGCGGGATAGGCCCACCTGCTGAGACAGTCCGCCACGGTGTTATCCTTTCCAGGAATATACACAACCGTGAGATCGAACTTGGCCAAGGTCTCATGCCATCTTGCCCGTCGGGAGGCGGGACCAGAGGGTGTGTCCACGTGCTCCTTGTGCCACGACTGCAGACTCTGATGGTCGGTGCAGACGGTGATGGGATGGAGGGCTATGTACCCAGCCCATTTCCTGAGAGCCATGACGATGGCATACGCCTCCTTTTCTCGGGGCGTCCACGTCCGTCTCTGGCCTTTCGCCAGGACTCGGCTCCAGAAGGCCACGGGCACGTGCCTCCCGTCGTCAAGCACTTGCTCCAACACAGCGCCTACGGCGTAGTCGGAAGCATCAGTGCGCAGGACGAACCCTCGGTCGGGATCCACGAGGTGCAGACCCACTGCGGATAGCAGCGCCTGCTTCATCCCCTCAAAGGCACGGTCGGAATCAGCATCCCAGACCAGAGCCTTCTTCGACCCCTTCTTGGTCTCCTCTCGGTTGCCCTTGAGCATGGTCGTCATGGGGGCTGCATACTTGGCATACATTTTGATATACCCCGAGTAGTAGTTGCAAAGACCCAGATACGCCCTTAGCTCAGAGACCGTCTTGGGCTTTTCCCAGTGCTCAATCGCAGCCACCTTGCCAGGTATGGGCTTTCGCTGCCCGTTCCCGACTACGTGGCCAGCGAAGACCACCTCGCTTACCGCAATGGTGGCCTTGTCACTGCTGCCCGTGAGTTTGTGCCGAACCAGAAGGTCCAGCACTCGAGTGACGTCCCTCTCATGTGCCTCCAGGAGCTCCTCATACTGGGGTCCCCGGACGCGATGATCACGTCGTCCACGAAGGGGTCCGCACAGTCACGCACCGGCTCAAGCAGGTTCTCCAGCATCCGCTGAAAAGCCGCGTTGCCGTTGGTACCGCCCATCGTCATCACCTTTCACTGGAGAGGTCCAAGTGGGGTGCTCATGGCTGTGCAGGCACGGGACTCCTCGGCGAGAGGCATCTGATGATAACCATGTTTCAGGTCAATCACCGTGAAGATCCTCCGCCGGTGTTGTTTTTTGCAGCATGTCCTCAATGAGGGGCAGCGTATAGCTGTCGTGCTGCGTTTGGGCGTTTAGGCCGCGGTAGTCGACCACGAGCCGCCACTCACCGGCTACCTTCTTGGGGACGACGAAGCACGGAGAGGCCCACTCGGAGTGGCACGGCTCAAGCCAGCCTCTCTCGATGAAGTCACGGAGGATCTTCTCCATGGCCTCCTTCCTCTCGCCCCTCAGGGCAAACTCCCGGTGTCGATACACACGGGGGTCCTGCTTCAGTCGTATCTTGGCCTCGCCATACGGTCCACGCACCGGTGGGGGAAACACAGGCTTTCCGCTGAAGAAGGTGTCCCCATACTTCTGCTTCAGCCTGGCCCTCAATGCCTGGATCTTGGGGCAATCATCGGACTCCGCCTTGGCTTTTCCGGGCACTTGAACCACGGAGCTTACTTGAGGGGTAGCGACCCCACTCGGTTTCGGCTCAGGTGGTCTTCCCAGGTGGCCCAAAGGGCCATCTCTGGTCTTGCCTCGGAACAGATCGCCGTAGGTGGGTGGGTTACCGCCGGGCGGCTCGTCCTGGCTGGACATGTGATCCAGCACCCTCTGTACGAAGGTATTCCCATCATAGGAACCGGAGACGATGGAGTCCACTTCCCACCAGGCTCTGTCCTGGCCCTTGCCCTCACGCTGGTTACCCCAGTCGTGAAGGGGCTGATCCATATACCCCTGAACCAGATCCAGCTCCTCTTCTGTGAGGGGGTTCTCCGATTCTCCGATGTCAACAGGGAGAACCGCAAAGCATTGCTCCCATGGCTCTGCTATGATGCGGTTGACACACACGAAGTCCGTGGCGTCGGCCTGATCAAGGCCCCCATCCACATAGTGGAATTCCGTTGGCCATCTCTGGGGTGGCATGGGCTGTCCCTTAGCGTCCTGATAGACACTCTCTCCAGCCGGTAGGACGACCTTGTTTAAGGTCATGTTGGTCAATGAGACTACCCAATGTCGGGTACTTTCCTCCTCGGTACATCCCATAGGAACAACCAGCACTGCCTTGGAGCGGTCCTTGCGAATCTTCGCTATCGCTCTTGGAATGTCCCAACGGGGGCAATGGATCCACATCAATCCCTGATGCGGACCCCAGTGCTTCTTCCACGCAGAGTCCTGTGCGCTCCACTACTTCTCACAAACCCGAAGATGGGCGGAGGTTCCTGAAGAGAACGCATCCAGGGTCAGATCCGAAGCTCCCAAGTCCGCGACAACCCGGCTTCCCACTTCCGGCATTACGCCGTACTCCTGGTTTGCAGGACCAGTTGGCTCATTGTCCAGCTCGGCCACTTCGAGCTGATTGCGTTCGGGCCGGATCCATTGGCATTCCACATGGTGCTCAGGTGACGAAAGCCACGAGAGCTGGTCGTCCTGGTACAGGGTCATGGAGGCCTTGGCCGGGAGGACGCCGGAGTCCGTCTCCATCATGAAGTCGTACCCAACGATCATGTCCCAGTCCATCTCGGCTTCGTAGAAGCGACCGTGCAGGAGGATTTCCTTGCCGAGGTCTGGGCGGCTCAGCTCACGGTGGTTCACGAACTGCAGCCCAATGGCCGCTTCCTTCGTGCCTCCCACCATGTACTGGCCGTTCGCCACCTTCAGCCTGACAGGTTTCCGACTGTCGGTCAGACACTCTGGTGGTAGTAGGCCAGCCTTGACCAAGTTGACCTGTGCTCCCGTGTCGACCAACACGTCGAAAACCTTTTCCACTTCCCCGCACAAGGCACGGACCTTAAGGTGCAACTGCCGCTCACGGCCAACACGGCGCACGGCGTGCAAGCTCAGGATCTCCGGCCGTTCCAGAAGCTCAACAAGCGACTGGTGCAGGTCGTGGACAATGGGCTCAGGCTGCCCATCTGCAGCATCCAGCCGCGGTCCGGGTGATCCTCCGATACTCTCGGATAGATCTTGCAGTACATCAAACACATTCTTGGTCGCGAAGGACGGACGGGTGCAAGGGTTCGTGCCTTCACTTGCCCTCATCCCGCCTCCGCGACTGGGTGCCGGACCGGGCCTTCCGCCCGCGGCAGTCCCTTTGTGCTTATCGACTCCCGACTGGGATGGTTCGGCGCTTCCCACGTCACCATCCTGCGACCGCCCTAGCTGAGGCCCTTGGCTGCAGGGGCTCCGCTAGGGGGCGTTGGTTGTGGAAGTAGGGGTATTCTCCTCCGCATCAACCTTGTTGACACCCTTCTTCCTTCCCCTTCTAGTCTTCTTGTCCTTGTCCTTGTTCTGGTCATTCTGGTAGTTCTCCTTGTTCTTGTTGTCCGACCTGGGGACCCAGTTCCTCTTGATCTCCTGGATCTCCTTTGCCAACTCGGTCCCCTGCGACATCAGCTTGGAGAGCTCGTCCTTGTCCACCTCCAACTTGGCTTCCCGGATACCCGCGGGCGCACGCTTCTTCGACCCGTGCGCCTTCTTGTAGGCCTCCGTGTCAGCCTGGTGGATGGGGCATGTTCGGTGGTCATGGTTGAAGCCTTTCTTCCTCCCATAACACACGAAACAGCCCTGAGGGTGAGCTCGTATGAACTCCCCAAAGGACAGCGGAGGGTCGCCAATGCGGCGAGGGTCCCTCTTCTCCTTCTTCTTCCAACCCGGCTGCAGGGGCTTCCAGCTTCCCTGTTTGCTCCCTGCGCTCAGGTTGTTGGCCACGAAGGCTCAAACGGCCACTTCGGCGGGCTCATCGTCGTCGTCATCGTCGACGAGAGTCTCATCGCCGCCGGCTCCCGCTGGGTCCATGGCAGCTTCCCCGCCAGGTCCCTCGCCAACGTAGTTGACGTCGCGGTCGCCGGGCCTCAACCCGCGGGTGTGGTGGAGGTTCCGGTACTCTTTGAGCACCTCCTCTCCAACCCACTCCAGGATCTCGTCGCAGCTCATCCGCGCCGGGATGGGCTGCAGACGGATGGTCTGGCCGCTCAACTCACAATCGTCAAGGCGCCACATCGCGGTCTTCTCGCGATCGCCCGAGACGGTGATGAGGAGAGCGTTCCGCAGGGAGTGCCGTTTGACATCCCGGGCCACGTTCTTCCTCATCCAAGCCACGACGTTCGTATGATACTCTTTGGGGAGCATCATCTTGACCGTGTGGTTGGACTTGGCCCGCTTGGCTTCCTCCTTGGTGACCCTCTTGATCCATGCTTCCGGCAGCATGGAGAGCAGGCGAGCCTGCTCGTCACCCTCGTCCCAATCCTCCACGTTGCGGCGGAAGAGGGTGTATTGCCCTCGGAAGTATCGCCAGTCCCGTAGGCGGATCTCCCGTCCATCATGCTGAAGCTTGATGGACTTCCACCGCTTGGCAGCCACCTGCGGAGCGTCCACCCGCTCCTGCTCGTTGAGCCACTTCTTGGCTTCCTTGAGGGTCTTGATCTTCCCCTCCTTGGTTGCCACGAAGTATAGTTCTTGGAGGACTTCCGGCAGGCGGTACCTGAACCGTCTGAGGACATACTTCTCCGCATCAGCGGGATGCATGTCCTCAGTAACGGTTACCCCCCAATCGTCCAGCTTCTCCAAGAAGGAGTCGAGGTTGAGCGGGTTGCCGTCGTACATGGGGGGCTTGATGTCCTTCAAGTCTTCCCACACGGCGGCATCCGCGGCCTTAGAGACCATGAACGCCGGCCGCGAGGTCGACCGAGGTTCCCATCGGCCTCTCCCACGGACTCCCACGGCTGCCACGTCCATCTCCTCCATGGAATCCCTGTGGCTACGCTGTGGTTCCTCCATGTACGCTGAACCCAGATGTTCACGCCGTACTCCTTCCATGTACGCCTCCTCATCACGGCGCCGGCGGCTGCGTTCAGCGGCCTCCCGTCGTACACCACGCGGCGGGCTGATGTCGAACTCCTCCAGGTCCAGGTCCAGGTCCTCACCTCCACCGACGTCCCATTCCACGTCTCCTCCGGGGACCTCATCCCTGAGTCCACCATAACGTCCGCCAACCGTGGGGATTGGCTCCGGGTCTGGTGCTGGGCGTCGGGGGCGTACCGGTGTCCGCGGTGGAGCACGGCGGTTGTGGTAGTCCGCCCTGAGCCACTCATCACGCCAGTCCTCACTGCCACTGCCGGGCGGCACGCGCTCGTTGCGGCGGCCCGCGCTGTGGTGAGAGGGGGCGGTGAGAGAGGGGGCACTAGCGCTGGGGCGACTCCTGGGGGCTCCGCCGGGGGCGTGGGGTCTGCCTGGACCTGGTCCGGGTCCCCAGCCGTCGTCCGACGAGCCAGACTCCAGGGGTGGGTGGTCGCTGCCGACGCTCCCACGGGCTTCCAGCGCGTCCAGCCTCTGCTGCAGGCCGCTGATGACCTTGTTCAGCGACCTGGTCTCGCCCCTGGCGATGTCCAGCAGCTTCTGGGTGGCGGTGGCAACCCCGGCGCTCTTGACCATTTCGATCTTGGCGATGTCCAGCTCTCTCTGCGCGCGCGCGGCGACCCTGGCAATGCGAGTCATCTCGCCCTTGCCCGTGTCTACCTCGCGCTCGAGGAACTGGACCCTCCTGCGGAGGTAGACAATCCACCGCCAGGTGGTATCCGGGTCGCCGTTCCCTGGGGGGTCGTCGGGGTCCCCAGGGGGTCCTCCAGGAGGGCCTCCGCCGGGTCCGCCCGGTCCAGGGGGTCCTCCCCGCCCGGTGGTCCGCCTCCAGGGGGTCCACTTGGTGGGCGCCCTCCAGGGGGTCCTGATGGTCCTCCGCCAGGGGGTCCCGGTGGGTCTCCGCCGGGTCGCTTCGGTGGGTCCGAGGATGGGCGCTTCTTCGTGATGTCGAAGTCCATGTCGTCATCCTCGTCCATGTCGCCCCACCTGGGCGTCTCGGTCTTGGAAGACTCCGAGCTCCGGTAGGGAGGAGGGAGATCCTCATCCTCACCTTCCGGCTCCATGGGGACGTCTCCGCCTCCTCCGCCCGTCCAAGCCACCACTTGGCGATGTCGGCGGCCTCGTTCATCCCCGTCACTGGCGGTGAAGAAGGGGTCACTGTCGTGGGGGTGTCCACCCGCTGGCCTGCGCGGCCTCTCGGGGGTCTTCCCCTTGCCCTTCCTTCGTTGATGGGCAGTGGGGCCACTGCTCCCACTGCTGCCCGTGTCCGCCTCATCCAGCGTCATCTTGCAGGAGGCGTCCCCTTCGAAACGTTTTCGAAGGGTCTCCACTCGTGATCCTTGCGGGGGAGTCTCGCGGCGGAGTTTGGCCTCTGCCTCCTCCATTGCGGCGGCGGTGGCTGCGGCAGCCCGCACTTCGGCTTCCTCCCGAGCACGAGCCGCCTCGGCTTCTCGGGCCTGCTGCAGCCGCGTCTTCTCCGCTTCCAACGCCGCCAGCTCCGCCTCTGTCTTGGCCCTCTCCTCAGCGACCTTCCGTCGTGCGGCCTCGATGGCGTCCTTCTTGGCGGCGTCCGCCTGGGCCTTAGCCATCGCTTCGGCGTGGGCCCTTTCCTCCGCCTCCTTCTTTGCCCTCTCTTGGGCCAGCGCCTCTTTTCAGCGCCTTCACCTCGGCCTCCTTGCAGGCAATGGCCTCCTGCGTCAGGCGGGCTTCCTCGTCGGCTGCCGCCCACACACTCTCCACCTGGGCAATCGCTGCCTCACGGGCGGCTGCGGCCGTGAGTCCGGCCGCAATGGCCGCCACGGTGGTGGCGTGTATGGCCATGCCATGCGCCCACTCCGCAGCCTCCTGCTGGGCGATGGCCGCGGCGCCCTCCACGGCAGCGTTCCGCTGCGTGGCCCGTTGCCGGGCAACCCGAAGGTTGCAGGGCACCCCACAGGCGCGCTCACAGGCGCGCGCCACGTCCCTTTGGTCGGGAGCGACGCTGCTGCTGGAGCTGGCCTGGTCGGCCGGCATCCTCCCGCGGCGGGCTGACTCCACGTCGCTGCTGGGGCCTGACTTCCTCAGGAGCAGCGGATGGGGCTTGGCCTTGGTCTGCTTGGCGACTTGGAAGTAGTCGCCAAGGGTGGTGGAGCCGGGGTGGTGACCGCCATTGGCCCGTTGGGGACTGGGGGCTGGGGTTCCGCCCTTGGCGCCTTGGGCGGCTTCGGCGGCCAGGGATTCCTGGTACTCCCGCCACTTCCGGTCCCGCTTCCTGTCCCCGGCGGACCGCTTCTGCTTCCCCGGAGACGCGCTGTTGCTGCTGCCCTGCAGCCTGCGCTCGCTCCCCGGTTCCGGGAAGTTCTTCTCGATCATGTCCCACATGGAGACGTTGATCGAGGCGCCCGACGGGTACTCGTTGGGCTTCTCGTCCTCCTCAATCCCGTCGGGGCGCAGCCCTTCGCCGGGCCTGTCCGGCCGGGTCCAGGTCCTCCAGCGCTTGTGGCGGAAGTGGTACTCATACCCTTCCGCCCGCAGCCACTCCTCCACTGCCCGCAGGCGGTCCTCGCCCATGTCCTCGCGGAGCTCGAAGCTCCCAGGCATGCCGCCTTCGCACTGGGGATTGCTGTGGCGGTACTGCTGACCCCACAGCAACCCACGCAGTAGGCGCGCCGCATGGGGGTGGGGCTGCAGCCAGGTCTTGCCCGCCTCGTCCCAGTTCACGATCGGTGTTCTCGATGGAGTGGTCCTGGGGTGGTTGTTGAGGTGGGTGACGTAGCACTGGACTGGGAGTGCGGCCGGTGCTGGTCGGCCGGTCGTTGTGGAAGTGGTTGACGCGACTGGGTGTGCGGCCTTGCTGGTCGGCCGATAGGACTCGCTGATGAGGGAGTCCTGGTCAGTCCACCTCCTTCACGGTCGCGGCGCGGTCAGGGCGATGCTCTGGACGGCGCTGCGGGCTCCGTGACGAACTCGGCGCTGTCGCTGGGCGGCGCTGCGAGCCGCTGCGCGAACTGCGAGCTGCGAGCTGCGAGCTGCTACGCCGCGCTGCTCGGGGTTTATGGCCCCGAGTGGCACGCAAGGGATGGGTAACCCCGCGGCGGTGAAACGCTTTTGACGCGTTCCCGTGGGGGGCCTGGCCACGGGACGCTGCGGTGGACACGCGCAAGTGAGCAGGCAGGCAAAGCACTACGCTCACAGGGGCATCAATGCGCTCATGTCATGTGACAAAGCGTTTCAGGATCCTTGCCACTCTGCAACAAGGGAACAAAAGTATGTACAGCAACACATCAGGATATGTACACATGGGGTTGAGACTGGACTGGGGTAAGGGCATAGCAGGACAATAGACACTGAGTCCCAACTCGTATCCCAATCCCAGGTCCGACCCTCACAGTGGCTGGTGGGGGCGGGGGCTCAAACACAACCCATGCCCTGCTCAGTCCGGACCCCCAAACCCTGCCAATAGGGGGGGCGTCCCGCCCAGCCACAGGCGAGTTCCTGAGAACCAAGGGGGCCCCAAGGCCAACCCACAGTCGCTCCCCATGCTCCCTGAACGACAGGTTCCAACTCCTCTCTGAGTTAGAGATATGGCTCCGCCATTATCCCCTAGGAGTTGGTAGCTGAAAATGGGCTGTTTCAGCCCAAACTGAAATTGGCTCAAAAATCTCCAAATATGACCCCTGGTCCGGACCCGCCAGAGGTAGGGATGAGGCAACTGACCCTATGCCCTTCGAGTACGAACTCCGTGGAGCCCTCACCCAACCTGGTTCCCTCTGAGGTCCCGGCATCAGGGCACCACGGGTTCGTCAAGTGGGGTCATGATGCCAATATCACCAAAATTGGCATCATTCTCACGCGTGGCTCACCCGGCCAGGGCAAGGCCAATGGCTCACAGGGTAGGAGACAGGACCTAGGACCTATATCTGAGTGCACAACGTAAAATTAGGTCCGGGCTCCCTGTGGGCAGAGAGATATGGGGCCGCCAATTGACCACACGGGTGGGTGAAATTGGGGTCCCAAAAGGGGGTCATTTTGGCTGCTCGAAATGAGCCAAAATTTGGGGGTGCTCCCAATAGTATATCTCCACGCCGTCATGGAGATCGGATCCGCCATTCCATACGCCATCCACCGGGAGTCCAACGAAGACTCCCATAAACTTGGCCCTCAAAGATCTCCATGCCACTCGGCGTCGTGACAATCCCAATTGGGTCCACAAATGCCAAAATGGCAAAATTGTCCACACTCACTTTTGGCTAGCACCTTAACGAAGGTTGCTCCGCTTCGCCCACGTGGTGTGCGAGCCATGGGGACCAATATACATAACACCCATGTCATATATGGTCCATTGGTCCATCCGTCCGGCGTGCACGGGTGGGCTCAACATAGTGCACGGCGGGCAGAAAAAGTGGAAAATTGCTCAAAATGGCCGAAAATGCGCACACTCATGGTTGGGGCAAATGAGGCACATGCCCGACTTGGACTGGAGTGTGCCATAGGATTGGTATCAAGTTATATGTGTCCAACATATCTTTTGGGCGTCGCCCAACTCCTCCGGTTTTGGGAATGGCAGGGTCGCCAAGAGAAAGATGTCCTTGAATTATGCCCTAGGTCTTTTGATGTATTCCTGCAAGTTGGTTTTGTAGTGGAAAACCCCAAACCAAAGCAGCAAGTAGAGCAAGGACTGAATATGGATCGAATCAATGAAATCAATGATTGGTTTTGGAATCCAGTGTAACACAGAAGGGCTGCAGATAGACAAAGCAGGTATATGAACATAGATTCAATCACAAATGGGTAAAGCAAAAGGTTTTATATGAAAATTGGTCAGACTCTAGCCTCAGAGGTTGCAATAGGCACTTCATGTGCACTCTTTTGGGTGAAATGGTGCTGGTTAGGACTGAGGGGCATAGATGTCAGGACCACACAGAAAATGACTTGGCCAAGCAACTGAATTCAGAAACAGTTACAAAGTAGGACCACAATAAGTGGTAGAATCAATTGAGTATAGGGGTCTTGGGGTGGGAGACCACTTAGGCTTAACCTCCAAGGCCCACAAGCATGGAATGCCTGATTTATTTTGGTATGACCTCCATGAAGGAAGGTACCTCCGCTCAGTTGAGTGGTAGGGGTGAACTTCGTGGGGGGGGCTAGGGTCACAACCCTAGTTACTTTGAGAAAGTGTACTTTAGGCTACAAAAGAGAGATAAAAACACTTAAGTTTGTCTCAGCATCAACAAAGGGTTTTAAGGGGGGCTTAGCCTGGATCAAGCCCTCCAAGAAAGACATGGCAGTGACTTTTTCTTACTCCCCCCTGGAGTACTAGTTGATCGAGCTAGTAGGACCAAGGAAAAAGGCTCAAATATTCCCAAAATTACCTTAAAAAAAATGCATTAAACTTACCAAAAACATTCTCATCACTTCATAGAAGCCTATCACACTGTAGGGACCCTTGAAAAACAGTGTAATGTACCGTGAATGATGTCCCTTCGAAGGGGCATTCCTCAAAAGTCGCCGGCGTGAGGCGAAAACTTTTGGAAAAAAAAAGTGTGGGGGCAGTGGGAATTGAACCCAGGACTCCCTGTCCAGAGCACATGTGTCTGTCCACTAGGGTACAGTCGAACGCTCTAATGCGGACGGTTATCGCCGTATAAACAACGTTTTAGTAAACGTCCTGACCAAGGGCCAGGGCGGAGCAATACTCCCAATGGAGGACACAAACCCTCAGGAGCTGAAAGAAATAGAAAGTGGAACCAGCAGGGAGTGATTCCTGCGGTTTTGCGGAAGGGGTTGCGATTTAGCAAGTGAAATCGTTGAAAATCGACGAAACCACGCGGGAAATCGTCATTTTTACACATAACTTAAAGTCGCAGACAAGCGCAAACGAAGCGGACGCCAAGAAAAGGGTTGCGCAAGCGAAAACGGCTTTTGGAAAAGAAGGTATGAGCCGTAGTTTTTAAAGTTTTAAAGAAAATTTTTGCACAGTTGCATGAAAAATTTTATAAACTTCAGAGTAAAGAATTCAAAATCAGCCCACACCACAGAGCAGTTCAACAACCCGTCTCTCAGGTATGTCTGTGTCACTTCACACTCGCGCATTGCGTTCGTGTTGGTTGTTCCGTCAAAACGTTAGGGTTGTCAACGCTGTGCTCGTTGGGGGGTCGGGTGTTCATCTCTCGTGCTCTGCACAGGCGAAAGCAGGAATGAAAGGTATGTGATGCGGATGGAGCGCGCAGCGCGCACGTAGGGTTAGAATATGCGCTGTGCTCGCGATGCATGTGCCTAATCTAGGCATCCACACGCTGTATCGCTTCACCTGTATCCCTAATCCACCCTTGTCTCCTTCTTCACAGGTAAGCGTTTGTACGTGTGCGGCCGTAGCGTTCAAGTTGAGTTGCTTAAAACGCTTAGGTTTGTTTTGTGTTCGTTTCAATGCGGCATTCGCACGATGCATGGTGAGTAAGGTAGGTTAGCCCAGGAGGAGCTCACCTCCTCATTGAGTCTGTGGTTACGCCTCCCTTCCCTGCGTGCACATGATGCATTAAAGGGTAGGCCACGCGAATTGCGCACGGTAAACCTTGTTTAGGTTACCCAGAAGTTCCTCCTTACTGACGTGTTCCCGTGGGGGGCCGGCCACGGGACGCTGCGGTGACACGCACAGGTGAGCAGGCAGGCAAGGCACTACGCTCACAAGGGCATCAATACGCCTGTGTCATGTGACAAAGCGTTTCAGAATCCTTGCCACTCTGCAAAGAGGGAACGAAAGTATGTACAGCAACACATCAGGATATGTACACATGGGGTTAAGACTGGACTGGGGTAAGGGCATCAAGGGACAATAGACACTGAGTCCCGACTCATATCCCAATCCCAGGTCCGACCCTCTCAGTGGCTGATGGGGGCGGGGGCTCAAACACAACCCATGCCCTGCTCAGTCCGGACCCTGAAACCCTGCCAATGGGAGAAGTGTCCCGCACAGCCACAGGCGAGTTCCTGGGAACCAATGGGTTCCAAGGCCAACCAACAGTGGCTCCCTATGCTCCCTTAACGGCAGGTCCCAACTCCACTCTGAGCCAGAGATATGGCCCCGCCATTATCACCCAGGAGTTGGTAGCTGAAAATGGGCTGTTTCAGCCCAAACTGAAATTGGCTTGAAAAACTCCAAAATTGACCCCTCGTCCGGACCCGCCAGAGGTAGGAACGAGGCAACTGACCCTATGCCCTTCGAGTACGAACTCCCTGGAGCCCTCACCCAACCTGGTTCCCTCTGAGGTCCCGGCATCAGGGCAACACGGATGAGTCAAGTGGGGTCATGATGCCAAAATCACCAAAATTGGCGTCATTCCCACGCGTGGCTCGCTCGGCCAAGGTAAGGCCAATGGCTCACAGGGTAGGAGGCAGGACCTAGGACTTATATCTGAGTGTACAACTTGGATTTAGGTCCGGGCTCCCTATGGGCTTAGAGAAATGGGGCCGCCAATTGACCACACGGAAGGGGGAAATTGGGGTCCCAAAATTGGGTCATTTTGGCTGCCTGAAATGAGCCAAAATTCGGTGTGCTCCCAATAGTATATCTCCACGCCGGCTTGGAGATCGGATCCGCCATTCCATACGTGATCCACCGGGAGTCCAACGGAGACTCCCATGTCCTTGGCTCTCAAAGATCTCCATGCCACTCGGCGTGGTGATGATCCCAATTGGGTCCACAAATGCAAAAATGGCAAAATTGCCCATACTCAATGTGACCTAGCGCCTTGACGAAGGCGGCTCCGCTTCGCCCACGTGGTGTGTGGACCATGGGGACCATTACCCATAACACCCATGTCATATATGGTCCATTGGTCCATGCGTCCGGCGTGCACGAAGGTTAGAACATGGGGCACGGCGGGCAGCGAAAGTGGAAAAATGCTCAAAATGGCCAAAATTGCGCACACTCATGGTTAGGGCAAATGAGGCACATGCCCGACTCGGACCGGAGTGTGCCATGGGATTGGTATCAAGTCATATATGTCCAACATATCTTTGGGGCGTCGCCCAACTCCTCCGGTATTGGGAATGGCAGGGTCGCCATGTGAGCCCATGATTTGGGATAGTCCCAAATCGCCAACATGGCGGCCACGGTATGCCAAGCCTAAGAGGAGTTATTCGCCGGGTCCAAGATATGTTGGCTACCGAAGTATGTACCCTCATAACATACTTGGGTCATGATGTCAATTGAGCGCAACGTTGAGATACAAGGTCGCCACTTGACATCATGACGGGCCAAAAACGGCAAAATTGGCACAAAGACAAACCAAAGTGCCTTGAAAGGCGCACAATTATATTATAATATCTTTGGCTTGGATCGTGCAATCAACTAATCCTTCTAAACACAATGACTTGACACCAATGACCTTCGATCCCACATATGTGCTCCACTTGGGGCGCCTTGAAAGGTTACGAGCGCTGCTTCCCAAGTGGGCACATGAAAATATGGAAAAATGTAAAATACACACCTTGCTCCCAACGCATCGCTTCGGGATCACCACACAAGCTTCCCTTCACGAAGGTTAGGCTTGCAATTGACCGTAGGGAGCACGGAGAAGGGGCTTGCACAATATGAGGTCCATTGGCGGGCTTGTCTTGGAGCAATGGACCCGCCAAATGGGCACGCAACACAACACATGGCACATACCAAATATTGCCCAAAAAGGTGGCTCCCACCACGATATGTCATGCCCCTCCAAGGGCATAACTTTGTGTCAATCGGTCATAGGAACTCAAGGAGAGTTCCTATGCAACACCAACACTTGCGCGCTACACTCGAAAGTTATCTTAACGCACGCAATGTCATGGCCAATGAGTTATAACGCAAACTCTACCCTATTGACCATGATCCATTACACTAGCGCGCACGTGCGGAGACGCAAGGCATATTCTGCTTCCTAAATTACGTCGGGAGTATTGTGAATACATCCCACGTTTTCTTATCGTAGTTCCTCGCAAGCAACACGAGATATGACCTTCACAAGTGGCCTCACGAATCAACTTTATTTTGCCCATATCTTTAAGACAAATGGAGGGCAGGATGAAAGGGAAGTTGATTCGTGCATACGGAAGCACGTAGGTCCACTCGAAAGAGGTCAAATCAAGTGCGGGGATGTCGAAGTCGAAAATCCGATTTCGACATCCTGAAAAATTCGGATTAAGGTTGCGAGTATTAATTATGAAAATGGCGGAAGCATCCATGCAGTTCCTGGCGACTTTGGAGCCTTCGTCGCGGATAGCGTTAAAATTTCCATTATAAATAGTTAAACTGGCGGTTACGGTAAAGTCGCGAACCAACCGCCAGCAGTCAAAACAGTGAGTATCAGAACGGAAGCATAAAAATTGACGGAAACAATATGAAAATAAGACCCTGTTGATTCCTGATATTCTGATACACAAATCCCCGCTGGCGGTGCATCGGTTGCCGATGCGGGGCTTCACGGCACGGAACACGCCGTGCATGGGGTTAGTGGACCGGAGACCGGTTGTATGCCGTAACCTGGCCATGGGGTTCTGGGTACCGCTTCACCCCCCTCCTTAGAGCAAACCTTGGGGGGGGCTCGATAACACCCACGCATGGCAGCGGGTACCCAGGACCACTTCCTGAAGGGGGGGGGTGTCACACCTCACCTCAGTAAGCCACAGTAAGATAGGTATCCCACAGTAGGACAGGTATGCTGCTGTAACAGCTCGTAGCACATGTATAGTATCAAGTATCAAGCCCCGGGTCCTGGCGGCGATTGTTCGGCATCCAAAGGACCCGTTAACCCATACCAGGCGCACCGGGTGCCGGCTGCTACGGTCACCACCACAGCGGCAGTGGCATACACGGCCAACATAGGCGTCACACGACGGCCGAGGTGGCCCCACACGTCGAGAGCGACCACAAAGATCCATCAGGCTACCCCAAGCTTCCCAAGGCCCGCCGACTGGGGAGAGTCCCCACGGGTCCTTCCTCGGGCGCACCATGTCCATATCCATACGACGCGAGTCCAGAGTGCCATAGTCGAACTCCTTACGAACCCCAAATCGTAAGGGAACTCCTCCTGAAGGGATCGGGCATCAAGGCCGTCTTTTCCCTCGCCCTACTACCACGAAGCGTGGCCATACATGAGGGAGTCCTCATGCAGTGTGGGCGGAGGCGTCGACTCCTCAAACCACCAGTTTCCCAGGCAGACTGACCGAGGTCAGGAGCACCGGAGGCCGCCATCCGAATGCAAGTGCGTCTGCAAATCGGTAGGCTCACACTGGGACTGACAGTGGCGGACCGCTGGGAGTGTAGTCAGGCAACTGGGCTTCCCGCCTGGCGCCATCAGGATCTCCACACATCACAGCGAATAGGGCAACACGGTATCACGGGCACTCAAACAGTAGAATCTGTAATCAAGTACTGGTCGAGGCTGGACCAGGCTGTAAAAATATGTACACGGCGACTCAAGGCGCCTCTGTATCCCGATTCGTGGTGAAAAACAGTCCATCCCTCAGCGATGGGCTGATGACACTTAACATACAGATGCACATATCCTGGAGGGCAGAAAAACAAGCAACAATCTGGGTAAATAGGCGTGTAAACACACTCAGAACAGAGTGCCAAACCACGCCACGGTCAGGATAAGGCAAATGCAGGAGGATGGACAGGATAACGCCTGCGTTCAGGCATATATAGTCTCGAGACACACGTCGACTGGTCTGGATTCCGCAAATGCCATGGAACCAGACCACACACCAAAAAATCGCAATGCCGATGACAGCGGCATCCGTTGCGCAACGTCGTATGGGCTTCAAGGCCCCAAGAGCTCAGAATTATGAAGGTCAGTCGCCCTACCTGGTTTCCCAAGGATTCAGCAGGGGGGGGAGTGACGAATAGAACTGAAAGAGAGGGGCCATCCTCCTCTGGATACAGCAGGGGGGGGTATATGGCCACTCTGTCACCGAAAGATGGGAGAGGGCAAGCAAGTAAGGGACGATCCGTCGGCTGCACAAGCGCCTCAAAACGCATCAGGGGAGAGCTCAGGGCGCTGATCAGGCACCCCTGGCTGCAATCGCCCGGGTGAGTGCTGCCAAGTCCGAAACGTGGATCTTGGCCTTGTGCTTGCGGATGTACTCCATGAAGGGAGTATTGACCCGCGGCACAAACGAGGAGACGGGTTCCCAGGTGTCGTGGGACGGCCCATAGCCTCGCCAACGAACCTTGAACTCCAGACCTCCGGGTGCCGAGGCCTTCGGACGCTGAGCCAGGATCTTCTCGACAGTATAGTCGTCCTGCTCGGCATAGTCGTCGTCCGAATCGGCCTCATGTTTGGCGTAGTCCAGGGACACATGTCGGCCACGGAGGTCGGGTTCCTGCACACGGAGGTGACTCTCGTGGCGCTCCCGGAACTGTCCGTGACCCACCTTGATGCGGTATGTGTCCTCACCAATCCTGCGGACCACCTCGCCGGGTGTGAACCAGGTCTTGGTGCGGTGGGTGCCCATGGGGCGGGGTCTGATCACCCACACCGGGTCTCCCACCCTGAACTTCTGCGCTGTCGAGCTCGGGGCGGACTTCTGACGCTCAGCATGCTCCTTCTCAAGCTGCTGGCGGATGTCCCGCGCCGTTTGCTCTTGCCGCGCGAAGAACTCCTTGGCATCCATAGCCATGCCATCACCAGACAAGGGAAGTCCCCTACCCAGGGGGTCCCTGCCAAACAGAATCTGGTGAGGGGACAAACCGCCTGGGGTGGGGGTGTCATGATGGGCCTTCAGAGCAGGCCACATCTCCTCGAACCAGTTCCGCCGTGGATTGGTGATGTGGATCTTGCGCAGCTTCTCGAACAGCTGCCGTGCAGCCACTTCAGCACGGCCGTTAGACCGGCTGAGATAGGCGACGCTCTTGGCATGACGTATTCCCATGAGGGAACACATAGCCTTGAACCAGCCACCAGTAAACTGGGGCCCTCGGTCACTGCAAATGGTGCGGGGGATGTCAAAGACGGTCAGCCAATGACGAATCATCATGACTGCCACTTCCTTGGCAAGCAACCCCTTTTTGCGTGCCGGAACGGCTACAACGTAGCCGCTGTGGCGGTCCACACAGAGAACCACACAGTCAAAGGTCTCCTTGCCAATGTGCACTTCGGGCATGGAGAAGACGTCCATGGCCACGCTCTCCATGGGCTGGTCAGGAACCGGGGTCCATTGGGGTTCCCCCTTGACGCTCCGGTTGTCGGGATTGCAGGCCTGACAGACCGAACAACCCTTCCTGACCTTCTTGATGGCGGTGTAGAGAACGATATGGTCGATCTCGAACCGACGCTGCATGTCAAGAGCTTGCTTCTTGACCCCTGGGTGCAGCATGTGGTGGTGCCAAGCTTCACACAGCTCGAGCACGCGGGACTCCGGGACTAGCAGCTTACCATTCCGGTAGAGCTTGCCATCTTCCTCGGTCAGCCCCTTTGGCCACTTCTGCCCGTCGTCAGGGTCGGTCACAGCTCTATACTCGGCCGCAAAGGCCTCAGACTTGGCGTAATCGTCGGTCCAGTCGTCCTGGAGGCAAGACTCTGGGAAGAGGTGCTTGTCGGACTCCACTCCCACAGGGGGTGCCGGACCGGGCCTTCCGCCCGCGGCACCCACAGGGGCGAGTACACTGACCGCTCTGCTCACCCTCGAAGCGAGGGGGGCATCTGCGGCCATGACGACGAAGCATTTGGCACCCTCCTCCTCCATCAGGCGCTCCATTTCAATGATCTTCTTGGCTTCAGCGGTCTCAGCCTCATCGCCATGGGCAGAGACATCCTGCATGCCCTTGCTGGCGGGATAGGCCCACCTACTGAGACAGTCCGCCACGGTGTTATCCTTTCCAGGAATATAAACAACCGTAAGGTCGAACTTGGCCAAGGTCTCGTGCCATCTTGCCCGTCGGGAGGCGGGACCTGAGGGGGTGTCCACGTGCTCCTTGTACCACGACTGCAGACTCTGATGGTCGGTGCAGACGGTGACGGGATGGAGGGCTATGTACCCAGCCCATTTCCTGAGAGCCATGACGATGGCATACGCCTCCTTTTCACGGGGCGTCCACGTCCGTCTCTGGCCTTCCGCCAGGACTCGGCTCCAGAAGGCCACGGGCACGTGCCTCCCATCGTCAAGCACTTGCTCCAACACAGCCCCAATGGCGTAGTCGGAAGCGTCGGTGCGCAGGACGAACCCTCGGTCGGGATCCACGAGGTGCAGACCCACTGCGGATAGCAGCGCCTGCTTCATCCCCTCAAAGGCCCGGTCAGACTCTTCAGTCCAGACCAAAGCCTTCTTGGACCCCTTCTTGGTCTCCTCTCGGTTGCCCTTGAGCATGGTCGTCATGGGGGCTGCATACTCGGCATACATTTTGATATACCCCGAGTAGTAGTTGCAGAACCCCAGATACGCCCGTAGCTCAGAGACCGTTTTGGGCTTTTCCCAGTGCTCAATCGCCGCCACCTTGCCGGGTATGGGCTTTCGCTGCCCGTTCCCGACTACGTGGCCAGCGAAGACCACCTCGCTTACCGCAATGGTGGCCTTGTCACTGCTGCCCGTGAGCTTGTGCCGAACCAGAAGGTCCAGCACTCGAGTGACGTCCCTCTCGTGTGCCTCCAGGAGCTCCTCGTAGCTCATGCTGGGGTCCCCGGACGCGATGATCACGTCGTCCACGAAGGGGTCCGCACAGTCGCGCACCGGCTCAAGCAGGTTCTCCAGCATCCGCTGAAAAGCCGCATTGCCGTTGGTGACGCCCATGGGCATCACCTTCCACTGAAGAGGTCCAAGTGGAGTGCTCATGGCTGTGCAGGCACGGGACTCCTCGGCGAGAGGCATCTGATGATAACCATGTTTCAGGTCAATCACCGTGAAGATCCTCCGCCGGTGTTGCTTTTGCAGCATGTCCTCGATGAGGGGCAGCGTATAGCTGTCATGCTGCGTTTGGGCGTTCAGGCCGCGGTAATCGACCACGAGCCGCCACTCACCGGCAACCTTCTTGGGGACGACGAAGCAGGGAGAGGCCCACTCGGAGTGGCACGGCTCAAGCCAGCCTCTCTGGATGAAGTCACGGAGGATCTTCTCCATGGCCTCTTTCCTCTCGCCCCTCAGGGCAAACTCCCGGTGACGATACACACGGGGGTCCTGCTTCAGTCGTATCTTGGCCTCGCCATACGGTCCACGCACCGGTGGGGGAAACACAGGCTTGCCGCTGAAGAAGGTATCACCATACTTCTGCTTCAGCCTGGCCCTTAATGCCTGGATCTTGGGGCAGTCATCGGACTCCGCCTTGGCTTTTCCGGGCACTTGAACCACGGAGCTTACTTGAGGGGTAGCGACCCCGCTCGCTTTCGGCTCAGGTGGTCTTCCCAGGTGGCCCAAAGGGCCATCTCTGGTCTTGCCTCGGAACAGATCGCCGTAGGTGGGTGGGTTACCGCCAGGCGGCTCGTCTTGGCTGGACATGTGATCCAGCACCCTCTGCACGAAGGTATTCCCGTCATAGGAACCGGAGACGATTGAGTCCACTTCCCACCAGGCTTTGTCCTGGCCTTTGCCCTCACGCTGGTTTCCCCAGTCGTGAAAGGGCTGATCCATATACCCCTGAACCAGATCCCACTCCTCTTCAGTGAGGGGGTCTTCGGAGTCGGATTCTTCGATGTCAACAGGGGGAACCGCAAAGCATTGCCGCCATGGCTCTGCTATGATGCGGTTGACACACACGAAGTCCGTGGTGTCGGCCTGATCAAGGCCCCCATCCACATAGTGGAATTCTGTTGGCCATCTCTGGGGTGGCATGGGCTGTCCCTTAGCGTCTTGATAGACACTCTCTCCAGCCGGTAGGACGACCTTGTTTAAGGTCATGTTGGTCAATGAGACTACCCAATGTCGGGTACTTTCCTCCTCGGTGCATCCCATAGGAACAACCAGCACTGCCTTGGAGCGGTCCTTGCGAATCTTCGCTATCGCTCTTGGAATGTCCCAACGGGGGCAATGGATCCACATCAAGCCCTGATGCGGACCCCAGTGCTTCTTCCACGCAGAGTCCTGTGCGCTCCAGTACTTCTCACATACCCGAAGATGGGCGGAGGTTCCTGAAGAGAACGCATCCAGGGCCAGATCCGACGCTCCCAGGTCCGCAACCACTCGGTTCGCCACTTCCGGCCTTACGCCGTACTCCTGATTCGCTGGCCCAGTGGGCTCAGTGTCCAGCGCGGCCACTTCGAGCTGATTGCGTTCGGGGTGGATCCATTGGCATTCCACATGGTGCTCAGGTGACGAAAGCCACGAGAGTTGGTCGTCCTGGTACAGGGTCATGGAAGCCTGGGCCGGGAGGACGCCGGAGTCCGTCTCCATCATGAAGTCGTACCCGACGATCATGTCCCATTCCATCTCGGCCTCGTAGAAGCTACCGTGCAGGAGGATTTCCTTGCCGAGGTCTGGGCGGCTCAGCTCACGATGGTTCACGAACTGCAGCCCAATGGCCGCTTCCTTCGTGCCTCCCACCATGTACTGGCCGTTCGCCACCTTCAGCCTGACAGGCTTCCGACTGTCGGTCAGACACTCTGGTGGAAGTAGGCCAGCCTTGACCAAGCTGACTTGAGCTCCCGTGTCGACCAACACGTCGAAAACCTTTTCCACTTCCCCGCATAGGGCACGGACCTTAAGATGCAACTGCCGCTCGCGACCGACACGGCGCACGGCGTGCAAACTCAGGATCTCCGGCCGTTCCAGAAGCTCCACAAGCGACTGGTGCAGGTCGTGGACAATGGGCTCAGGCTGCCCATCTGCAGCATCCAGCTGCGGTCCGGGTGATCCTCCGATACTCTCGGATAGATCCTGTAGTACATCAAACACGTTCTTGGTCGCGAAGGACGGACGGGTGCAAGGGTTCGTGCCTTCACTTGCCCTCACCCCGCCTCCGCGACTGGGCGCCAGACCGGGCCTTCCGCCCGCGGCAGTCCCCTTGTGTTTACCGACTCCCGACAGGGACGGATCGGCGCTTCCCACGTCACCATCCTGCGACCGCCCTAGCTGGGGCCCTTGGCTGCAGGGGCTCCGCTAGGGGGCGTCGGTTGTGGAAGAGGGGGTGTTCTCCTCGGCCTCAACGTCGTTGACGCCCTTCTTTCTTCCCCCTTTACCTCCTCCTTTACCCTTCTTGTCCTTGTCCTTGTTCTGGTCATTCTGGTAGTTCTCCTTGTTCTTGTTGTCCGACCTGGGGACCCAGTTCCGCTTGATCTCCTGGATCTCCTTGGCCAACTCGGTTCCCACCGACGACATCAGCTTGGCCAGCTCGTCCTTGTCCACCTCCATCTTGGTTTCCCGGATACCCGCGGGCGCACGCTTCTTCGACCCGTGCGCCTTCTTGTAAGCCTCCGTGTCGGCCTTGTGGACGGGGCATGTTCGGTGGTCATGGTTGAAGCCTTTCTTCCTCCCATAACACACGAAACAGCCCTGCGGGTGAGCTCGTACGAACTCCCCAAAGGACAGCGGAGGGTCGCCAATACGGCGAGGGTCCCTCTTCTCCTGCTTCTTCCAACCTGGCTGCAGGGGCTTCCAGTTTGCTGGCTTGGTCCCCGCGCTCAGGTTCTTGGCCACGAAGGCACACACGGCCATTTCGGCGGGCTCATCGTCGTCGTCATCGTCGACGAGAGTCTCATCGCCGCCGGCTCCCGCTGGGTCCATGGCAGATTCCCCGCCAGGCCCCTCGCCAACGTAGTTGACGTCGCGGTCGCCGGGCCTCAACCCGCGGGTGTGGTGGAGGTTTCGGTACTCCTTGAGTACTTCCTCGCCAACCCACTCCAGGATCTCGTCGCAGCTCATCCGCGCCGGGATGGGCTGCAGACGGATGGTCTGGCCGCTCAACTCACAGTCGTCAAGTCGCCAAATCGCGGTCTTCTCGCGATCGCCCGAGACGGTGATGAGAAGAGCGTTCCGCAGGGAGTGCCGTTTGACATCCCGGGCCACGTTCTTCTTCGCCCAACTCACCACGTTCGTATGATACTCCTTGGGGAGCATCATCTTGACCGTGTGGTTGGACTTGGCCCTCTTGGATTCCTCCTTGGTGACCCTCTTGATCCATGCTTCCGGTAGCATGGAGAGCAGGCGAGCCTGCTCGTCACCCTCGTTCCAATCCTCCACGTTGCGGCGGAAGAGGGTGTATTTCCCTCGGAAGTCACGCCATTCCCGTAGGCGGATCTCCCGTCCATCATGCTCAAGCTTGATGGACTTCCAGCGCTTGGCAGCCACCTGCGGAGCGTCCACCCGCTCCTGCTCGTTGAGCCACTTCTTGGCGTCCTTGAGGGTCTTGATTTTCCCCTCCTTGGTCGCCACGAAGTATAGCTCGCCGAGCACTTCCGGCAGGCGGTACCTGAACCGTTTGAAGACATATCTCTCCGCATCCGCGGGAGGTTGGTCTTCAGTGACGGCCAGCCCCCAATCGTCCAGCTTCTCCAAGAAGCGGTCGAGGTTGAGGGGGTTGCCGTCGTACATGGGGGGCTTGATGTCCTTCAAGTCTTCCCACACGGCGGCGTCCGCGGCCTTAGAGACCATGAACGCCGGCCGCGAGGTCGACCGAGGTTCCCATCGGCCTCGCCCACGGACTCCCACGGCCGCCACGTCCATCTCCTCCATGGAATCCCTGTGGCTACGCCGCGGTTCCTCCACGTACGCTGAACCGAAGTGTTCACGCCGTACTGCATCCATGTACGCATCCTCATCACGGCGCCGGCGGCTGCGTTCAGCGGCCTCCCGTCGTACACCACGCGGCGGGCTGATGTTGAACTCCTCCAGGTCCAGGTCCAGGTCCAGGTCCTCACCTTCGCCGACATCCCACTCCACGTCTCCTCTGGGGACCTCATCCCTGAGTCCACCATAACGTCCTCCAGCCCTGGGGATTGGCACCGGGGCTGGTGGCGGGCGTCGGGGGCGTACAGGCGTCCGCGGTGGAGCACGGCGGTTGTGGTAGTCCGCGCTGAGCCACTCATCGCGCCATTCCTCACTGCCACTGCCGGGCGGCACGCGCTCGTTGCGGCGGCCCGCGCTGTGGTGAGAGGGGGCGCTGAGAGAGGGGGCACTGGCGCTGGGGCGACTCCTGGGAGCTCCGCCGGGGGCGTGGGGTCTGCCTGGACCTGGTCCTGGTCCCCAGCCGTCGTCCGACGAGCCTGACTCCAGGGGTGGGTGGTCGCTGCCGACTCTCCAACGGGCTTCCAGCGCATCCAGCCTCTCCTGCAGGCCGCTGACGACGTTGGTCAGCGACTTGGTCTCGGCCCTGGCGATGTCCAGGTCCTTCTGCGCGCGCGCGGCGACCGTGGAGATGCGAGCCATCTCGCTCTTGCCCGTGTCTACCTCCAGCTCGAGCAACTGGACTCTCCTGCGGAGGTAGACAATCCACCGCCAGGTGGCATCCGGGACACCGTTCCCTGGTGGGTCGCCGGGGTCCCCAGGGGGTCCTCCAGGAGGGCCTCCGCCGGGTCCGCCCGGTCCAGGGGGTCCTCCCCCGCCCGGTGGTCCGCCTCCAGGGGGTCCACTTGGTGGGCGTCCTCCAGGGGGTCCTGAAGGTCCTCCGCCAGGGGGTCCCGGTGGGTCTCCGCCGGGTCGCCTCGGTGGGTCCGAGGATGGGCGCCTCCTCGTGATGCCGAAGTCCATGTCGTCATCCTCGTCCATGTCGCCCCACCGGGGCGTCTCGGTCACGGAGGACTCGGAGCTCCGGTAGGGAGGAGGGGGATCCTCATCCTCACCTTCCATGGGGACGTCTCCGCCACTTCCGCCCGTCCAAGCCACCACTTGGCGATGTCGACGGCCTCGTTCATCCCCGTCACTGGCGGTGAAGAAGGGGTCACTGTCGTGGGGGTGCCCACCCGCTGGCCTCCGCGGCCTCTCGGGGGTCTTCCCCTTGCCCTTCCTCCGTCGACGGGCGGTGGTGCTACCGCTCCCACTGCTGCCCGTGTCCGCCTCATCCAGCTTCATCCTGGAGGAGGCGTCCCCTTCGAAAAGCCTTCGAAGGGTCTCAACTCGCGATCCTCCCGGGGGAGTCTCGTGGCGGAGTTTGGCCTCTGCCTCCTCCATTGCGGCGGCGGTGGCTGCGGCAGCTCGCGCTTCGGCCTCTTCCCGAGCACGAGCCGCCTCGGTCTCCCGGGCCTGCAGCAGCTGCGCCTTCTGCGCCTCCAACGCCGCCAGCTCCGCCTCCGTCTTGGCCTTCTCCTCAGCGACCTTCCGTCGCGCGGCCTCGATGGCTTCCTTCTTGGCGGCATCCTCATGGGCCTTAGCCGTCGCTTCGGCGTGGGCCCTTTCCTCCGCCTCCTTCTTTGCCCTCTCTTGGGCAAGCGCCTCCCCCAGCGCCTTCACCTCGGCCTCCTTGCAGGCAATGGCCTCCTGCGTCAGGCGGGCTTCCTCGTCGGCTGCCGCCAACTCACCGTTGACGTGGGCAGTCGCTACCCCATGGGCGGCCACGGCCGTGATTCCAGCCGCAATGGCCGCCACGGTCTGGGTGTGGATGGCCATGCCATGCGCCCACTGCGCAGCTTCCTCCTGGGCGATGCCGGCGGCGCCCTCCACAGCAGCGCTGTACTGCTTGGCCCGTTGCCGGGCAACCCGACGGTTGCAGGGCACCCCACAGGCGCGCTCACAGGCGCGCGCCACGTCCCTTTCGGGAGCGACGCTGCTGCTGGAGCTGGCCTGGTCGGCCGGCGTCCTCCCGCGGTGGGCCGACTCGATGTCGCTGCTGGGGCCTGCTGAGGCCTGCCGGGCCCTCAGGAGCAGCGGACGGGGTTTGGCCTGGGTCTGCTTGGCGACTTGGATGTAGTCGCCAAGGGTGGTGGAGCCGGGGTGGTGTCCACCATTGGGCCGTTGGGGACTGGGGGCTGGGGTTCCGCCCTTGGCGCCTTGGGCGGCTTCGGCAGCCAGGGACTCCTGGTACTCCCGCCACCTCCGGTCCCTCTTCTTGTCCCCGGCGGACCTCTTCTCCGTCGCCGGAGACGCGCTGCTGCTGCCCTGCAGCCTGCGCTCGTTCCCCGGTTCCGGGAACTTCTTCTCGATCGCGTCCCACAGGGAGACGTTGATCGAGGCGCCCGACGGGTAGGCGTTGGGCTCCTCGTCCTCCTCAATCCCGTCGGGGCGCAGCCCTTCGCCGGGCCTGTCCGGCCGGGTCCACGCCCTCCAGCGCCTCTGCTGGTGGCGGTACTCGTACCCCTCCGCCCGCAGCCAGTCCTCCACGGCCTGCAGGCGGTCGGGGGCGATGTCCGTGCGGAGCTCGAAGCTCCTGGGCATGCCCCCTTCGCACTGGGGGTTGCTGTGGCGGTAATGCTGGTCCCAAACCAACCCACGCAGCAGGCGTGCTGCATGGGGGTGGGGCCGCGGCCACGTCCTGCCCGCTTCCTGCCAATTCACCATGGCAGCGGGGGCGTAGATGGTCTTGAAGTCCTTGATGTGCACTCGTTCACCTCAACGAACTGGTTGTGGTTGTTGGGGAGGGTGCTGCAGCACTGGATTGGAAGTGCGGCTGGTGCTGGTCAGCCGGTGGTTGTGGAGGTGGTTGACGCGGCCTTGCTGGTCGGCCGTTGGGACTCCGGGTCGGCCGATGGGGCTGATGCAGGAGTCCTGGTCTGTGCACCTCTTCTACGGGCGCTGCGCGGTCAGGGCGATGCACTGGACGGCGCTGCGGGCTCCGTGACGAACTCGGCGCTGTCGCTGAGTGGCGCTGCGAGCCGCTGCGCTGCGCTGTGAGACGCTGCACTGCGCTGCGAGCTGCGAGCTGCGCCGCGCTGCTGCGACGCGCTGCTCGGGGTTGGTGGCCCCGAGTGGCACGCGAGGGCTGGGTAACCCCGCGGCGGTGGAACGCTTTTGACGCGTTCCCGTGGGGGGCCGGCCACGGGACGCTGCGGTGACACGCACAGGTGAGCAGGCAGGCAAGGCACTACGCTCACAAGGGCATCAATACGCCTGTGTCATGTGACAAAGCGTTTCAGAATCCTTGCCACTCTGCAAAGAGGGAACGAAAGTATGTACAGCAACACATCAGGATATGTACACATGGGGTTAAGACTGGACTGGGGTAAGGGCATCAAGGGACAATAGACACTCAGTCCCGACTCATATCCCAATCCCAGGTCCGACCCTCTCAGTGGCTGATGGGGGCGGGGGCTCAAACACAACCCATGCCCTGCTCAGTCCGGACCCTGAAACCCTGCCAATGGGAGAAGTGTCCCGCACAGCCACAGGCGAGTTCCTGGGAACCAATGGGTTCCAAGGCCAACCAACAGTGGCTCCCCATGCTCCCTTAACGGCAGGTCTCAACTCCACTCTGAGCCAGAGATATGGCCCCGCCATTATCACCCAGGAGTTGGTAGCTGAAAATGGGCTGTTTCAGCCCAAACTGAAATTGGCTTGAAAAACTCCAAAATTGACCCCTCGTCCGGACCCGCCAGAGGTAGGGACGAGGCAACTGACCCTATGCCCTTCGAGTACGAACTCCCTGGAGCCCTCACCCAACCTGGTTCCCTCTGAGGTCCCGGCATCAGGGCAACACGGATGAGTCAAGTGGGGTCATGATGCCAAAATCACCTAAATTGGCGTCATTCCCACGCGTGGCTCGCTCGGCCAAGGTAAGGCCAATGGCTCACAGGTTAGGAGGCAGGACCTAAGACTTATATCTGAGTGTACAACTTGGATTTAGGTCCGGGCTCCCTATGGGCTTAGAGAAATGGGGCCGCCAATTGACCACACGGAAGGGGGAAATTGGGGTCCCAAAATTGGGTCATTTTGGCTGCCTGAAATGAGCCAAAATTCGGTGTGCTCCCAATAGTATATCTCCACGCCGGCTTGGAGATCGGATCCGCCATTCCATACGTGATCCACCGGGAGTCCAACGGAGACTCCCATGTCCTTGGCTCTCAAAGATCTCCATGCCACTCGGCGTGGTGATGATCCCAATTGGGTCCACAAATGCAAAAATGGCAAAATTGCCCATACTCAATGTGGCCTAGCGCCTTGACGAAGGCGGCTCCGCTTCGCCCACGTGGTGTGTGGACCATGGGGACCATTACCCATAACACCCATGTCATATATGGTCCATTGGTCCATGCGTCCGGCGTGCACGAAGGTTAGAACATGGGGCACGGCGGGCAGCGAAAGTGGAAAAATGCTCAAAATGGCCAAAATTGCGCACACTCATGGTTAGGGCAAATGAGGCACATGCCCGACTCGGACCGGAGTGTGCCATGGGATTGGTATCAAGTCATATATGTCCAACATATCTTTGGGGCGTCGCCCAACTCCTCCGGTATTGGGAATGGCAGGGTCGCCATGTGAGCCCATGATTTGGGATAGTCCCAAATCGCCAACATGGCGGCCACGGTATGCCAAGCCTAAGAGGAGTTATTCGCCGGGTCCAAGATATGTTGGCTACCGAAGTATGTACCCTCATAACATACTTGGGTCATGATGTCAATTGAGCGCAACGTTGAGATACAAGGTCGCCACTTGACATCATGACGGGCCAAAAACGGCAAAATTGGCACAAAGACAAACCAAAGTGCCTTGAAAGGCGCACAATTATATTATAATATCTTTGGCTTGGATCGTGCAATCAACTAATCCTTCTAAACACAATGACTTGACACCAATGACCTTCGATCCCACATATGTGCTCCACTTGGGGCGCCTTGAAAGGTTACGAGCGCTGCTTCCCAAGTGGGCACATGAAAATATGGAAAAATGTAAAATACACACCTTGCTCCCAACGCATCGCTTCGGGATCACCACACAAGCTTCCCTTCACGAAGGTTAGGCTTGCAATTGACCGTAGGGAGCACGGAGAAGGGGCTTGCACAATATGAGGTCCATTGGCGGGCTTGTCTTGGAGCAATGGACCCGCCAAATGGGCACGCAACACAACACATGGCACATACCAAATATTGCCCAAAAAGGTGGCTCCCACCACGATATGTCATGCCCCTCCAAGGGCATAACTTTGTGTCAATCGGTCATAGGAACTCAAGGAGAGTTCCTATGCAACACCAACACTTGCGCGCTACACTCGAAAGTTATCTTAACGCACGCAATGTCATGGCCAATGAGTTATAACGCAAACTCTACCCTATTGACCATGATCCATTACACTAGCGCGCACGTGCGGAGACGCAAGGCATATTATGCTTCCTAAATTACGTCGGGAGTATTGTGAATACATCCCACGTTTTCTTATCGTAGTTCCTCGCAAGCAACACGAGATATGACCTTCACAAGTGGCCTCACGAATCAACTTTATTTTGCCCATATCTTTAAGACAAATGGAGGGCAGGATGAAAGGGAAGTTGATTCGTGCATACGGAAGCACGTAGGTCCACTCGAAAGAGGTCAAATCAAGTGCGGGGATGTCGAAGTCGAAAATCCGATTTCGACATCCTGAAAAATTCGGATTAAGGTTGCGAGTATTAATTATGAAAATGCCGGAAGCATCCATGCAGTTCCTGGCGACTTTGGAGCCTTCGTCGCGGATAGCGTTAAAATTTCCATTATAAACAGTTAAACTGGCGGTTACGGTAAAGTCGCGAACCAACCGCCAGCAGTCAAAACAGTGAGTATCAGAACGGAAGCATAAAAATTGACGGAAACAATATGAAAATAAGACCCTGTTGATTCCTGATATTCTGATACACAAATCCCCGCTGGCGGTGCATCGGTTGCCGATGCGGGGCTTCACGGCACGGAACACGCCGTGCATGGGGTTAGTGGACCGGAGACCGGTTGTATGCCGTAACCTGGCCATGGGGTTCTGGGTACCGCTTCAGTACGTTCTTTAACAGAACCCGAGGAGTTTCTTAAAGCTTGCTTGCTTGACAGGGGTAGCTGCATCTGCAGCGTGTTTGCGAACAGCGTATTATAGGTCACACTGAGCAGGGTATAATACCTGGAGTGTGGCTTGGTTCCACAGTCGCAAACGCCCCTTGATCTGCCTCTTTTGTACAGGTGGGAGAGGTTAGGGTGATTGGTGCACGCAGCAGCTGCCTTCGGCGGCTACCATTTTTCTGCCCCAGCAAAACAGGGGCGCTGATCACAAATCAAATCACTGTGCCTCAGCCAGGAGTGGCGAGGACAGTCCGACTTCAACGACATCTGCGCTGTGCACGCAACGAGAGCACCCCTTCCCTCCAAGCCCTAGCAGGGGAAACGCGTTGTGGCGTCCCCTGTTAGGCCACAGCTGCTTAGGAGCGCTGTGTTCTCTTGTCCTTTTCACAGGAGGGTCGTTAGGACCCATGAGAACTTCACCTCCGCAACGCCAAGTAGAGTGTGCGTGTAGGAGTGGTAGTCCTGAGTGGGGGCTAGAGCCAGTTGCCCAGTGCTCGCCCACCAGGATGGTGCCACTGTAGGGTGTGTAGGACCTGTAGGGGGCGTGTCACTGTCCCACCCTTTTCCTGCAATTTTAGCTGGGCTGGTGGGCTGTGACAGTGGTTAGGTTAGTGTTTTTGGCCACATAGCAAACAGGCGTTTTGCATGCCTTCATAGCTTTTGGCCACCCCTCCCTGTAGTAGACAGATGGGTAGGGAAAACAATACCTGGACTAACACTCTGGGTATTCCCCCAAGGTTTTGCGCCAGCACAGAAATTGGGCGCATAGGGGAGGGGAGACCCGGGGCGTACCCCGTGGCATCAATAAGCCAACCCTCCAGGTTTAGCAAGGGCGCAGACTTGGGTATAATTAGGACACCACTTCTGCGGCTTGCTCTCAGGACCTTAGGACTAGCACACTCACACATACGTTATGGCAGGTAAGGGTAAGGTAAACCCTGTAAGGAAGGGTAGAACCCCATGGGTCTGGACCAGTCAGGGGTCCTAACTGTGGGCTCGCTTGTCCCCAAGGAGGGAAGACACACCTTGCCTCATAACACCTTGCTTGTCATTCCCCCCTGGTGTAGAAAGCCACCGTTCTTCGTTGGCTCACCAAGGTCATTACATTAGGGCAGTACCCATGCAACACATGGTCAACAAGGCAAACACTCGCTGGGTGGCTGCAATCTTGATAAGCGGCCACCTGGCTCACGCTGGAAACCATAGGCATGGGTCTGCAGGGCACAGACAGGGTCAGTAGACTGACACAGGGTTATTAGTTTCGCTTCTTACGCTCGGACATAGTCTCAGCACGGGTTAGGAGCTGCCCCTCGTTGTTCTCAACGAGGTAAGTGCGGAAGATGGGGTTGATACTCCCATCTGGTTGTATGAAGGCTGACATAGGTTCCCAGGTCGCCTCGGACAACCCATAGCCATCCCACAGGGTAAGGAATTTCCAGCCCTGTTTATACTCGTGGCGAGCAATACCTGCAACCACGTAGTAACCATCGACTGCCATCTCTTCGGCAGTCATCTCTTCGAGTTCGTCTGCCTCCTCTGGACTGGCAGCGTTCTCTAGGTCTATACGTTCAATCTCACTGTCGCTGAGGCGCCACTCATCCCAAGACAAGTCGTCAGGGGAGTGATAGTGCCTCAGCTGCTTAGGAGCACATAGCAGTTCACCACCTAGACGTGGACTGCACCTGACATGGATCCTGGATCCATCTATCCTGATGATACGATAGGGTCCAAAGTAAGGGTCCTGTAGGCAGTTACGTGGCCAGGAGGGTAGGCGTGAATGGTGTACCAAAACAAGGTCACCAACCTTGAAGCTGGCAGGTCGCCGTAGGCGGTTCCGTCGGCTCTGTTCACGGTCACGAATGTGCCTCAGGTTAGTACCAGCCTGGTTAGCCAGAGACTGCTTGTGTTCTAGCCAATCTCCCACAGGGCTCTTGAAGTCCTCAGGAAAGGGGGTTTTGAAGAACCAAGCAGGTCGTCCTCCATGGAACAGTTCGTGGGGGGTGAAACCCGTAGAAGAGCTCCGCTGTGAGTTCATGGACAGAACTGCCCAGGGCACTAGGCGTACCCAGTCCTTGGTGCGCTCCTGTTTCATCAGGATTCTTAAGTTTTGCTCCACCACACGGTTCTGTCTCTCACAGAGAGGGTTAGACGTGTGAGTGTAGGGCACACCTGTGGTTACCTCCACGTTGAGGGCATTTAGCACTCGTTTGTACCACCCAGTGTCACTGCGGATGCGTACATCTTCATCGGAGTGCACCTGTTTAGGTGCTCCATAGGGTTCGAACCATTGTTCGACCAACATTTTTACAGTCTGCTCACCTGTGATTTTCTTATTGCAAGGGAACACACGGGTGAAGCGAGATAGACCACAGGTGACCACGAGGCAACTATCATAGCCGCCAAAGCGTGGTAAGCCGTGGATGTAATCCACGTAGAGAAGAGAGTTAGCACAATAGGGTATGGGTAAGCTGGAGATCAGACCCCTATCCCTACTGTCACTTTGCTTGCTGGCATGACAGCCACAAGCATCTACAATGGTCTGCATACGCGACCTCAGTTCAGTCAGGGTTAGACTAGAGTAGAAACACTCACGGAAGAAGTCCACTGAGCGATTAGCGCCAGTGTGACCAGAACTGAGATGGGACCACTGTAGGCACCCATCCAGTCGTGCCTCAGGCACCACAATTCGGTCCTCGTAGAAGAGGTACTGATTGTTTTTATACCACTGGTGCCCGTCAATGACACGGGGTTCGAGACCAGTGTTGAGGGTTTGGAGAATTTCTTCATACTCTGACTGATAGTCGGTTAGACTCCAACCCTCCAGGATTCCAGCAGTGCGCATGGACAGGTCAAGCTGGACATCCATACGCTGGAAAGCCTCTTTGGCGAGTGCCTCAGAGCTCTCACCAATAAGCGCATCGAAGTTGTTGCGCGATATATAGTCAGACAGTTCATTCTTAATCCCGGGGATATGATGCACTGTCAGCCTGAACTGGCTCAGGTAAGTCCACCACCGTTTTAGCTTCGCTTTTTCTGGTGGTGGGCCCTTCTGAAAAGACTTCACAGGCTCCTGGTCACACAGCCAGACAATAGGGTTAGACCCCAGGAGTCGGGATTGTGAAGATAGCACCAACATACCGGCCAGGAGTTCCTGGTCATAGGTGCTGTAGTTGGAACGCGCTTGGTTCCACTTCCAATTCCAGTGTCCCAGTGGCACCAGTCGCCACTCACTGGTAGGATAGTCATGTTTCAACGAACCATCACGGTTCAGTCCAGTAGTACGATAATGGCAGTGGGTTAGCTCAGCGGGGTTAAGCTCCTGCCATTGGTAGATCGTACCTCCCCCCCCTACATCACTGGCATCAGTGATCAGGACTATCTCGCCCTCAGGGCGGGGAACTCCCAGGCAGTTGGAGGAGGCAATCTTCTTCTTCAACTCCTGGTAACACTCTTCCTCTCTGGAGGTCCACCTCCAGGGAGTAGTTTTCTTGATTAGGTCAGTGAGGGGTGCAGAGGAGTATGTAAAATTGTGGATGTGACGCCGATAGAAATTACAGGCGCCCACAAAACTCCTCACATCGTGTAGACCCTTCTTAGGGTCATCGCGAATCTGCATGTCCTGTAGGGGCTGCATCTTAGACGCGGCTGGTTTCCACCAGCCATACCCCACATCGAAACCCAAATACTCCATCTCCTCTTTCATAAACTCGCATTTTTCGAGTTTGATTCGGAGATGGTTTTCTTGACAGACAGTGAAGAATTCACGGAGGAGAAGGACATGGTCCTCTTTGGTATTAGTACCCAAACTCACGTCGTCGATGTGAGCCTCCATTTCTGCACCCCGAGAAATCAACTCTTGTACTAGAGGCCTGCGCCTCAGTATGTACAAAATTTTGTTCATAAGCTCCTGGAAGAGCGCTGGGGCGTTAGCCACCCCGAAAGGCATAACCTTCCACTTGAAGACACGACCCTTAGGGGTTATAAAGGCAAGCAGCTCCTGAGCTGCGGCGGTTAGGTCAACCTGCCAGAAACCAGAGCGTTTGTCCATTTTGGTCTTATACCTGCATTTGGCAATACGCTCCAGGGTGTTTTCCATGTTAGGAATACTCCCTGAGTGGTTCTGGGCTTTCTTGTTGACCTCACCATAGTCTACAACAAGACGTAGAGCAGTCGACCCTGGTTTAGCAACAAGGAAACAGGGGCTGCAGTGATGGGGATAGTCCCCATGTTTGTACTCTTCAACGAGGCCAGCATCAATGCATTCTTGGATCTGGCGCTCGAATTCTTCAACCTGTTCCTGTGGAGCGGGATAGGGACGACGCCTCACTCGCGTCTTTTCAAATTCTGGTTTCAATTTCAGGTCCATCTGGACCAGTTTTTTGCAAGATAGAGGAGGCGGCAAGGCGCCGAACACCTCCTCATAGGTTATAAGCAGTTTCTTCAGGCGGGGGTCAAGGTTAAGACTCTCGAGTTTCTGAAGGAAGTCCTCCTCAGCATGGAGGTTGCTTTTTCCATGTTCTTTCTTTTTATGCCGATCAGCAGTTTCGGCAGGTACAGTACCATCGTCCCACTCAGGGGGACATTGCTGCCCATAGTGTAGAGAGTACACTAGAGGTATCTCAGGATCAGGCAGCGTATAGGACTCATCGTCCTCCTCAGACCAGATGGAGTATTTCCAGGTCTGTCTGAGGTATTGCAGCCGCTCTTGGCGCTCAATACCTTCGGCCTTCAGGTACAGCAGCCGTCGGAGTTCTTGCGTGTCATGCTCAGACAAGGGCATGTTATTAGCAGCAGGCCGTGCCAGAGCATCAGTACTCCGGGCCACGGGTTCACCTGTGTGCACAGGCTGCATGTGTAGCACTGGTTTCCCAACAGAGGAAGCGGGTTCAGAGGTTGACTCTAGATCTACCTCCTCTAGCAACAGCTGGGCCAGGAAAGCACTATGTTTTAGGTCAACACAGCTGGGATCAACAGAGGGAATAGTGCTGGCGATCTCAGACAGTTGGTCGTCAGCATCCTCTTTTACAGCTGCAGGTTCCAGATAGTCATCAGGAGACTCACACCCTGTAAGTGTGGCAGATAGGTGCTCAGGAGATCGATTTTTGAGATCATAAAGGGTCAGGCCACGATTTTCGGCCATGACCTCTTTTAGTAGCACCTGGTCCAGGTCACACAGGGGTACAGGATTGAGAGATCCATCGATGATGGACAGGAAACTGGCCCACTCAGGGGCCTGCATAGCTGTGTCTGAGTCCTCAGGCACATAGATGGGGCCGTCGGGGAGTTGCACTCTTCCCACGGTCATTCGGTCAAGCATACGGCGCCAGTAAGCATGTTCACCAGAGCAACCCCAGTCAGGGGTGCACATAACAACCCTTCCTCCCTCATAAGCGATCTTGGTTAGAACCTTCGCGAGCAGGGAGAAGGGAGGGTTAGCATACGCTAGGCCCATTGCTTTCCAGAAGAATCGGAAAGCATTGTTCATTTGTTTCGAGCAGTACAACTGCATGATGTGCTGTTGTTGGCTCGCAAACAATTCCACCTGGATCTCGTCCAGGTTTACCAGAAGGGCCGCCAGTCCATTTTCGAGAACATGACGGGCCAGTTGGTAGTTTTCAGTACGATAGTTCGTCTTGGCTGCGTAGCGCAGCCCAGACTCTTTTCGTCCTGACAGCTCCAAAGGAACGGAGAATAGCCCACTGCCAAAGTCGCAGTGCAAAGAGTAAGGACGCTGTAGGGACAGCATTTTAACCGGGGGGTTTCTTCTTAGAAAGTCAGTGCCAATGACAATGTCAAAGGCGTCAGTGTCCAACACTCTGCAGTGTTGGGTCACGGTTTCGTCGCCCAGACATATGGTCACATCGACCCCCCCCAAGGAATGGATGGTACGCCCATCCCCTACTCTTATGGCCACAGTCTTGGTCTTCCTGAAAGTTTTAAGCAGGCGCCGGGCCACTATGGAAAGTGTTGCACCGGTATCAAGCACTGCTCGAAAAACCTGATCCCCGATTTTCACGAGGATCCAGAAAACCAAGTCCTCCTCTTCGGAGACGCCCCCCTATTCCTCATCAGGGAATTTCACATCCACTCCTGCAGCCATGAGGGACTTGGCCATCCAGGCCAAACGCCTCTTCTTAGAATTATTCCCCTCAGGGGTAGCGTTATCCCCTTGGGGGCGCTTCTGGGGGACACCTGCGGCAGGAGCGGGTGTAGCAGCAGGAGTAGGCGTAGCAACGGGCGCTGATGAGCGCCTCTGGGGGTTAGGGGGTCCAGTCTTACCACCCCCCTTGCCACCTCCTTTACCTTTATCCCCATTCGGGGGATTTCTGGCGGGCGTCGGGTTCTTCTGGCGCTCCGCCTCCTGACGCTTGAGTTTGTCACTCTCGCGTTTCTTGATGTGGCATTCGTCCTCATAGTGACGACGCTTGCCACAGTAACCACAGGTGATGGTACACCTGAAGTGGTCCTGATGGGTCACAGTTTTCCCATCTTTAGTATGCTGCTGACGTTTCATCTGCAGCATACAGCCACTGCGGAGATCGCAGTCAGAGGTATGACAAGGTCCCCCCTTGTCATTGACAGGTCGGCAGTAAAACAGGGGGGGGGTGCCTGCATCAGTTGGAACCTCGTTCATGGCACGTAGGTTGCCCCTCCCTTTACCGCCTCCCTGGTTGGTGTTAGTGGGATTTTTATGCCCCTTCCCTTCGCCACGTTCAGGGGTAGGGGTACCACCTCGTCCCAAATGCTTCTTGAGGAACTTCTCCATGTGGGAGTCGTTCTCTCTCTCAAGAGCTAGCTCAATCAAGAGATCCACCAGTGTATCATACGAGTGGGTCCTGCTCTTCCTCTCAGAGGTTGAGCGGCAATCATCCCACGTACGCTGGGGGATCTTACTCATGAGCCACAGGTGGGGCTCAGTGGCTCCGTAGGAGCCCACATTCATCCTCGAAAATAAGTACTCCATGTCGCACACATACTCAGAAATTCGCGCAGCGGATGGAAACTCCGGGAGCATAGGTAGCTCCTCGATTTGTGTGCGTACGCTGAGGTCAGTCTCATAGACTGGGAATGTTTTCTCTAACCTCAGGAGTACCTCCGCCCAAGTAGAACAGGTTTTCACAATCTGTTTGACCTGTTTTTGCAAAAATTTCTTTTTGCATGAGCGTTTTAGCAGTGAACATTTGGTGGCCACATCCACATGGGATTGGCCAGTCAACAAAAGGAACTCCGCAAATTCTTCTGCCCATTCAGGCAGGTTTTTAGGGTCGAACTCCGGCAGTTCCAGCTGGATGTTCGCCTGGGCAATTGGTCTGCCCATCTTCCCACCCCCTGGAGTTAGGCCTGAAGGCGACACGCCGGCAAGTGGGGCCAGGGCTGACAGCCCTCTTCTCTCACTCTCTGTGACAGGCACGTCCTGTAGGTCCGCCATAGGCACAGTCCTGGCACGGGGGTGAAAGGGGCTGGGGCAGGTAACCTTAGGCAACAGCCTTGAGACCCTCGATCTCTTGAGATCTTCGGCCAGGGTACTCAGCCCTGGAGAGAGAGAGAGGAACTCAGGCTTGGGTAAGGGTTCTGCAATACCCAGTTTAGCCTTAATGGCCTCTGATAAGGCCGTCACATCTGGATCTTCTGATCCAGACAGGAATTTGGCCAGCAGCTCGGCCGTTTGATCCAGGGCACCGTAGGTTGGCCTTGGATGATGTTCTTCGACTCGTGTTGGGCCCACTTCGGGAGCCCTTGGGGTTGGGTACTCAGGTCGTAGTCGTCTTGGCAGGGATGCAGTAGACGGAGGGCCTGAGTGTGAGTAGGACCCTAGATCCGTACGTGGTCTGGACCCATGTACAGCCAGTGGTTCCTCTCCATCTTCCCCACGGATGGATTTGTAGTACTCATCGTGCATGATGTACTCATCCATCTTCATCTTCAGCTTCTCATATTCCTCAGGTCCTTCAATGGCAGTTGAGGATGAAGCTGGGCAATTGGATCGTGATACTGAAGCAGCCACACGTCTGTGGAGGTGACTGAAGCTGTCTCCACCGTGTGCTGCTAAGGCCTCGGTGGTAAGGCCTTTATTCTTCTCCGCCCTTCTGCGTTCTGGATCTCCTTGGGACCCAGATGCGCCACTGAGGTGATGTGGTGCTCGGTGTGGTGGTTCACTCATTGGGTGGACCACACTGCCCATTTGTACTTGGACAGTTCGGATAGGCCAGGTCCTTACACTTGGTGTGGACATTATGGACCTGTTGTTGAGCTTTTGTTCTGCACTTCTCAGGGTCGGTTCAAAAGGTCTCAAGGGACTGTCTCTGCTACCGGAAAGATGTCCTTGAATTATGCCCTAGGTCTTTTGATGTATTCCTGCAAGTTGGTTTTGTAGTGGAAAACCCCAAACCAAAGCAGCAAGTAGAGCAAGGACTGAATATGGATCGAATCAATGAAATCAATGATTGGTTTTGGAATCCAGTGTAACACAGAAGGGCTGCAGATAGACAAAGCAGGTATATGAACATAGATTCAATCACAAATGGGTAAAGCAAAAGGTTTTATATGAAAATTGGTCAGACTCTAGCCTCAGAGGTTGCAATAGGCACTTCATGTGCACTCTTTTGGGTGAAATGGTGCTGGTTAGGACTGAGGGGCATAGATGTCAGGACCACACAGAAAATGACTTGGCCAAGCAACTGAATTCAGAAACAGTTACAAAGTAGGACCACAATAAGTGGTAGAATCAATTGAGTATAGGGGTCTTGGGGTGGGAGACCACTTAGGCTTAACCTCCAAGGCCCACAAGCATGGAATGCCTGATTTATTTTGGTAGGACCTCCATGAAGGAAGGTACCTCCGCTCAGTTGAGTGGTAGGGGTGAACTTCATGGGGGGGGCTAGGGTCACAACCCTAGTTACTTTGAGAAAGTGTACTTTAGGCTACAAAAGAGAGATAAAAACACTTAAGTTTGTCTCAGCATCAACAAAGGGTTTTAAGGGGGGCTTAGCCTGGATCAAGCCCTCCAAGAAAGACATGGCAGTGACCTTTTCTTACTCCAAGTGAGCCCATGATTTGGGATAGTCCCAAATCGCCAACATGGCGGCCACGGTATGCCAAGCCCAAGAGGAGTTATTCGCCGGGTTCAAGATATGTTGGGTACCGAAGTATGTACCCTCATAACATACGTGGGTCATGATGTCAATTGAGCGCAACGTTGAGATACACGGTCGCCACTTGACGTCATGACGGGCAAAAACAGCAATATTGGCGAAACAAAAACACCCAAAAGTGCCTTGAAAAACAACAAATATATTGTAATATCTCCGGCTTGGATTGAGTAATCGACCAATCCTTCTAAACACAATGACTTGACACCAATGACCTCCGATTCCACATATGTGCTCCACTTGGGGCGCTTTGAAAGGTTATGAGCGTTACTTCCCAAGTGGGCACATGAAAATATGGAAAATTGCAAAACACACACCTTGCTCCCAACGCATCGCTTTGGGATCGCCACACAAGCTTCCCTCCACGAAGGGTAGTCTTGCAATTGATCGTAGGGAGTATGGAGAAGGGGCTTGCGCAATATGAGGTCCATTGGCGGGTTTGGCTTGGAGTGATGGACCCGCCAAATGGGCACGCAACACAACACATGGCACATACCACATATTGCCCAAAAAGGTAGCTTGCCCCACGATATGTCATGCCCCTCCAAGGGCATAACTTTGTGTCAATGGCTCATAGGAACTCAAGGAAAGTTCCTATGCAACACCAACACTCGCGCGCTACACTCGAAAGTTATCTTAACGCACGCAATATCATGGCCAAAGAGTTATCACGCAAACTCTACCCTCTTGACCATGATCCATTACGCTAGCGCGCACGTGTGGAGACGCAAGGCGTATAAAGCTTCCTAAATTACGTCGGGAGTATTGTGAATACATCTCACGCTTCCTTATTGTCATTCCTCGCAAGCGGCACGAGATATGACCCTCACAAGTGGCCTCACGAATCAACTTTGTTTTGCCCATATCTCTAAGACAAATGGAGGGCAAGACAAAAGGAAAGTTGATTTGTGCATAGGGAAGCACGTAGGTCCACTCGAAAGAGGTCAAATCAAGTGCGGGGATGTCGAAGTCGAAAATCCGATTTCGACATCCTGAAAAATTCGGATTAAGGTTCCGAGTGTAGAATGTGAAAATTGCGGATGCATCAATGCAATTCCTGAAGACTTTAGAGTCTTCGTCACGATTTGCGCTAAATATCTGTATATAACAGTTAAACTGGCGGTTACGCTAAAGTCACGACCCAACCGCCAGCAGTCAAAACATTGATTATCAGAACGGAAGCGTAAAAATTGACGAAAACAATGTGAAAATAAAACCCTGTTGATTCCTGATATTCTGATAGGAAAATTTGTGCTGGCGGTGCATCGGTTGCCGATGCGGGGCATTACGGCACGGAACACGCTCCCGCCGGGCTCGCACCGGGCGTCAACGGGCGTCTTCCCTTCCGTACATGGGGTTAGTGGACCGAAGACCGGTTGTATGCCGTAACCTAGCCATGGGGTTCTGGGTACCGCTTCAGCACCACACACAGAGCGTCCACAACGGTGAACAGGAGCCAGGAGGCCCAGGACACCGTACACGCAACACAACACACAGAGCGTGCACACCGGTGAACAGGAGCCAGGAGGCCCAGGACACCGTACACGCAACACCACACGCAGAGCGTGCGCACCGGTGAACAGGAGCTAGGAGGCCCAGGACACCGTACACACAGCACCACATCCAGGGCGTGCACACCGGTGAACAGGAGCCAGGAGGCCCAGGACACCGTACGCGCAACACCACGCACAGAGCGTGCACACCGGTGAACAGGAGCCGGGAGGCCCAGGACACCGTACACACAACACCACACGCAGGGCGTGCGCACCGGTGAACAGGAGCCAGGAGGCCCAGGACGCCGTACGCGCAACACCACACACAGAGCGTGCACACCGGTGAACAGGAGCCAGGAGGCCCAGGACACCGTACACGCAACACCACACACAGAGCGTGCACACCGGTGAACAGGAGCCAGGAGGCCCAGGACGCCGTACACGCAACACCACACGCAGAGCGTGCGCACCGGTGAACAGGAGCCAGGAGGCCCAGGACACCGTACACACAGCACCACACGCAGGGCGTGCACACCGGTGAACAGGAGCCAGGAGGCCAAGGACACCGTACGCGCAACACCACGCACAGAGCGTGCACACCGGTGCACACGAGCCAGGAGGCCCAGGACACCGTACACACAGCACCACACACAGAGCGTGCACACCGGTGAACAGGAGCCAGGAGGCCCAGGACACCGTACACGCACCACCACACACAGAGCGTGCACACCGGTGAATAAGAGCCAGGGGGCCCAGGACACCGTACACACAACACCACACACAGAGCGTGCACACCGGTGAACAGGAGCCAAGCGGCACGGCACACCACACGAGCAACCCGCCCCCAAAATGAACCCAGTCCACGCCGCCCTGCAGGAAAGAAACACCATGTCAGACCACCAAGACCAACCGTCCGGCCAAGGCCAACCCAGCGGGTACAAAGAGGGTGGGCAGGCAGGGCAGGCCGGCGAAGAGGGACAGAGGGACAAGGCGGGGAAAGCGAGAGGAGAGGAACCGAACCCCCCCCCCAACGTGCACACACCCCACTGCCGCGCACCGGGCCACAGCCGGGCGCCAACAGGGCCCGCCATGGAGCCAAACGGGCACGCCAGAGAGAGGGTGTGTCCCCGCGCCTGCGCAACAGCACGCCCGGGCAAGGAGCGCGCGCCACACGCAGGCCAAGCAGGGCACACGCGCAGCACCGCACGCCAGCACGCACCACGGCACAAAACACGACACCACCACGGCAAACACCCACACCCGACGACGAACGAGCCGCCAAGAACAAGTCCAAGCCCCGCAGTCCCCACAGCGCGACAGCCGCCGTCCGGACGGACGTGTGTGCGCCCGGCAGTGAACCCAACCCCTGCCGGCTACGAACCAGCCGCCGTCCGGATGGACATGTGTGCGCCCGGCAGGGTACCCAACCCCTACCGGCTACGGAACAGCCGCCGTCCGGACGGACGTGTGTGCGCCCGGCAGTGAACCCAGCCCCTGCCGGCTACGAACCAGCCGCCGTCCGGATGGACGTGTGTGCGCCCGGCAGTGAACCCAGCCCCTGCCGGCTACCAAACAGCCGCCGTCCGGATGGACGTGTGTGCGCCCGGCAGTGAACCCAGCCCCTGCCGGCTACGAAACAGCCGCGGTCCGGAGGGACGTGTGTGCGCCCGGCAGTGAACCCAGCCCCTGCCGGCTACGGAACAGCCGCCGTCCGGAGGGACGCGTGAGCACCCGGCGGGCACGCACTGCCTGCCGGACGGGCTACAGGACCACCGGGCCCGCGCCACCCGGAGGGGTGAGTGCTCAGTTATCGCAAACCACACGCCCAACGGTACCACACCCAACACCACCCGCAATGACACACCATCACCACCACCATGCACGCCCACCCGCCACCACACACCCAAGGCCCATCATCAGGGCCGCCCGCCAACACCACAACCACCAAGCAGTCCAGCCACAATTACCACCACCACCCGCCACCGGCCACCTACAGCATCACCAACAACACCCTCCCCCCCGGCAGCACTCACGACGCCGTCGCCAAGCACACCACCATCCGCCCCGCACCACACCTGCAACACCCCCACGCTCCACACCACCCACAGCACCCACACCGGAAACCGCCAACACCGCCGTCCCACCCTTACCACCTGCAGCACCGTCACCATCGTTGTCGCCAGCGGCACCACCATCACGCCCAACCACACCGCGCGAACGACACGCCCACAACCAGCACCCAGCCCCAAACACCCCCACCGACACCACCCACGCCGACCAGGCCCCACAACACCCACGCAACACACACGCCGGCCACGCTCCACCAGACAACACAAACCGCCACACGCACGGCAACAGCGCACCCGACGCCCACAGACCCCCCGCACCCCGCACCACGTACACACCAACACGCGCACCTGCACCCAACCACGCCCACCAAGCGCCCAGCGCACCGACCACCACACGCACAGGCAACCGCCCAACGCCGGCACCGACTCCACGGGCAGACAGGCAGACAAACCACCTCGTCGGCATCACCAACAGCACCATCACCCAAGCCACCAGCTGCGGCACCAACGCCACCATCGTCCGTTGCACCAACGGCAAACCCCCCTCCGGCCCCCCACCACCCGTTCCCAACGCGTCACCTACGGCACACACCGGCCTCACCGTCACCCAGTGCATCGCCTACGTCACCCTCGCCATCGCCGACGACACCGCCGCCCACAGCACCCCCAGCAACACCCTACGTAGGGACAGTACCAGCGGCGCCACCAACCGGCACACCACCTGCAACACCCACATCAACATCGCCACCACCCATGACATCACCCGCAGCGCCCTCACGATCGACGTCACCGGCAGCACCCTCACCGCCGACATCACCAGTTACGCAACCACCCACTGCACCACCTACAGCGACCACCGGAGCCGCAGGCCCCCCCAGCGCCCGCCCCGTCACCTATGACACCATCAGCGTCACCAACCCCGTCGCCGCCCGGCGCGTCACCCGAAGCACCCACGTCAACAACACAAACGCGTTTCGACGCCTACAGCACCCCCCCCGTAGGCGTCACCAGCATCTCCTCCACCCATTGCATCGCCCACAGTGCCCGAACCGAACCCACTGCGCCTTCGGCGCACACATACCCGACACCCACATAAACGAACCACCCCCACACTGCCCACCACCCCATCAGCCCACGCCATGAACACACCCACACGCACGCCCACGCCCGGCCACGCCACCCAGGCACTAACCAGGAGCCGCGACCACCCACGCAAGCGCCACGCCACCACTGCCGCCAACCACCCGCCGTCAGCCCCCCCCGGACCGGCGCCCTGGGAACCATAAGCCTGGGGGCCGGCGCACACACAGGGAACCCAGAGCGCAACAGCCAACCGACCCCCGTCCCCCATGACACCCACGCCCACACCGGCACCGACACCGGCACACACCTACACCCACGCACAGCACCCCGGCCAGCCCCCCCCCCAAAAAAAAAGAAAAAAAAAGAAAGAAAAAAAAACAAAGCCAAACAAGCCAGCGAAAAGAGAGGAGTAAGGGAAGGGCAGAGGAAGGGACCGCGGGGGGAGCAGAAGGCAAACACGCAAGCCCACACACGCCCCCCCCCCCTCCCCCAGCCAACCCGACCCCGCATGTCCCGCACCCTCCCAGGAACCGCAAAGCCCAAGACCACCCACCAGGCACCACCACAACAGACCACCATGAGGAGCCGCCGAGGACGACACACGACACACCGCCGCCAACCACACGGTCGATACCGACACAAGCCCCACCCCCACAACCCGCCGCACCCACCGCTGCGGCGCCCCAACACACAATGGTGCCCCCATGGATGCGGTACACCCCGAAAACCCCCTTCAGCCAGCCGACCAGAGACCACCACGGGACGCACCAAGGGAACACCGCGGAAGACCCACCCACAGTGAGGCCCCGACACCCGCTACCTGCCGGCGGCCTACCACGGGCCCACCCCACACCCGAGCAAATAGCCCCCCCCCCACCGTGGAAACGATACACCCCAGCCACACACCGCCACTCACCACCCGCGGGCACCGCACCGGGGACACAACACGCCCAGGATGGAGCGACCCACCGACCCGCGGACCCCGCAAACGCAATAGCCCGCGCGTGGCCCATACACGGCGCTCCCCGCACCACTAGGCCCACTCAACGGTGGGCCGACACCGCCAAGCACCACACGACCACACCCCCCTGGTTGCGACACTCCAGTCCCGCACACCCCGCCCCAGGAGACCCCAGGCCCCACGCCACACCGACCCGCACGGCCCACGTACTGAAACACGCCAGGAGGACGATCAAGAGACCGCGCGGGGCTGCCCCACACCGCCAGAAGACAAACCACGGGCGACAACCCACTTCACCAGACCTGGACACGGTGCCCCCCCCCCCAACCGGGAAGGCCACCACACAACACAACACCACCATACCACACCGCACCCCCCTCCCCCACCCGGGGGCACGGGACATCACAGCCCACCAACACAGGAACGAAGCCGCGCCACGCCGACTCCGCACCCCACCCCACCGGCACCACCCCTGGAAACCCCGCACACCTCACGCCAGCTCAACACCCACCACCGGCCACAACCCGAACCGCACACAGGGGCAGCACCACCGGCCAGGACAGCCACCAGCGTGCAGCCACACACCACAACCACGCCAAACAGCGCGCCTCCCCGGACACCGGCGCACGACCCCGCACCGGCCGCCGCACGTGCCCCGAACACCAGCATCACACGCCCACCGTGCCATGAAGCAGCACCCCAACACGTGAACACGCACGATGACCCCATGGCCCTGGACATCAACAGCCTGCTAGAGCTGGAACTCCAACACACGGAGGACACGGAGCATCATATGGACCTCACCCCGCCGGAGCTCGAGCCCGCAGCAAGCGGCCCCGCGGACCCCAGCCCGCATAATGCCCCCCCGCGGCCCCCCCCCCGCGAGCTGGCGCCCTGGACGCACCTGTCCAACGCCCTGCGGCGCCACCACCCCACCCACGAAGCCAGCAACGGGCCCGCCGAGTACCGGGCGTCCCTTGAGCACGACCTGCCCGATGTCACGGGGCCGGGACTCCACGGGTACACCACCGCCCCCCCCCCTCCAGGCACCCCCACACAAGAATGGGAGGACGAGTACGCCGTCGACGTCACCGACATGACGGCAAACGTGGAAAGCGTGGAGGACCCGGAGCAAGACACCGTCCTCAGCCTCCTCGCCTACCACAGCTGGAGATGGGGCCACCAGGTCACCCTCCACCGACCGCAGGACGGGCCCCACCAGTGGTTCCCAGAGCAAACGGCGAAGTGGGACATCGTCCTCCAACTCACCCCCGAGGGCTTCTACATCCTCACGCACAGCGGATTACCCGACGCCACACCCAATGCACAGGCGCTACCGCTGGCCCAGCCCCAGGAGGACGACGCAGACGCACCCCCCCCGGAGGAATGTAATTGGGACCCCCCCACAGCCACCTGCGAACGCATGCCGCGCCGACTCACCAAACGTCACCTCCCCCACGACTACCATGCCACCAATGACTCGCGGGGACGCCGCACACTGCCCCTGCAGTGGGCATCACCCGAAGGCACCTTCACGTGGGGGGAAATCCTCCCCGGCACCGTGGCGCTCACGTACCTGTGGCTCCGGGACGCGGAGACGCACGCGCAGCCCCCCGGCACACACCTCCTCCTCACCCTAGAGGGAGAGGCCGCCGTTGAAAACGTCCACACAGCGGACGGAGAGGACTACGTGACGGCGAACGCAGACACCCCAGTATGGCTGCACGCTCACGAGCACACCACACCCCCCACCGTAGTACCGGGGTGACACCCCTGGCACGTGGTCATCGTGCGACTGCCCACAGGGGCAGACACAGGAAGCGCCCAACAGGGATGGGCGGACAGGTGGGCACACGTGTGCGCCTCCCTGCACGAAGGGCTGCACAGACCCTCCCTCACCAGTCACACCCTCGAGCCGGCCCCCACCACGGCCGAATCCAACACCGGGGCGGCCCCCCCCACCGGAGTCTGGGCCTACACGCGCACCCTCCACCGCGAGGCAGCGGAAGCCCTCAAGACCGCCATCTCCAACCACCAGGGCCTCGTGCACACCCCCCACGATAACACACAAAAGGGCTACACCCTATGGTGGCACCACCCCGCACCAGAAGGGGGCCTGCAGCCACCGGCAGACCAGCCTGGCATCGGCCCAGACCTCACAGCGATCGCCCACGCCGTCGCCGCCATGGCCCAGCAAGTTGGGGCGCCACCCCAGTGGGCAGCGTCCATCATCAAGGAAACGGCGGCACGCCACAACCCAGCTTTCGCACACTTCCGGGGACGCCCCATTCATCCCACCCTACCGGACCTCGACCTCCCCGCCCACGATGCGTGGGCAGCCCACATCCTCGTGCCCCACGACACCGCGCCCAAAACAGGGGACGCGACGGCACGCATCACCAAACAACTCCCCAATACCGCACTCCACTACGACATACCAACGCCAAACGTCATCGTCACCCACAACACGGGTCGCGACCACTACTACCTCCAGGCCGCGCATGAGCGCTCCCCCGTCACCATATACACCTTCACCACCTACCCTGACCTCCAGCCACCGCAACACCACCCGCGCCCGGCATGGAAGCATCCCATACACGTCGCCCCGACCCCGCGCAAAAGGCCCACCCACCACGCGCCCCCTCCCACCGACAGCACCGCCCTCCACACCGCCCGCAGACGGGCCGCGGCAAACCACGAAAACCACCTGCTCCCACGCATTAACGCTGGACCCGGCACCGTCACCGAGGCCACCCACAAAAGCACCTTGAACCTACTGGCCCGCAAGCTACGCCCCAAAATGGCACTGGAGGACACACTCTGGATATACTATGGCGAAAGCCGCACGGCACGGGTGGCGGACTTCCGCACCATCATCCCCCGCCACATCCAGCGCGCGGTAGGGCCCTTCACCGTGTACGCGGTACCGCACCCCATAACAGCCCAATGCACCCACTGCAACCCTCGGTGCGCGCTACCATGCGCAGGCGCTCTGCAGCAACCCCTGCCCATCCCTACCTACACTTAGCCCACGCAAACTGCACCCCCTTTTTTTCACCTAAGCACCTAGATTTTGTCACCGAAAGAAATAGTTTTTTTTGCCATCTTGAAAATCCTGTTTTTCAAACCCTCCCAAAAAATGCATTTACATCAGGTTTGCCCAATCTTTGCTGTTCTTAGGGGGGTCAAATAACCATTCTTTAGTCCAAAATCAGAGGGCTTACCAGTCATTTTTCCCGAAAAAAGTTTTTGTCGGCTAATTTGAGGAATACCAATTTTTGGATCGTCTGGAAAACTATTAAAGATGGGCGCTGTTCACACATCCTGTACATGTCCACATGAAAAAATACTTATTATGGGAGGCTGAGTGCTCGAGGCCTCGCGCACTCAGCCAGCTGGAGTGAGATTTTCAGGCTTTTTTGAGATCACTTTTTGACATTGGAAGTGGCATGAAGCAAGGATGGAGCAAAAGCAAAACTGCAAGATTCAATATGGGTTAAAGACTTGCACAGCGGAACACTCAGTGCGCCAGGGCTCGCGCACTCAACATGCTAGAAGCATGGGTTTTTGAATACCCCTGACTACTTGCATTCTGCCGGTAGCCTCCAAAAGGCTTTTTGAGATTCCTCCCTTTTGGAATCCTGTGAAAACAGTGAGCTCAAGAGTGGCGATTAGACTATCCTCCTCTAGAGCACTTGCTTCGTACGTCCTGTGACCTAGCGCTTCTGACAAATTGTTGTACAGCCCCAAAAGATGGGAGGCTGGGCACCTCATTTGTAGGTAAACTAACTAAAAATCATGTGTTTAGCAAGGACTGAGGACAACCCGCCTTTTTAGATCTATTACGCCTTACATTATGCATGCCGTGTACAAAACGTCCATTGATTGACCACTCTTGCTGCTGACATGACCCGAACGGTACACCATGAGGCACCCATTAAGACATCAGAGCCTCATTTGGCATGAAATACTGGTTATTCAGGACCATTAGGAAATACACATTCTGCATAATTGAGTGCGCGAGGCCTCGCGCACTCAACATGCCAAAAAAACGTTTTTTTCATACCTCTGACTATTTGCATTCCGCTGATAGCTTAAAAAAATATATTTGAGATTCCTCCTTTTTTTAATTCTCAGTTTTCAGGTGGAAACACGCGGAAACTGCGCGTCTTTTTTTTGCACACAAATGCCACCCTTGAGGTGAAGAACAGGGTGCAGTTTGCGTGGGCTAAGCTACAGGGGGGTCATATAGCTCGGCACGATACCCGGGGACCCACACCCCTACCTCCTGCCCGCAGCGTACCGCCACCACGCCATACCGAGTAAGAAAAAGTGCTTTTCCATTGCTTTGGGACATACTCTAGTTGTATTAGAGATGCACTGAGCATCCATGCATTTTTATCTTAGTATTGGTCCAGCCAAAAGTGGTGATAACACATTTTGACCTATGGAACCAAACACCCAATCAGGATATGGAGTGGACCCCTTAATCCCCTTTCAATCAGAAGTAAAACATCTTTTCCTGAGTTGACTGAGCACTGACATACCTAAGGTAGAGCCTATGAATTTATCTATGTTTTTCCATGAATACTTATCTGCCCTAGTGGTATGCACCATAGGGGGTTAGGCACCTCTTTTTGAGAGGTCCTGGGTTCAATTCCTGGTCAGCCTAACTAAGTAGGAAGATCCCAACTAAGTAGGAAGATCCCAGGTGACATGGCAGTGACCTCATCGCCACATACCATGCCACCACAGCACATATGGGAGCCAAAACAAAGAGTGCACATCTCCTAAGATGGCACTATGGAGAGAGAGTGATCCTGAGGCAGTTTTCTAACTCTTTTCCCAAAACATTTCAGCTATCTCTGTGAATATGCATTCATGTGTATCCTGAGTTGCAGTTTCTGTGAATATCTAATCATCTTTCACTGTTTACACTGCAGCCCTTCATGCTTTGATCCTGAATTACCTTCTCCTTGCATACTATTGGCTTGGGCTATCCTGGATTGAGTTGGCTTTACTGTATTTCAACAAACAAAAGCTTTTCATCATCCAAAACCAGCAGCAGGACACCCTACAGCAACAACAAGCAGCAGGAGAAGCAAAAACACAGTGCTGAAAACACTATAAACTTTTCTGGTAGCAAGAGGCAGCCTGTCTCTGTGCACCGGCAGCGAACCCGCGCCGTACAACCAGTGCTCCGAGCAGGCAAACATAAGCAGAAGGGTGGATTAAGATGGATCCAGGAAGAGTGGACGCCGAGGTGAACACAGCGCCAGCGCCAGAGACACCGGCAAGGCCGGCGCCTGACGCTGTACCTTCGGTGGAGCCCTTACATGGGCCAATGGATACGGCGGAGGACTCCTTGGATGGCCTCCAGACGGCCTTTGGGGCCCTGTCGGTGAAGGAAATGGTCTCTCAGCCTCAATCTGTGAAGAGGAAGAGAGGAAACGAGAGCCAGAAGGATGCTGGAGAAGGAGCAGACGAAGGAGAGGAGCAAGGGCAAGACCCGACGGATATCCCTACCTTCGAAGGCGCACCAAGCGCTTCTGGCCTCCAAGCATCACCCTCTCCCATAACCACCACACACCCAGCCGCCGCTACATCCACTTCCACAACCAACCAGCCTATGGCAGAGGGCACAGGCTTTACTGGCATGCCTCACTACCCCGCCTATGGCATGGGCCCACCTACCACTGCGCTCCTTGAGGCAACTACTGCCAGTGAGCCGGTGGCTTCCAGCTCTGCGCCGCGTTGGTATGCGGCTGACCATCCCCATCCACTTCACTCCACTGGAACCTACATGGAAGTTCCTGGGTATGCTCCTGGGTGTGCACCTGGGTATGCACCCCTGAGTGGGTTGAGGAGAGGACCAGAGTCTCTGGGAGGCAGGAGTAGAGGATCGGGAAGATCCTCCAACAGGTCCCTGACGCGGTCGGAGATCAACGAGGTGCTCCAAGGAGCCACTTCGAAAATCGTGAGCGACCTCACGCAAGAGATCAGGGAGAAATTGCAGCCCCTGATGATCCCGTCCCATGCGTCACCTACGACAGTGGGGATGTCACCCCACCGAGTACAGGCTAACCACCTGGCGGCAGGGTTGACGAATACCCTGGGGAGCCTGAGGAGCCGACCGATGCCGACTCCTGCAGCAGTACCAAGAAGCCCATTCGTCCCGAGGACAGCCCAGCCGCCCTACAGTCACGTGACGAACTCGACGAGGGCCGAGCTGGACCAGCTGGGGCTGACAGCCCTAAGGGCTATGGTGGACGTGGAGCCTTATGGCTCCAGTGATCTAGGCGGAGACCCCTCCGATGATGGGCCGCCTTCGATGACTTCTTCTTCGCCATCGGATGACGAAGACCCTGAGGACCCCGAGGACTCCAAGGGTAAGAAGAAGAAGAAGAAGAAGAAGAAGACCCGACGCCCTGAAGGACGCCGAGCTCAGGAGGCGAAGGCTATTGCCACCTCCAAGATAGTGGTGAACCTGCCTGAATTCACAGGCAAGGACCTCAGCGAGTTCGCTGAGAACTTTGGCCGGTTCCTACGACTGACCGGCCAAACCCACGCGAGTGGGCGAGTGAAGTGCGACCTGCTCCTGCAGTGCTGCAAGACGAAGTACCTGGAGAAGCAGGTCAGGCAGATCGTCACCAACTCCGCCACCTTTGCCGACGTGTTGGTTGCCCTGGAGAGGCAGTACCCAACCTACGAGACCGACCTCTCCATCAGGGCCGAGATCCAGAACCTGCCCGTCCTGCCCAACAACCCCAAACCCGGCAGGGTCTCCGAGCTGTTGGCGGACCTGGACCACTGGGCTGGACGACTGACGCCCGGTTCCTACAGCAGCGACGACCTGCTGTTTTGGTTGTGCTCCAAGCTCCCCCGTGAGCTATGGGACGAGTGCCGTCTGACGGCTGAGCGCAAGGCTAGATCCCTCCGCTACGAGGATCTATGCGTGCTGCTCCTGGAGATGGCGCTGGAGAAGGAGAGCGACCAACACCTGAACCACTACCGTCCTGGTGGTGGAGGTTCTGGAGGCAAAGGGTACCAAGGGTCCCGACCTGGGCAGGGGACTACCCCCAAACACGCCCACGCCCGCCTAATGGAGAACGTGAAGGAGCTATTCTGGTGCGATGCCAGCGATGAACAGGGCCACCTGCAGCATGCCTCCGACTGCGAGCAGCGAGACTGCTTTGTTGTCCAGGGGAAGCAGCAGGAAAAGATCACCGGCGCCAAGGTGAAGATGCCGGATCATTACCGCTGCACCATCACGTGTGCATTCTGCGGTAAGCGGAAGCACTATGAGGACGAGTGCTACCATAAGCAACGCCTATCGGCGAAGCTTAAGGGGGAAGATCCTGGCAAAAGCTCAGGCAAAGGTGGAGGCAAGGCCAAAGGCAACGACTCCGGCAAGGGCAAGTCGAAAGGACGTGGTCAAGGTGGTCAAGACAAGGGTCAAGGCGGACGAGGAGGAGGCGCTAATCGCCAGAACGACAACAAGAACAAGGACAAGAACGGAGGTAACCCCAACCCTAATCCAGGGGGGAACTCCGAGCCCTCTGGAGGGCAGTCTGGACCTACCACACGCTCACAGACGCAGGCCCAGCAAGAACAAGGAGCCAAGCGTGAGCATGAAGGTGGTGACGACGGCAACGCCAAGAAGAGAAGCCGTTTCATGAGGATGGCCCGCAAATTGCGGAACAAGGGGTTCGAGGTGACCTGTCCCGCGGAGTTCTGACGGGGACGCTCTGGTGGCACCCAAGACCTGGTGTTTTGGGTACGTATCCGACTAGGGGGACGTGAATACCTGGGGGTACTGGATACTGGAGCCACAATATCGATAGTGGCCAAGAAAATTTTACCTTGTGGGAGCCTGAAGAACACCATGACCACCGCCGCTATACGGATGGGGGATGGACATGTGGTGCACAGCTGCGGGGACTGCGAAGTGGAGGTACCTATGGGCTCCAAGACTATCGCCCATCGGTTCTATGTGATGGACACTGATGCCTTCGACTTTGTACTGGGTACTGACTTCTTCGTGCAGCACTCCCAGATACAATCCCTGACGCTGCAAGCGCCCTACCTCCTATACGTGGACCACGGCAGTGGCAGAGAGTCTGTGCCACTGGAGCAGTCGGAACATACCTCGAGTTACCTGAGACTATCGAAGGAGGAGCCCTCGAACATGATGGCGGCCTCCAAAACTGAGGACTATCAACTATTGGGGGAAGTCCTAGACCAAGGTCTGAAGGAGTTGGGTTACTCTCGAGAAGACCTAAGTGTGGAACTGTTCGCCAGCGACAAGCAGCATGTACTGGACCTATACTGCAGCAAGGGGAAGAACTGCAGCTACAAATTTTACTGGCCCTCTTTCGGGATGGCCTACGGGAACCCCAGATTCAGTGAACTGGGGAAGGTGCTGACCAAGGTGGCCTTGGAACGTTCCCGTATGGTCCTGTGTTCCCCCGATTGGGGAGCCCATGGGGGCAACGAGTACTGGCGAACCATCCTTGACAAGCTGACTATCAGCTCTGTGCGGTTACCTGATGAGGCCATCTACGTGCCTCTGGGACGCAAGACGCCCATTGGGAAGCCCGGATGGGGGAGTATGCTCAGCGTGGTGGACGGAAGTCTTACCACCATCCCCTGGGAAGACCTGGACCCTACTCTGGTCCAGGCTATACAACGAGAAAGCGATGGACTCGCCTTGGGTGACTTGAAGGATCGTCTACGACCTCAAGATGCTGTTGAAACTACACCCGGAGGAGATGAGTACGTCGTGACTGACACCAACGCCCCCAACTCTCCCTGTCATGTACCTGTTCCTGATGGAGTCTCTGAGTGTGGACTATCTGAGCTACCTAGCTCTATCCACTCAGACGACGAAACTGAGCACGACGCCTTCTTCGTGCAGACTGCGGTGGAAGAAGTGGAGAACGCCGAGTACGTCGCCCCACTAAAACCCCTACTCTCCATGAGGGTGGAAGACCCCGTGGATGAAGAGCTGGACCCTCGATCCAGGCTCAGGGAGTACGTGGATTCCAAGAGGAAGTTGGTGGCGAAAAAGCTATGCTACGCGAAGCCTACCCGCAGCTGGTGGCCACTGAAGCAAGGACGTATGGGAGACCTATCCCAACTGAAGGAGGACCTCGAACAGAAGATCACCACCTGGCAAAGGGAGGTGGATCTCAAGCTCATGAAGAGCGTATGGGGTGCCCATGTGAGGACCCCAGATGAGGACGACCTCTCGGAGGAATGTGTATGTGAACCCCCTAAAGCGTGCCTATGTTGCCATCGTCCACCGGAGATGGTTGAGCAAGACCTTCTGTATGCCTACCAAGGGCTGAAGGATGCTACCGCGGGCGAAGAATCGGTGGAGGACCACCTCCCGACTTCTATTCAAGGGGCAAGCAACTTACACTCCGACGAGGATATGGAGGACAAGATCAAGGTACTGGACCCGCGGGTACAAAAGCTGATAAGGACCTATCTGGAGGTGTTCGGAGAACTACCCCCTCCAGCCTCATGCGACAAGCTGGTACAGATGGACCTCAAGCTGAAACCCGAGTTCGTGGGTCACAAGATCCGGAGGAGACCCTATCCAGCTCCTAAAGAGCAGGCCGACGAGATTGAGCGACAGATACAAGAATGTATCGACGCTGGCCTAGTCCTGGAGTACAAGGATGGGGACTACCCCCTACACTGCAGCCCCTGTTTCCTGGTGGCTAAACCTGGGTCTACAGCCAAACGGCTGGTAGTGGACTATGGAGAGCTGAACAAGAAGACGCTGAACCACTCAGGGTCCATTCCCAATATGGAGTCTACCCTGGAGAAGATAGCCTCCTGTCGCTACAAGACCAAGATGGACAAGCGAAGTGGATTCTGGCAAGTGGACCTGACGCCCAACGTGCAGGAACTACTGGCCTTCATCACCCCTCAGGGGAGGGTATTCAAGTGGAAAGTCATGCCATTCGGCGTGGCTAGCGCCCCCGCTCTGTTCCAAGAGCTGATGAACAAGATCTTGTCCATCCTACGAAGGAGACCTAAGGTGCAGGAGCTCATATCCCGTGGGGCCCAGATGGAGGCTCACATCGACGATGTATGCCTCGGGACCAATACCCAGGAGGATCACCTAATCCTCTTGGGTGAGTTCTTTGCGGTCTGCCAGGAGAACCACACACGACTCAAGCTGGAGAAGTGTGAGTTCATGCAGGAGACCATGCAGTACCTGGGGTTTGACGTTGGCTATGGGTGGTGGACCCCAGCGGCCTCTAGGCCAAACCCCTGATGGATGCCAAGGTACGACACGAAGACCCCAAGAAAGGACTTCATGATGTACGCAGTTTCATTGGGGCGTGCAACTTCTATCGCCGCCACATCAAAAACTTCACCTACACCAGCGCGGTACTGACTGACTTGATCAAGAAGAGTACTACTTGGCGCTGGGGCCCACAAGAGCAACAAGCGTTTGACGAGCTCAAAGACAAGGTAGCCAACGCTAAGTGCTTGGGCGTGCCTAGGGCACAAGGGGAGATTATCCTGGTGACCGACGCCAGCAATGTGGGCGGTGGTGGAACGTTGTTCCAGTGGCAAGCACTAGAGAAGGAAGAGTTCGACTCGGCCATTTCCCAATGGGGGACGGAAGGTCTCAACCGAGATGGAACCCTCAAGCACAGCTACCCTGACGACAAGTGGGTCCTAGTACCTCTGGGCCACTGGAACTGGAAGTGGAACCAGGCCAGGGGGAACTACTCTACCTATGAGCAGGAACTGCTCGCGGGTATGCTGGTGCTATTCTCACAAGCACGACTGTTGGGGAGTAACCCTGTGGTCTGGCTATGCGACCAAGAACCGGTCCGCAGTTTCCAGAAGGGCCCCCCACCTGAGAAGGCCAAGCTACGTCGCTGGTGGACCTACCTCAGTCAACTACGGCTGACGGTACACCATATCCAGGGAGTGAAGAACGAGTGTGCCGACTACATCAGCCGCAACAACTTCGACGCCCTGATTGGTGCCCGGTCTGAAGCGCTGGCTAAGGAAGCGTTCAGCCGTATGGACGTACACCTGGACCTGAACATGACCATGATACGCCCGCTGGATGGACTCCAACAATCGGAGTACCTACAGGAGTTTGGGGATATCTACCGGCGCCTGGAGAAACGCCTTGAACCCCTCCTGGTCAACCAAGACCAGTGGAAGCGGGACAAGAGCTACCTCTGGCACGAGGACCGCATCGTGGTGCCTAGTGACCGAGTCCCAGCGCTGCTGAAGTGGACCCATGAGTCCAGTGGTCATGTGGGTGCTGACCGTACCCTGAGGCTGTTCAAGCAGTGGTTCCACACTACGTGGACTGACGACCAGCTGCGGAAGACGCTCCTGCCTATCGTGGACAAGTGCCCGTGCAGGTCCTGTAAACCAGGGGATATCAGGGACAGAGGTCTCTACTCGACCCTGCCCATCCCTCACTGTGCTAACAGTGTTCTATACGTGGACTACACGGAAATGCCGAAGTTCGGGGGCTATGACTTCGCCCTCGTGGTAACCTGTGGGTTGACCAGGTTTACCAGGGTGTTCCCATGTACCAAGCACATTACCGGAGAGGAGACTATCAAGATACTCCTGGAGGAGTGGTTTTGTGTCTATGGGGCGCCCAAGGAGATCAACTCCGATGAGGACGTACGAGTACGCTCAGATACTGGCTGGTACAAGAGGGTCCTGAGGTCCCTCAATGTCCAGGTGTCTACGGGGATTCCCTACTCTCACACGAGCAACCCCCTATGTGAGCGACAGATTCGTGTCCTGAAGGAGAACGTCAGGATATGGTGCAAAACTGAACGCACCAGAGACTGGGTGAGACTACTCCCCGTCATATCCTTGATGATGAACTCCCAAGAGAGTTCAGCTACTGGCTACTCGCCACATGAGCTATTCATGGGGCGCCCGGCGTGGTTCCTACATGCCCCCTATCCAGAGGACACCCATTCTTCTGTGGGTGAATGGGTCCAAGAGCAACAAGCGAAGGTGGACAAGGCCAAGGCTATGCTCCAGAGAGTGAGGGAGCGTCAGTGGAACAAGAAGAACAAGCACCGTGTACCGGCCACCTACCAAGAAGGGGACTGGGCCCTGGTGCACCACAGTCGACTACCCGCCTGGCCACGCTCTACCAGCGATGACCCATACTTCGGGCCGTACAAGATCCTATCTGTGGATGGACACCGTATCACCGTGCGGTGTTCTCCCCGTCTAGGGGGGACCCTGGTGTGCGCCGCTCAACACCTGAAGCGCTACCATGATCCTGAAGACCTCTGTGGGGAGGTGTGGGAGCTGAACGACGAGGAAATCGCCGCTCTGGACCTACAAGGGGCTGCCAGCCCTATGGAAGTTGAAGGTGAACTCCCCGACATGAACGCCGAGGAGATGGCTAAGGAGGGCTTCTACCTGGTGAAGTCTGTCCTACGCCACCGCTATCGCCAGGGTTGGCGCTTCCTCACCCTCTGGGAAGGGTTTGGAGTCGAAGAGGCCACCTGGGAGCCCTTCTCTGCATTTGTTCTACCTGAGGGACGCCTAAACTCAGTTCTGGTTGACTACTTGTCCCAGAACAACCTTGGTGAGTTGTTGAGGCTCGCTGAGATGCTTGCCTCCAAGAATAAAGCTAGAGACTGAACCTTACCCTTACCTGCCAAAGCGTATGTGTGAGTGTGCTAGTCCTAAGGTCCTGAGAGCAAGCCGCAGAAGTGGTGTCCTAATTATACCCAAGTCTGCGCCCTTGCTGAACCTGGAGGGTTGGCTTATTGATGCCACGGGGTACGCCCCGGGTCTCCCCTCCCCTATGCGCCCAATTTCTGTGCTGGCGCAAAACCTTGGGGGAATACCCAGAGTGTCAATCCAGGTATTGTTTTCCCTACCTACCTGTCTACTACAGGGAGGGGTGGCCAAAAGCTATGAAGGCATGCAAAACGCCTGTTTGCTATGTGGCCAAAAACACTAACCTAACCCACTGTCACAGCCCACCAACCCAGCTAAAATTGCAGGAAAAGGGTGGGACAGTGACACGCCCCCTACAGGTCCTACACACCCTACAGTGGCACCATCCTGTTGGGCGAGCGCTGGGCAACTGGCTCTAGCCCCCACGCAGGACTACCACTCCTACACGCACACTCTACTTGGCGTTGCGAAGAGGAAGTTCTCGAGGGTCCTAGCGACCCACCTGTGAAATGACAAGAGAACACAGCGCTGCTAAGCAACTGTGGCCTCACAGGGGACGCCACAACGCGTTTCCCCTGCAAGGCCTTGGAGGGAAGGAGTGCTCTCGTGTGCAAGGCGCAGATGTCGATGAAGTCGGACTCCCTGCTCTGCCGCAGGCGGAGCGGAGTTACTTGTTTGTGTGATCTGCGCCCCTGTTTAGCAGGGCATAGAAAAAATGCTGCTGCACCACTCACCCTACCTGCCCACCTGTAAAACAAAGGCAAATGAAAGGGCGTTTGCGGCGGAGGAACCAAGGCACACTCCAGGTATTATACCCTTCTCAGTGTGCCCTATAATACGCTGTCCGCAAACACGCTGCATGGAGCAGCTACCCTTATCAAGCAAGCAAGCGTTAAGGGACTCCTCAGGTTCTCTTAAAGAACGTACCGAGGAGCCCCTAGGTAGCCTAAACAAGGTTTACCGTGCGCACTTCGCGTGGCCTACCCTTTAATGCGTGTGTGCATGCACGACTATGCACGATCACGTGGGCAAACCTGCCCATCTCCACAACAATCTTGACTCCACCAGGGGGTGGCCCCGCCTGGGCGTACCTACCTTACCTACCGCTGGGAAGTGAAGCAAGGAGAGAAAACAAAAGGGGCGCACGCGAAGAACGTTGCTATGCACTTGTGTGTATGACTAATCACCCTGATCTGACCGCTAATCATCTGCAATCTTTCTAATCAATCCCTCTACCGCGTTCTATCGTGGTTATCGTTGTTAACGCTGCTACACGACTCGGTCACGGAGACTCGAGACGAGCAATGTGTATGCGGCATGCAAGACGAGCATACCTGTAGTTTATACCTGATTCATTGAAGTCTTTTCAATTGATTTTCGAATTCTTGAATTTTTAAAGCTTCTATTAGTGTGGGTGGAATCTGTATGTTTGTTTATTAATGTGTGTCTCGTCATTTTCAAGACTACGTGATACATACGTTTATAATTCCATTATTTTTCCATTTTCCGGCGCTTCGCTAGGAGCCGCTCCTGCGCGCCGCCATTTTATGCGTATGAATTTCTGGACTTAAAAAATCCAGAGATGACTATAATTTCTATAAAAATGTGCCTTTGATGCACAATTGGATTCTGCTCAGGTGTGTCGTTTCAGAAACATTCTGCGCCGTCATTTGACGGATTTTGGTGTCGTCGCTTCGTTTTTGCGTGGATTCGTCCATAATTCTCCCATTCCTGCCTCTGCAGATACCCACGCGCAGCCTCGCTGAGTAGGCCGTGTTCAGGCCGAAACGCAGGTGCCTGGAGAGACTGAGCAGAACCAAGACCCCACCAAGGGGCAAATTAATTTCTTTTCGACTCCCTACGCCCTAAGACAGGTCACAGGTCGCCAGCAGGTTTACGAGAACCCATGCGAGTGTGTATAATGTGTCTTGCGTTTGGGTTGTGTCGACGCTGCGTCTTGGAGGAAGGGATGCATATGCACATGTTTGGCATGCTCCCAATCTAACCCAACCAAGCCACAGGAGCCCCGGCAGCGCCAAGAGCGCTGAGTCTTCTGTAGGAAACTGTACAATCAGAGCAGCAAAAGGACGCCAGCCATGGTGAGCGCCCATTTTTCAGTGTGAGGGAGACTGTAGGTATTTTAAAGTAGATGTGGAAACCAAGGAAAGGCCAAGAAAAATTCCCTTTTTCCTAAAATGCGACAGTGGTGGCCACCACAGCACAAGGGGGGAGTAAGAAAAAGTGCTTTTCCATTGCTTTGGGACATACTCTAGTTGTATTAGAGATGCACTGAGCATCCATGCATTTTTATCTTAGTATTGGTCCAGCCAAAAGTGGTGATAACACATTTTGACCTATGGAACCAAACACCCAATCAGGATATGGAGTGGACCCCTTAATCCCCTTTCAATCAGAAGTAAAACATCTTTTCCTGAGTTGACTGAGCACTGACATACCTAAGGTAGAGCCTATGAATTTATCTATGTTTTTCCATGAATACTTATCTGCCCTAGTGGTATGCACCATAGGGGGTTAGGCACCTCTTTTTGAGAGGTCCTGGGTTCAATTCCTGGTCAGCCTAACTAAGTAGGAAGATCCCAACTAAGTAGGAAGATCCCAGGTGACATGGCAGTGACCTCATCGCCACATACCATGCCACCACAGCACATATGGGAGCCAAAACAAAGAGTGCACATCTCCTAAGATGGCACTATGGAGAGAGAGTGATCCTGAGGCAGTTTTCTAACTCTTTTCCCAAAACATTTCAGCTATCTCTGTGAATATGCATTCATGTGTATCCTGAGTTGCAGTTTCTGTGAATATCTAATCATCTTTCACTGTTTACACTGCAGCCCTTCATGCTTTGATCCTGAATTACCTTCTCCTTGCATACTATTGGCTTGGGCTATCCTGGATTGAGTTGGCTTTACTGTATTTCAACAAACAAAAGCTTTTCATCATCCAAAACCAGCAGCAGGACACCCTACAGCAACAACAAGCAGCAGGAGAAGCAAAAACACAGTGCTGAAAACACTATAAACTTTTCTTACCGCTACACCTTGTCGAGCACCTGGCGGTGGGACCATCCCCCTTCCAGAAGCGCCCCCCCCACACCCCATCCGACGGACGCCTGCCAGATGAGCCGACGCACGCCACACCTGGACCCAAACGCGCCATCGCACTCCTCACCCTAAAGGCGGAAGCCACCATCCCCCGAGACCTGGAGGGGGAAAACCACCTCATGGTGGAAGGGCTGACGGAACACGTCCTGATCGCAGCCATGTACGCCACGGCGTCCGCCTCCCGCCTCTGGGAGGACCGCCCCTCCCCACTCCTAGCCCAAGCAGCGCAGGACGCCCCCGACACAAGCCCTACCGCCGAGGACATCCACCAAATCCTCAACATGCGAGCACCCCCGAAGACCCACCCTGCGGTCCGCCCCATCCAGCTCGTCAGCTGGGACGCCACGGACGCCCCCCCGACCACCACGGAGGTCCACATCCTCAAACACCGGGACACCTGGTGGACGGTGGAATGGGACGACCACGGCAAGGTCAGACGGGCAACGGCACACTCCCCAGACGACGAAGTCCCGCCCCCACCACGCGGAGGGGACCGCTTGCGACTCGCCGCACGCATCCCCCACGCCCCAGAGGCAGCCTGGGAAGCGCTGCACTACGCCCTCTACTGGGCACAGGGGGCGCCAGAAGGCCCCCTCCACCCGGAACGCACTCCAGCGTGGACAGGCCACGCCACCCGCTACACGGCCCACATGCGCCGCCACGGGGCAGGCACCGGGCACCAGCTCCTCATCTGGCCCACGGACCCGCCCGACTCCCTGCAGGAGGCCGAGGAAGTGCTTGGCCTCATGACCAAGCAAGTGCTCCAGCTGAAGGACCCCGTCCCCACGTCCAAGCCCGACATCCCAGCCGCCCGCGAACACCCCGTGTTTGCACAGGGCCACACACCTGTACAGCAGCCCCAGGGTGCACCTCCCCAACGGGGACAACCCGCTGCCCGGCGCCGCCAAGGTGCGCAGAAGCGCAAGGCCCCCATACAGGCCAAACCCGCGCCAAAGCCAAGGGCCAAGTCGAAGAGCTGGACCAAAGAGGAAGCCGCTGCCATGTATCCCGAATACGCCATCGGTACCCGGGTGCAGCTGCCCTTCGAGTACGCCACGGCCGCGGGCCCCTCCAAGTGGATATGGGCCGCAGGGGAGGTCAAGCACCGGTACCTCGTCACCGGGGACCACCAGGGGTTCAAGATCCACGTCAAGTGGGACCCGGCCACTTCCAACGACAAGAAGGTGGGGCGCACCATCGAACTCTGGCGAGACCGAACCGGTCGTGAGATGGTCCCCATGCAGCTGTGCACCCCCGACACGGAGCACCTCACCAGCACCGAGTACACGGGCGAAGTCCACAATGCATGGGCCCTACCCCAGCCCCAGAAGTGGAACCGCAAGGCACCCGCAGCTCAGGGCGTCATCGACCTCCTCGACGCCTGACGGGGCCAGGGCCGGACACGGCCCGCCCCCCCAAACTACCGGTCCCCAGAAACCGGCACCTGCGGAAGCCCACGCCCGCATCAACATCCGCAACGAGCCCGCGGTCACCTACGACCCCACCAAGGCCGCCACACTGCAAGCCATGCCCGGGCCGCACCCCAAAGGCGCAGACCTCCTGGGGTTCCTGGAGCAAGCCCTCCGCAGAGCGGACCAACCCGAACCAGCACCGATCCTGGACCCAGAGGGGAACAAATATCACGCCCACTGGGAACGGGGGGTAGCCCTCTACCACAAGACGTCGGTCACGGTGCATGCCCACCCCGACCTCGGAGTGGATGGTCGCCTCGGGGCGTACGAGTGCGTGGGGCCCGGATGGTAGCTAAACGTGCTACTCACACACGTCCCATTCGGGGAGGAGACCAAGGACTTCCTGGACACCCTGAGCCTGGCGTACCGCCAACTCTCCCTCCTGGCACCCACCATCATCATAGGCGACCTAAACGCCGCCCCCACCGACGACGACCGCACCGGCCCACCCACAGCCACCAACACAGCTGTCCGGGACGCCATGAACCAACTGGGCCTCACCGACCTCACGGCAGGACTCACTGGCACACCCTCCCATTACCCCCACCAAGCCGGCACCCACCCATGCCGCATCGACACGTGCTACGGGGACCCAACCACGGTGCCCGTCCACGAAGCAGCCTACGGGGACCTCCCGCCCACAGGCACGGGCCACCGGCCCCTCTACATCGACCTCATCATCCCCAACCTACCCCCACCCGCGGCCACCCTGCCAGACGACACCCTCCCACCCACACTGCAGTTCCCGGCCGAGGACGACCACGGCGCCTGGCACAGGTATAACAGGGCCCTACACGCCATCCTGCGCCGCCCGGATGCACCGACACTCACCACCGCCATGCGCCGGGCGGCACAAGCATGCGGCATGGAGCGTGACACCAACCACACGGGAGCACCACCAGACCTCACCCTCCAGCAACTCGTCCATGACATCTGGACCACGAAAGGGGAATTCGCCACCCTGCTACGCCCCAGCACACCGGAGGCACGAGACCGGGACGCCCACCTCCGTGCGCTCCTCACCACTCGCCGCCACCAACTCAAGGAATGGCACGCCCACCGCGTAGGGGCCGCAGCCCAGGAACGCGAAAGATACGGCAGAAACGACACGCCGTACAAGTCCCTACGGTATGTCAGCCGCATCCTGAAGGACACGGGGCGCCGTACCATCCACGCGGTGCGCACCCCCGAAGGGGGCCTCACCAATGACCCCGACGCCGTCCTCCAGGCAGTCCTGGACAGCTTCGAGGCACAACACGGGGACGCCCTCCCCGAGCTCGACCCCCACACCAGAAACACCATCCGCGAGCATGTGCCCAGGGTCTTCAACCGGGAACAGCGGCGCGCCATCGAACACGACCCCTTCAGCATCTCAGAACTGCAACGCGCCCTAGACCGCCTGAAGAAGGGGGCCGTGCCCGAGGCCGAGGGTTTGCCGGCCGAAGCGTACCAACGTCTCACCCTGCCCGTCAAACGCCGCCTGGCAGCCCACCTGTGGGACATCGTCACGGGCGCCACGCCCATCCCCCCTGAGTGGGCCAACCTGGTCCACCCCCTCTACAAAAAGGGGGACTGGGCGCAGCCGGGGAACTGGCGGCCCATAGTCTGCGCCACCACCGAGGTCAAGCTGGTGTGGACGCTCATCCTAGGCCGCATCGCGCCGGCGGTCTTCGCCCACGTGCCCGCCAGCATGTGGGGAGCCATGGCCGGCAGGTCCCCCCACGAGGCCATCTTCCTCCAGGACACCGCACTGGACATGAACCCCTACGAGATGATTATCGCCTCCCTCGATGTCCAAGGCGCGTTCCCCCACGCCCCACACCGGCTCCTCACGGACGTATGGGATGCCATGGGCCTCCCATTCCTATCCTTCATGACCGGGTACATCCAGACCCGACTCTACGCCGTCATCACAGCCGCAGGCCTCACCCCCTGGACCGGCACAGACAGCGGGGTCCCCCAGGGAGGCGCCGAAGGCCCCTTCCTCTACCTCCTCGTCACCCTGCCACTGGCATTCCAGCTAGCACGGGTATACCCGGGGTACGCCCCATACCCGCTACGGTCCCCCCTCATCAACTTCGCGGACGACAACCTCCTAACTACGGCCACCCGCCACCGCGGCCCTGAGAACGCAGGGCTACCAACGACCACCGAACAAGCGTCCGCCATTCTCCAACTCACCACAACCTACCTGGACGCCCACCAGCTCCCAGTGCACCCCCGCAACTCGGTCGGGCTGGCCGACGCCAAGACCCCCACCCCCCACATCCGGAAAGGCGAACCCCTACACCTGGAGGACACCACAGTCCACCTGGGAGTCACACAGGCCACGCGGCACCACGACATCACACTCCCAAGCAAGCTAGAAGAGCGCCTCGCCCGGCTACCTCAAATTGCCAGGGGGGACCTCCTGTCTACGCAGGGCCTGGCGTACTTCATGGAAGCAGTGCTCAACGCGGCCATAGGGTACCAAGCCCTGCACCTCCCGCGCCCCCAAGACGCCCTACGCCACGCTCGACAGCAAGTGACGAAGGCATGGGCGCAACACGGAGGCTGGCCCACGTCTTTCCCCAAGGAGGCCATGATGGCAGACTGGCGCTACTACGGAGACAATACAGGCGCCCTGGTCGACATGGCCTATGCCAAACACGCAGCGCACCTCCTCCACAGGGTAAAACACAACCACCAACCAGAAGTTCGCGAGGCGGCAGCCATACGCATAAAAGAAGCGCAAATGGCCCGCAACACCTGCCCCCGGTGGATACTGGCGCAACACGGCGTCTCCACCTCCGTGGGCACTGGCATCTGGGCCCAGCTACAACTCCTCCTACCGCACCACACACACGCCATCCTGACAAACCACCACTGCGATCAACAGGGGCCACTCGTGGCCACACACACCGACATCCACCGACGCCCGGCAGGCGAGGTGGACACCCTGCGCCTCGTGGGGGCCACCGTCACCATAGTGTATATCACCCCAACACAGATGAAGATCATGGCCCAATGCGACGCCCACCACGCCCCGTTCCTTTCCGACCCACAATGGCCAGCACGCCACGTCTTCCAAGCGTACCTCCGCGCATGTGCTACGAAGGCAGGGCGCGACATGCCGGGGCCCAAGGACATCGACACGGCGTACACAGCCTTCCAGCGCCAGCACCCCCGGCCCCGCCCGAGCGAGCACGAGACCCCCAACGACGGCGGCACGACGCAGGGGGAGCCCACCCCGTCAGCCGAAGGCTGGACACCACCCACCATCCTGCTACTAGCACCAAACGGCCACAAACATGCTACCCGCACTGTCCAGCGACACCATGCCCCCTGGTCCATCCCCAAACACAATGCACCGGAGACCGATGTACCACCAGTCAGACACAGTGACCAGGGCATACCACGCACGTGCTGGCACTGCGGCCCGGCAGCCCTCGACACTCCGTGGCCCCTGCTGCACCTCATCTCCACCCACTACCACACCCCCACCGCCGCCGCCACCGCCGACCAGCAGGCATGGCTCTCCCCCTGGTTTCACACGGTACCCCCAGACCACCAGGCGCACGTAGCCTGGACCCGAACACCCACGGCGACATGGACGTTCACCAACGAGCGGGCAGACCCGGACAGCGTAGCCATAGACTACGACCGCTGCGACCCACACCGCGCAGGACCTCAGGAGGCACCCATGCGCCCCCTACAGCACAAATGCCCCACCCTCCGCGGCGACAAAGACGACAAGGAGCGGCGACAGACCATCACGTGCCAGAAGTTCCACCCCAATACGGGATACGTCTTCCACCTGATGTACGCGTATATCACCCAGGGGCGCCCGGACAGGGGCCTCCTCCGCCTCACCCCACGAGCCCAGGCCATCATCACCCAGGGGATAGGCGTCTATGCAGCGCCACTACTTGAACCCACGCAAATCACCGCCAGAACCGCCCAGGGGAACCCCATCTACATCTATCACCCCACAGCAATCGCCCGCCCACCCATACCCAGCGACACCGACATCATCTACTTCACTGACGCATCCGGCACCCAGCAACGCACCCCCACGGTCGGTTGCGCCTCCGTGCGCATCACCCGGCACGCGGACGGCCTCCACGTGGAACACCACACCGGGGCCACCATCTTTGGGGCGTCCTCCCACGGCGAACTGCGCACCATGGCAGACGCCGTCACCGCCACACCGCTACCCACGACGATCCGGCTCCGCAACATCTGGGTAGTCGTGGACGCCACGGTCGACATCCACCTCACCAGAAGCCTTGCGGACCTGCCCCTCCACAAAGCACTCGAGTCCGGCCTCACCACACAAGCGTTGGGACTATGGATGGCCTTCAAGGGCATGCACCCCCAGGACGCCCTACACATCGTCAAACAGGAGTCACACCGCTACGCATACGGCAATGGACGCGCAGACACGCAGGCCAAACACCAGAACACCAACCACACCCCAGGGCTCGAACACGTGCGACTGGACACCCCACACCACAGCCACCTGCAGCACCTGCCCCCGATACCCCCGGCCACACAGCCCCCCCAATGGATGCCCGAGGACACGCCGTACACGGATCGAGACAAGCAGTACCACTACCCCACACCCATCCAGCAACTGGCCACCACACTGGGCCACCCAGCGAACACCGAACTCCTCCGACGCCTCGAAGACTCCGTCCACACCCCCCTCTACTACTCCGCCCTGCGCCCGGATAGCCTCCCAGCACACCTACAAAAGCCCCGACTCCAACTCGCCCTCGAACAGCTTCCCCTCCTCACCTGATACCACCGATGGTATGCGCGCCGCTCGATCCACGTCCCCGCAGGATACACCAAATGCATCTGCAGCCACGCGGATGAAGAAACCTGGGACCACTTCAAGGTGTGCCCCCTGTACAGAGGACTGGACACCCTCACAGACTGGAACCCAACCCACACCATCGCACAGCACGCCGGATGGCTGACGCAATCCTCGGCGACCCAGCAACTCACCACCGTCCTCAAGCAGACGGAGGTACTCGAGGCGGTCCGCAGGGGACTCGTCCCCACTGCCGTCTACACCTTGCTACGCACCCACGCGGAGGACCCCCAGGCCACGGCGGCGCACATGCAGCGGACGGCCGTTGCCAAAACGGCGGAGCAGCTCACATACCGCACCCACAAATACCTGCAGCATGCAGCAACCCTGCCCCCAACAGACCAAGCCCACCTCCTCAAACTCCTGTTCTACCAACCATGAGAACCTACCCCGTGACATACCAACACGGAACCCCCACCACGTCTACACACCGTCCACCGAGCACAGCACTGGCACAGCACACACGGGCACCACAGGCACCGCACACACTCCCACCAGCATGCGCGCGCCACCAGCCCCCATCCCCCCACGCCGCCGTCCGTCCACAGGTACCACCAACCGCCAGCCACCGCATGTCCCCTCTGCGTTCGCCAGCGGCTACCACAGACAGCCCTGCCCTGCAACCCAGACCACTGGTTCTGCCTGGGAGCCACGCAAGGCCTCACCCACTGCCCCCACTGCGGGGACCTCAACCCCCACCACCGCGAGTGGCCCGCGGCCCCAGCCGCACCCCCCCCCCCCGCCAGCCACCCCAGCTTCTTCGGGTTCCTCACGGACACCCTCCGGGACCACCTGGGAGGGTACTACGTGGCGGACGCGGCGGACCACGCATGGACCATAGCCGTGGCCACAGGCAGCACACCCCTGCCCCCCCACAGCCCACCCCTACGCCACAGCGGAGGCGGCTTGAACGCGGCGGCCCGCCACATCCTCCTCGCCCTGTACCTCCACCACCGAGACCTACACCTCCCAGACCCACAACTCCCGGCCCCCCAAGCAGCAGCCCTGACGCCAGGAGCGTGGGCCGACACGGCACCAGAGGAGATAGCAGCCTACCTCCGAATCACTTGCCGCTGGTTCAACAACGCCCTTGGCCGACGGAAGGGAACACCTTACCCACTCAGCGCACTCCTCTACCCGGCACACCACCCCCACCCCGCACAACAGAAGCCCCCGGAGGGCTGGGCGTCTTTTCGGGACGCCCACCTGGCCGCCCCCGACGAGGCCACCGCCACGCGGATGGGCCTCACGGACCAGGAAACCTACGTCAGAGGCCTCAAGACGAGCCTCCAAGAGGCACACCGCTGGCACGCCCGCTCCCCGTCGCCCCCACGGGGACAGGGGGGTTCACCCGCCCCCGACACCCAGCAGGCCAAGAAGACCAAGACAGGTCAGGGGGCCCGCCAACGCGCCCGCCAGCAGGGCGCGACGCCCCGACCAGGGCCCGGGTCCAGCCACACCGCACCACCCCACGCCCAGGCCCCCGGGGCGCACCAACAACACCGCCACCGCCAGCGCCCACCACCACCACCGTACCGCAGCACCCAAACCCTGCAGCCCAGTCAGCCACCACCGCCCACACATGTCCACACCATGCCAGGACCACCATACGCGCAGAGCCAGGGGACATGGCGCCACCAACACCACCACCACGCCCCCGTCCCTCCCAACCCCTACCCCCCAATGCCCCCATGCTACAGCGACCCCCACCAGCTACATCCCCACCACACCCCAGCACAACCAGGCCCCACGAACCACCCACCCCACATAGCGCACATCACCGCACCACACCATCACGTATTCCAGCACCACCAGCCCCTGCCACCACGCTCACCAACGCCGGGGTACCACACACAACCAGCACACCCTCCACACCACCACAACGCGGTCCAGCACCAGCCGCCGCCCCCGCTACACGGGCCCACGACACACGAGCCACGGTACACCCCCATGGACCCGCGAGGAGCCGCGCACGCACACCAGCAACACCAGGGCCTAGTAGGAGCGCCCCATCACCACCAGCAGCCCCCCCACCCACACCCCATACCAGCGAGCACCATCCACCAGCAGCCACGCATTACATACGGACCACAGCCCCACCCGGACACTCATGCGGCCGCCTCCCACCCACACCCCGGCACCACAACCAGTCAAGAACCGCAAGGGCCGCACGCCGCACACACGCAACACCCACACGACCAACAGGGACGCCCAGACCCCCAGCCAGCACAACACCCGCCCCCATCCCCCCGACCACCAACAGCACCACCCCCACACCACCCCCCCCCGCCCCCCCCCCGAGACCAGGCCACGGACGCAACACGCGGCAGCCAGCACCAGCCAATAGACGTCGATACCCCCGCCGACACACGCCACCGCGAATCCCCCCTCCCGCGACCGCCACAAGAGACCCCATCACCGGACCTCACGCGCGACAACGACGACCACCCCCCCAAACCCACACCACCCCTCCCATCACACCCCGCACCACCAGCCGACGCACCGGCCGAACCCTACGCCCTACACAACCCCGCAGCGGTACGGCAGCACCTCCGGGGACTCGGGGAACACGACGTCGTGCTGTGCCTCCGCACCTCCGGCACCAGCACCCGCATCCGGGCGGCCACCCTGGTCCAGGCGGCCACCTTGGGGGAAGGCGTCCGAGACTTCCTCTTCGACGCCTTCCTCCACGTCGCCCGACACGACCGCCCCCCACGCGCCACCCCAGACGGCGAGAGCCCGCCCCCCACGGGGAGCCGGATCTGGGTGCCCCCCATCGACTGGGGGCGACACCTAGTCGGACACACCGTGCCGGGGCGGGTGGACAACAAGGGCCACACCCGCTACCACGAGCCCAACATGGCCCACCCCCCACCCGGCGCCACCCCCGACAGCACCAAAGAGTGGGAGCGGGAAACATGGGTAGCCCGGATGACCTCCCTGGGCAACTTCCGGCACCACGTCCCGGGGGACATCCCCACCCCCGACGAGCAACAGCCGGCCCCCTCCACGTACATGACCCTCATGTACAATCTGCACTACACCCTCTCCACCACCAACTACCACGCACCCACTGACCACTGGGTGGTACACGGCACCGACTCCCTCCTCCCCGCCGACTACGCCTCCCCCCCACACAGCCCAGGCCCCGACACGTACGCCAGGGGGGACGACCCGGACGACCCCCACATCTGGGGCACGTGGGAACGCAAATCCCTGGACACGCTGCTCTCCATCCGCAGCAGCAGCCAGGGCCTTGGTAGGGCGATGTATTGCCTCGCCAAGTGGACCCAACGGACCTGGGGGATCCCCACGGACCGGTGGGTGTGGGTGGTCACGCTGCGCCCCCAGCAGAGGGAAGCCCCCCCAAACCGCAGGGGACCCACCCCCCCACGCCCTACCACCCTACAGCTCTGCCGGTACATGGTGGCAGCCCACCTCATGACGCTGCTGTGGCCGGGCCCACACACCCCCACCCAAAACTACCCCCACCTCACAGAGGAGGACATGCCCGGCATCCAGCGATGCTTCTTCCAGACCCTCGACTACCTCCAGCAAACACACCCGCACGTCCTGGAGCAGATATGGCCACCTCCCGGGTAACCCACGTGCCCGCGCAGCCGAGACAACGCCGCCACAACAGCACCAGCACGCACGGATCACCAGGGAAAATGCGCGCACACGCCCGGTGCCCGAACCCGCACCCTCGTTCTCGCTACTTGCAGGACCCAGCATCATACGCCCGCCCCCGCAGCCCAGGACCCTCCACTGTCTCCCACGGCCCTCTCCTCCGCCTCCGACTCCACAACCTCCACCACCACGACCACCTCATCCACCGCCACCACCACGTCCTCATCCGACACTCCACCCCCCAGGCCGCGGGGGACACCTCCCAAACGGACCCCCAAACACGCCCCCACCGCGAGCAGCCCCGCCGCCGCCAAGGCCCACGCCCAGACGAGGCCCACACCCGCGACCCAGCCGAAACCCAAGACCGCCGCCAAACAGCCACCCAAACCCGTCAGCGCGCCAGGACCGCAACCCGCAGCCAAGCCCAAACCCAAGTCCAAGGCCGGCGCCATGATGGCAGCGCGAACCCGGCCCCCCAAGGACGTCCTCTATGACATTCGGCCCCAGCCGTCCCAGGCCTGAAGGCAGCAGCGCCCAGCGCGGCGCCCCCCCACCGTCACCGACGCCACCGCCACCACCTTCATGGCGGAGCGCCCCGCGGCCGAAGCACGACGCACCTCGTCCCGCCACCTCTCAAAGCCCGCACCCCAGGCCCACGGACCGCCCCCGACCAGGCCAGAACGACGCCAGGGTCCGCCAGCAGCGTCCCAGCCCCCCTACCAACCCTCGATGACAGCCCACATACAGCGCATGCCCCACTACCGCCGCCGCCGCGAGTCCCCGCCCAACCCCGAGGCGGAGACCGTACAGGCACACCCGCGGGTCCACATCCGCGCGCGCCCCCACTCCCCACGCACCCCCACGGAACAGGACTACGAGGAATCCCCCAGGCCCGCCACTGCCACCGGTCCCCACGACCCCGTCACACCCACCCACGCCCACTCCTCCGCCCAGGACCGCAGGCCCGCCCAGGAACAGTGATGGCAGCGCTGGACCCACACGCAACTCTGGGAGCTGCGAAAGTGGGCCCGGGGAGAGCCCTCCCTCGAGGGCCTGGTCCATCGGCCCCGCAAGGGGTCGGTGGAGAACTGCCGCCTCCGGCCGGCGGGGGGTTGGATGCCGCAGGCCGCATGGGAAGCCATGCTGGCCGATGCGCTCCACCCCCTGGGAGTCCACCCCCGCAACCTCCCCGCGCCCCAGGACCACCCGTATGTCCTCAGGCGCCTGCGGGAGACCCTCCAGGAGACGCAGCGAGACGGCATCCGCCCTTGGGACATCGCCCAAAGCCCAGCCCCGGACAAACACACCCCCTCACCACCCCACAAGCGTCGGCGCACCGACACCGGCGACACCCACAGCACCCCAGGAGCCCTGCGCGCCACACAACACGACGGGCCTGACCCCCCGGCCAGCGGCGCCGCCACCTAACCCCGTTACCCAGCAAACCACCACCACGGGGCGCCACGCCAGGCCTCGCCCAGAAGTCACCAAACGAACCGGGCGCCGAAGGAAGCCAACGCACACGACAACGAGCACCACTACGCCCAAAGGCACCGAACCCAGGCCCGCTACCGTCGCAGCCGCCTAACCGAGCCAGAACCCAAGCACAAATCAAACCCAGCCACACCCCGAAACCGCTAACCCTTGACTCCTAACCAAGCCCGCCGAGGGAACAACGTAACCACAGCCCACAGCCACAGCCCACACAGCCGCCTAACCAGCCAGCTCCAGAAGCAAAGAGACACCTCACCAAACCCACCCTGACCCAAGCCCCTGTACATCAGGACGCGCGAGCCGCACCCCTGGGGCGCGACTGCCGCCACAGCACCAACGACACACGCCAGAGGACACAACGCTATTGCACCGCCGCACCAGCTGCCCATGCCTGTGCCTGCAGTGTACGCGCGCCCCTGTTTTTCTCTCATTTGTCTTTTTTTTTTCCAGTAAAAAAAAAACGAAAATTAGGTGGGGAGGAAGAGGGACACAACCACCCCTGGCACACGCGCACCGCACACAGCACGCACACCGGTGAACAGGAGCCCAGTGGCCCAGGACACCGCACATGCAACACAACACACCGAGCGAGCACACCGGTGAACAGGAGCCAGCTGGCCCAGGACACCGCAGACGCAACACAGCAAACCGCACGGGCACACCGGTGAACAGGAGCCCAGCGGCCCAGGACACTGCACACACGTAGGGCGGCCGAGGGACAGGAAAGAACCAATACCCCATGGGTCGGACGCACCGGGGCGACCCAGCCGACCCACCGGGCCAGTGGCAGGAGCGGTACTCCAAGGCCACTGGTCCGAGCCCGGCCAGGCTGCATCGGGGACCATGGCAAACGTCACCCGGAGCCATGGAAGCAACCGGTGACAGGCGAGCCGGTACACAGTCCAGGAGGGGGTCACCTGCCAAGCAGAGTGGCCCCGCAACTCAAGCCACAAGGGTGAGGCGGTCGTACCGTAGACAAGCGGGAGCAATACCCCTTGTGGTGAGAGATACTCCACACGGCGTGCCAGCCCCCCAGAGCTGCCGCCCAAAGGAGGGGGCATGTGGCCCTACCCATGGACACATGTGGGGACACCCTCCCACCTGGGACACATGGACCAGGTGGCCGCGACAATGCCTTCCCAAGCACATGCGGGAGCGGCTCAAGAGGCACCTGACATAGGGCAGTGGGAGGGACAGGACGTCCCCTTGGTAAGACCTTCTTCCTGCAATGTCAAAGGAGGCATCCCGAGCTCCCGAAGATACCTACCTACCCTACCTCCACCGAGTCCACAATACGCACCCGAGCGTACTTGGGCAGGGCTCATAGGGGCCCAAGTCCCCAGTCGGCGGTATGTAGGGGCAGCAGGTATGCCTCTGCTACCATAATGAAGGTCCCTACCAGGACCGGCCCCTGCTGTGCCCCTTCCGCCTGTCACCCCTGCTGACTTGCTCCTGATCAGCGATTGCATTTCTCAAAATCCAGGGTCCAAAATCCAAAAATATAGAAAATACAATCCTCCTTCAACCCTGAACAGCAACCAGATCCCACAAATACAGCAATAACCCAATCCACACTGCGGGCTTCCGTTCAGCACACCGGTTGTCTCACGGTGGCGGGCATGTACAAGAATTGCACCAAAGAGGAAAGCCCTGAAATTGACATATGAACACATATCAAGCAAAATTGGGGAAATATGGAAACGTACACAATCACAACCATAGACCCCTCATTTTCTGGACTCAAGACCTTCCCTTGACTCACCAACATGATGCCCTGAACCCAGTCAAATAAGATGGCTAAATGCCATGTGTCAAAAGTCACTACACAAACCCCAAAAATGTGTTCACTCCCAAGCCCCTAAATCCTAGCCCAAAAAGGGAGGTGGCGTGTCATGGCCAAGAGTGGTACTCGGGACCATGCCCTACCCTGACATAACCTTGGTTGGACTTGGGATCAAATGGGCTTGGAGAACTGCCCCATGAAGATGACCTCACAACATGGCAAAATCAGGCAAATCACACCATAAGGCCCAAAATCAATTATATACTCAAAAATGCATACGGCAAATATTCAAATGCTCCATGCATGTGTCAAACCGGAAAGTAGTATACAAGGGTGATATAGACCAAAGGTGCATGCCCAAGAATATCCCATCATTGGCACCGAAACCCCTCCGGTTATGTACATGCCATGCTTCACAAGTCAGCTCATGAGTTTGAGACCTAATTTTGTGAGGACTCGTGTGCCACGCCAAAGTGACCACGTGATCCGGCATATGGTGAGGTGCAACACCCAAGCATATGCCAACATATAAGCAACATGTCATAGTTCACGGATCTCTAGGCACTTTACTGTTAGCCGACCAGTTGAGCACATAAAATACAAAAATGAGCAAAAAATGAGGTCAAAAACATGCAAATGTTGCTAAATTCAAAGTAATCACAATGATATATAAGTTCGCTCACCCATGGTTTCAACATATGGTTCAACACACTATTGCTTGGGACCATTTGCCAACAATCCCCCCACTTGGATCCCCACATGGACGCATAGGGACACCTTCGAACCTCCTCCCAACACGCACCATGAAAACGGGAAAATTGATAGTGGCACTTGTGGGTTGCTCCGTAAGCCCTCCCACATGCACTATATGAGCGGTAGACTTAGTCTAGCGCTATGGAGCTCCCCATTGTGACATGGGCGAAGCCCTTGCCACGTATGACTCCATGTATCTTCCTACAAACGGAGATATATAACATGGGCGTGAGCATATCGAAGCATATACCATGCATATAACACATACCCTCAAAAAGTGGCTCCCACCATGATATGCCATGCCCCTCCATGGACATAACTTCACGTTAAAAATACGTAGGAACCCCATGAAAGTATCTATGCAACCCCAACACTCATGCGGTACGCTCGAAAGTCGCAATAAAATATTCGGTTGCATGGCCCAAGAGTGGTAAACCACTTTCTACCCCCTTGGCCTTTATCCCTTGCTACACCGGGCATGTGTAGACACCAAAGGCGTTTGATGCTTTTCCAATTAAGTTGAGACCAAGGCGGTTCCAACCCAATTCTCGAAAGTGGTATTCCTCGCCGTGAGCCGGAGATATGATTCTTCAAAGTGGCCTCACGAATCACTTTTGTTTCGACTATATCTGCAAGAAAAATGAAGGACAGAACAAAAGGAAGGTTGATTCGTGATCGGGGAAAAATGTATGACCACTCGAGATTGATCATATCAAGTGCGGCGATGTCGAAGTCGAAAATCCGATTCTGAAAGTCTGAAAAAATCGGATTAAGTCTGCGAGTGTATAATATGAAAATTGCGGAAGCAACGAACCCTTTACTGATGAAATCTGACCCTCCATCGGGGTTTCCGCCAAAATATCTGTAAATAACAGTTGACCAATCGGTTACCCCAAAATCGCGAGCCAACTGACAGTCGCCGATACATTGACAATCAGAACGGAAGGCTGAAAAGTTACGGAAACATTATGATAAAAAAACCCTGTTGATTCCTGATATTCTGATATATAAATCTCAGCTGGCGGCGCCTTGGTACTGAATATGGCCGCTCATAGCCGGAATGGCCAAACCTATCACACTATCACATCGGGTTAGGTCAGGTGGATGGGAGAGTATGATATCAGCCAATGGCGGCTTGCCGGCACATAGATACACACCCCAAGTGACCCAAAGATGGCCACGGGGGTCCGAACCGGCTTCAGCGGCTAGCCGCCACCCGCTCTTTTTCAAGACCTGATGAAGAACATCCTGTCCATCTTACATCGGAGGCTTGTATAGGCCTATATTGCGAGGCGACCATCTGATGTCCAAAGTACTCCAAGGAGGGTGCCCGTACCTCAATATGCACATCATCCCAAGGCACTTTGCACGCTATAAAGAAGGTCCCTACCAGGACCAGCCCCTGTTGTACCCTTCCACCATTTCCTGTCACTCCTATGGTCTTGCTTATCACCACGTTCTGCATGATCTTGCCTTATCCTGCACAATTTCCCACAAAAAATGGTAAAATATGGCTCCTTCACACAAATCCTGATCCCTTGCAATAACCAACTCCCAAGTACAATAGCTCCAATCCAAATAATCCACACTGAGGGCTGCGAAGGGTGTTTGAGGTCCCGCGTTGACAATCAACAACTCCTTTCAACACGCCGGTCGTCTCACGGTGCACACGGAGGCACGGGCGTTGGGCATGTACATAGAATTGCACCAATAGAAAAATGGAAAAAGCCCTGAAATTGGCATACGAACACAAATCAAGCAAAATTGGGGAAATATGGAAACACACAAAATCACAGCCATAGACCCCTCATTCCCTGGACTCAAGACCTTCACTTGACTCGCCAACATGATGCCCTGAACCCAGTCAAATAAGATGGCTAAATGCCATGTGTCAAAAGTCACTACACAAACCCCAAAAAATGTGTTCACTCCCAAGCCTATAAATCCTAGCCTAATAGGGGAGGTGGCGTGTCATGGCTTAGAGTGGCACTCAGGACCATGCCCTACCCTGACACAACTTTGGTTGGACTTGGAGTCGATTGGGCTTCGAGAATTGCCCCATGAAGATGACCTCACAACATAGCAAAACTAGGCAAATCCCACCATAGTGCCCAAAATTCAATTATATACTCAAAAATGCATACGGCAAATATTCAAATGCTCCATGCATGTGTCAAACCGGAAAGTAGTATACAAGGGTGATATACACCAAAGGTCCATGCCCAAGAATATCCCAACATTGGCTCCCAAACCCCTCCGGTTATACACATGCCCTGCTTCACAAGTCAACTCACTAATTTGAGACCTAATTTTGTGAGGTCTCGTGTGCCACGCCAAAGTGACCACGTGATCCGGCATATGGTGAGGTGCAACACCCAAGCATATGCCAACATATAAGCAACATATCATAGTTCACAGATCTCTAGGCACTTTACTGTTAGCCGACCAGTTGAGCACATAAAATACAAAAATGAGCATAAAATGAGGTCAAAAACATGCAAATGTTGCTAAATTCAAAGTAATCACAATGATATATAAGTTCGCTCACCCATGGTTTCAACATATGGTTCAACACACTATTGCTTGGGACCATTTGCCAACAATCTCCCCACTTGGATCCCCACATGGACGCATAGGGACACCTTTGAACCTCCTCCCAACACGCACCATGAAAATGGGAAAATTGATAGTGGCACTTGTGGGTTGCTCCGTAAGCCTTCCCACATGCACTATATGTGCGGTAGACTTAGTCTAGCGCTATGGAGCTCACCATTCTGACATGGGCGAAGCCCTTGCCACGTATGACTCCACATATCTTCCTACAAACGGAGATATATAACATGGGCGTGAGCATAGGGAAGCACATACCATCCATATAATACATACCCTCAAAAAGTGGCTCCCACCATGGTATGCCATGCCCCTCCATGGACATAACTTCACGTTAAAAATACGTAGGAACCCAATGAAAGTATCTATGCAACCCCAACACTCATGCGGTACGCTGGAAAGTCGCAATAAAATATTCGGTTGCATGGCCCAAGAGTGGTAAACCACTTTCTACCCTCTTGGCCTTTATCCCTTGCTACACCGGGCATGTGTAGACACCAAAGGCGTTTGATGCTTTTTCAATTAAGTTGAGACCAAGGCGGTTCCAACCCAATTCTCGAAATTGGTATTCCTCGCCGTGAGCCGGAGATATGATTCTTCAAAGTGGCCTCACGAATCACTTTTGTTTTGACTATATCTGCAAGAAAAATGAAGGAAAGAACAAAAGGAAGGTTGATTCGTGATCGGGGAAAAATGTATGACCACTCGAGACTGATCATATCAAGTGCGGCGATGTCGAAGTCGAGAATCCGATTCTGAAAGTCTGAAAAAATCGGATTAAGTCTGCGAGTGTATAATATGAAAATTGCGGAAGCAACGAACCCTTTACTGATGAAATCTGACCCTCCATCGGGGTTTCCGCCAAAATATCTGTAAATAACAGTTAACCAATCGGTTACCGCAAAATCGCGAGCCAACTGACAGTCGCCGATACATTGACAATCAGAACGGAAGGCTGAAAAGTTACGGAAACATTATGATAAAAAACCCTGTTGATTCCTGATATTCTGATATATAAATCTCAGCTGGCGGCGCCTCGGTACTGAATATGGCCGCTCATAGCCAGAATGGCCAAACCTATCACACTATCACATCGGGTTAGGTCAGGTGGATGGGAGAGTATGATATCAGCCAATGGCGGCTTGCCGGCACATAGATACACACCCCAAGTGACCCAAAGATGGCCACGGGGGTCCGAACCGGCTTCAGCGGCTAGCCGCCACCCGCTCTTTTTCAAGACCTGATGAAGAACATCCTGTCCATCTTACGTCGGAGGCTTGTATAGGCCTATATTGCGAGGCGACCATCTGATGTCCAAAGTACTCCAAGGAGGGTGCCCGTACCTCAATATGCACATCATCCCAAGGCACTTTGCACGCTATAAAGAAGGTCCCTACCAGGACCAGCCCCTGCTGTACCCTTCCACCATTTCCTGTCACTCCTATGGTCTTGCTTATCACCACGTTCTGCATGATCTTGCCTTATCCTGCACAATTTCCCACAAAAAATGGTAAAATATGGCTCCTTCACACAAATCCTGATCCCTTGCAATAACCAACTCCCAAGTACAATAGCTCCAATCCAAATAATCCACACTGAGGGCTGCGAAGGGTGTTTGAGGTCCCGCGTTGACAATCAACAACTCCTTTCAACACGCCGGTCGTCTCACGGTGCACACGGAGGCACGGGCGTTGGGCATGTACATAGAATTGCACCAATAGAAAAATGGAAAAAGCCCTGAAATTGGCATACGAACACAAATCAAGCAAAATTGGGGAAATATGGAAACACACACAATCACAGCCATAGACCCCTCATTCCCTGGACTCAAGACCTTCACTTGACTCGCCAACATGATGCCCTGAACCCAGTCAAATAAGATGGCTAAATGCCATGTGTCAAAAGTCACTACACAAACCCCAAAAAATGTGTTCACTCCCAAGCCTATAAATCCTAGCCTAATAGGGGAGGTGGCGTGTCATGGCCTAGAGTGGCACTCAGGACCATGCCCTACCCTGACATAACTTTGGTTGGACTTGGAGTTGATTGGGCTTGGAGAATTGCCCCATGAAGATGACCTCACAACATAGCAAAATTAGGCAAATCCCACCATAGTGCCCAAAATTCAATTATATACTCAAAAATGCATACGGCAAATATTCAAATGCTCCATGCATGTGTCAAACCGGAAAGTAATATACAAGGGTGATATACACCAAAGGTCCATGCCCAAGAATATCCCAACATTGGCTCCCAAACCCCTCCAGTTATACACATGCCCTGCTTCACAAGTCAACTCACTAATTTGAGACCTAATTTTGTGAGGTCTCGTGTGCCACGCCAAAGTGACCACGTGATCCGGCATATGGTGAGGTGCAACACCCAAGCATATGCCAACATATAAGCAACATATCATAGTTCACAGATCTCTAGGCACTTTACTGTTAGCCGACCAGTTGAGCACGTAAAATACAAAAATGAGCATAAAATGAGGTCAAAAACATGCAAATGTTGCTAAATTCAAAGTAATCACAATGATATATAAGTTCGCTCACCCATGGTTTCAACATATGGTTCAACACACTATTGCTTGGGACCATTTGCCAACAATCCCCCTACTTGGATCCCCACATGGACGCATAGGGACACCTTTGAACCTCCTCCCAACACGCACCATGAAAATGGGAAAATTGATAGTGGCACTTGTGGGTTGCTCCGTAAGCCTTCCCACATGCACTATATGTGCGGTAGACTTAGTCTAGCGCTATGGAGCTCACCATTGGGACATGGGCGAAGCCCTTGCCACGTATGACTCCACATATCTTCCTACAAACGGAGATATATAACATGGGCGTGAGCATAGGGAAGCACATACCATCCATATAATACATACCCTTAAAAATTGGCTCCCACCATGGTATGCCATGCCCCTCCATGGACATAACTTCACGTTAAAAATACGTAGGAACCCAAAGAAAGGTTTCTATGCAACACCAACACTCATGCAGTACACTCGAAACCCATCTTAAAATATTCGGTATCATGGTCCAAGAGTTGTAAAGCACTTTCTACCCTCTTGACCATGATCCTTTGATACTACCAGCTTGTGTGCATACCAAGGGCGTTTGACGCTTTCTAAATTAAGTTGAGACCACCGCGGTTCCAACCCAAGTCTCAAAATTAGTATTTCTCACCGTGAGCTGGAGATATGATCTTTCAAAGTGGCCTCACGAATCAATTTTGTTTCGCCTATATCTCCAAGAAAAATGGGGGACATAACAAAAGGAAGGTTGATTCGTGATCGGGGAGAAATGTAGGACCACTCGAGATTCATCATATCAAGTGCGGCGACCTCGAAGTCAAAAATCCGATTCTGAAAGTCTGAAAAAATCGGATTAATTTTGCGAGTGTATAACATGAAAATTGCGGAAGCAACGAGCCCTTTTCTGATGAAATCTGACCATTCATCGGGGTTTCCGCTAAAATATCTGGAAATAACAGTTAACCAATCGGTTACCCCAAAATCGCGAGCCAACTGACAGTCGCCAATACATTGACAATCAGAACGGAAGGCTGAAAAATTACGGAAACATTATGATAAAAAAACCCTGTTGATTCCTGATATTTTGATATATAAATCTCAGCCGGCGGCGCCTCGGTACTGAATATGGCCGCTCATAGCTGGAATGGCCAAGCCTATCACACCATCACATCAGGTTAGGTCAGGTGGATGGGAGAGTATGATATCAGCCAATGGCAGCTTGCCGGCCCTTAGATATACACCCCAAGTGACCCAAAGATGGCCACGGGGGTCCGAACCGGCTTCACCCCCCTTCTCAGAGCGTTGTATCCGCTCGGAAGTCATTGAAGAGAGGACGGGAGGACCCCAATGGGCTCCAACCCCCCCCCCATGTCCAGAGGACACATGGAGGCCCCACATACGGCGTAGGCGTCCCCCATGCTCCAAGGGAGGGGTGAGGACACTCATAATCGGTGCCCTCCGCCATATCCGGTCTCCTCTTGATCTACAACATGGACCAAGGGGATCAAAGATAGAGAAACGTCGTCGGTCGACCTAAATACGTATACCACAATGAAATATATATGTGGAGACCGAGTGAAGAGGATATATGGCCAATCAAGGCCCAAAAATCCCCGGATGAACGCCCTCACCCGTCTCCCAAGCACAAAGACAAACATAAATGCCAAGGTGGATCCATCACGGTGCTGCTGCAGCCACCAAATGGACCAACACGTCCTTGACATCCAAGGAAATGTTCTTCTTCCTTAGATAATCCATCCAGATCGTGGTATACCTCGGCACAAAACTGCTCGGAGGCTCCCACGAATCTCTGGATGCGACAAATCCCTTCCAACGGACTTTATAAAGCCGCCCCCCAGGCGTCCCCGGGTCTGGCTTGTCCGTCAGGATCTTCTCGGCGGTGAAGTCGTCGTCCTCCCCCTCGTCATCAGAGTCCAGATCTGCGGCTGTGAACTCGAAGGTGACGGGGCGTCCGCTGGGGTCTGGTGATCGGGGACAAAGCTGGGTATGGTCGCGGTCCAGGATCTTGTTGTCCCCCACACGAACCGCATACACATCCTGCCCGACCTTCCGCACGATTACCCCCAGCACATACCAAGACGCCTGCCAATGCCTGGACAGGACATCCTTGTGGTGCCGCTCCACCCATACGGTATCTCTGAGGGCATACTTCTGGACTTTTCCCTGCTTGAAATACTTGGCCCTCTTGTCATGCTCGTCCTGAAGTGTTTTGCACACCTTGGCCGCCGATTCGTTCGCCTCAGCCATCATAGCACTCGCATCCCGGGCCACTTTGCCATGGTTCAACCACGGGAGAGTGCGTGACACTCGATCCCGTAGGGACAGGATACGATGGGGCGACAGTCCAGTGGGCCCCGGAAGGTCGTGGTACGCCTGGAGTACCCTCCACAGCGAATTATACCAATTCCGGCCCGGTTCGTCAATGTGCAGCTGACGGAACTTTTCGAACATCTGCCGCCCGGCCACCTCAGCCCGGCCACTCGACCGGCTGTGGTACGGCACCGTCTTGGCGTGCCGACTCCCCATGTGCTTGCACATCGTCTTGAACCACGTCCCTACAAATTGACTGCCCCGATCGCTGCAGATGACAGCTGGGACATCAAAAATTGTCAGCCAATGCCTGATCATGGCATTAGCGACGGTCTTGGCCTGCAGACCCACTCCATGCTTGTCCTTCTTGTCCTTCTTCTTGGACTTCTTGCCAGGGACCGCCACGATATACCCGCTGTGCCTGTCCACCGCCAGGATGACACAGTCGCAGCTCTCTCCTTCCACGGTGACCTCCGGCATGGCGAATACATCCATGGCCACGGACCGCATTGGGGCCTCCGATATAGCCGTATACACCGGGTTGCCAGCCGTGGAGTGGTTGGGGCTCTTCGTGGCCCGACACACGGCGCAGTCGCTGCAGTAGTTGTCCAGGATGGCGTAGTACCCCGGTGGGAACTTGAAGCGCCACTCCAGGTCCTGCTGCATCTTGTCCTGACCAGGATGCATGAGCTGGGCATTATGCCAGTGGTCAATGAGCTCCTCCATTCGGTTCTCAGGGACCAATGGCTTGTCCTTGAGGAATAATTTATTTCCATCCTCGGTCAAGCCCTCAGGCCATTCGTCATCCGACGGGGCGCTCACGGCATTCCAGTACCTGCTCCAGTGGTCGGATGCCGCATAGTCATCCGACCAGTCCTCTGTGAGCACCGACCTGACTAGCTCTACGGGGGCCACCATCCATTGCTCGAGAGTTTCCTCTCGAATAGCTTGGACTTGGGCGCCCCGGAACTTGGCTAGGTCTGTACAGTTTGCCATCACCACAAAGCACTTGACCCCCTCTTGCTCCATGGCCTTCTCCATCTCGATGATGCGCTTGGCCTCCTCGGTCTCCTCGGCGTCCCCATGGCTGGATATGTCCATCCATGCCTTGCCCGCGGGGTAGGCCCATCGACTGAGGCAATCTGCCACAGTGTTGTCCTTCCCCGGGACATATACGACGCTGAGGTCGAACTTGGCGAACGTCTCTTGCCACCGGGCCCTCCTTGCCGCCGGTCCCGAGAGGGTGTCGACATGCTCCTTGTGCCAGCTCTGTAAGGACTGATGGTCCGTGCAAACCACCACCGGTTGTAATCCGATGTGGCCAGACCACTTGCTGAGCGCACAAACAATGGCGTACGTCTCCTTCTCCCTCGCGGTCCAGGTTCGACGTTGGCCCTCGGCCAGGATCCGGCTCCAAAACGCCACGGGTGCGTGTGACCCGTCGTCCCGGACCTGCTTGAGGACTGCCCCTACAGCATAGTCCGAGGTGTCCGTCCGTAGCATGAATCCCTTGTCCGGGTCCACCAGGAACAGCTCCAGCTGCCCCAGGAGTCGCTCGTTCAGGCGGCTGAATGCATCTTTGGCCTCAGGGGTCCAGGCAAGCTTCTTCTTGCTCCCCTTCCGACCATCGAACTTGCCCACCTGCAGCATCTTGTGCAGCGGGCCCGATAGTTCTGCATACATCCGGACATAGCCCGAATAGTAATTGCAGAACCCCATGAAGGATCGGAGTTCGCTGATGGTCTGGGGCTTCTCCCAGTGGTGCAGGGACACCAGCTTCCCGGGCATGGGACGGTGTTGCCCGTGACCAACCACGTGACCCGCAAACTCCACTTCCTTCACGAGGAGTGAGGCTTTGGTGGGCTTGCACACCATGTTGTGCTTGTCCAGCTCCCTGCGCACTCGGCGCAGATACTTCTCATGCGCTTCGATGAGCTCGTCCTCAGTCATGTCCTCCGTGCCGGACCCAATGATGATGTCATCCACAAAGGGGTCGGCACATTCCCGGACATGACCGGGTAGGTCCTCCATCATGCGCTGGAAAGCGGCGTTGCCATTCTTGGCGCCCATAGGCACCACTTTCCACTGCATGGGCCCCAGCGGCGTCGACATCGCTGTGCAGGGCCTGGAGTCCGGGTGGTGCGGCATCTGGTGATAGCCGTGTTTCAGGTCTAACACCGTGAAGATCCGCTTTTTTTGTTGTTTTTGAAGGATGGTGTCGATCAGGGGAAGCGAGTACGAGTCATGCTCGGTTTGCTTGTTCGAACCTCTGTAATCAACCACCAACCTCCACTCGCCCTTCTCTTTCTTGTGCACGATAAAGGCCGGGCTGGCCCACTCACTGTTGGAGGGTTCGATCCAGCCCCGCTCAATAAACTCGGCCAACAACTTCTTCATGGATTCGGCCCGATCGCCCTGAAGTGGGTACTCCCGATGACGATAGATCTTGGAATTCGGCTTCAGCTTGATCCTCGCTGTGCCAAACCTCCCACGATCTGGAGGGTTCTTGTTGGCGACGCCACTGAATAGGCGCGGATAGGCATTTATCAGCCTTTCCTTCAGCTCGGCGACCTTCGGGTTCTCCTGGGCCTCTTCAGCCGCTTGCTTCGATATCAATACAACCGACCGCACTGCGGTATAGGCCTCTTCCGGGTCCGAGTCCGACTTCTCCTCGTCCGATATGCCGTCTTCATCGTCGTGGGGCATGCTTCCCACCGATAATCTTCGGAAATTTGGGGCATCAGCCGAGTTCTTGTCGCTACCGGCCCCCATTCTTGGAAAATCCCACGTCGGCGGGTCCGACCCAACCGGACCATCATATTGGTCCGCGATGTGATCCATAACCCTCGCCACGAACTCATCCTTCTCGTACTTGCCGGTAACCAACATCTTCTCATCCCACCAATGCGGAGATGTGACCATGGCTCGCCCCTTCTTGGCTGCCACACGGTCATGCATCCCCATCCGCATGTAGTTGACGACGTGGTCGATCTCGGCGTGGGACAGGACGTCAATGCCATCCATTGGCTGATCCGTCGCCTCCTTGGGCTCAAACATGACCCGCATGGGCACCGTCTCAACCCTACGGATGAATGCTTCATCACCCGTGGGCTGGGCTTGCGCCCCATCCACCAGGAAAGCCTTGGTACCCCACGCTTGACCCGGGGAGGGCATTGATAAACCCTTGGCGTCGATGAACAGCTCCTCCTCTGGCCCGAATGACATCTCGTTCAGGGTGATGGAATCCAGCGTCGATTTAAGACCTTTCAGCGGACATGGGGTGGATCCTATGCCGGTTATGACCAGGATCCCCTTCGCCCTATCCGCGACGATCTTCTCCACCGTACGTCTGGTATTTTCCAGGGAGCCATGCCAATACATGGGCCCCCACTCCTTCCAACCCCAATGCCTGTGCCAGGCTGAGTCTCCTCGATGCCAATGCCTCCTACACTTCCTCAAAAGTGGGGCATCCCGGGAGGCGAAGACGTCCGTCTCGGGCTCTTCGGCTCCCCGCGTCTGAATCATCCTGGCATACACCTGCGGCGCCATTCCATACTCCGTGAGCTGAATTCCGCGGTCTCCTCTGGACTTGGCACCCACAGCTTGCACCGCTTGGACGATCCGATCTTCTTCGTCAGCAATCCATTGGGATGATCCGCATGCATAGTCCGTGGATAGCCATGTAAGGCATTCATTATCCTCCCGGACCAGCGTTGCACGATGGGGAAGGGCTCCAATGGCGTTTCCCACCATGAAGTCATACCCCATGATCATATCCCAATCTGTAATGTCGGCCACATAGAAGTTCCCGGATAGAGTGCTTCTCTTTGCCAAATCAGGGCGGTTCAAGCGCTCATGCTCCCAGAATTCCATACTGATAGTGGCCTCATGGGTGCCACCACCCATGATCTCTCCATTGGCCACCTTCAGGCGTACCGGTCTACGGCTGGGCTGCAGGGATTCCTCCTTGAACAACCCTCTCCGGACCAGGCTCACCTGGGCACCCGTATCCACCAAAACATCCACCACCAACTCCTCTTGTCCGCACCGTACACGCACCTTCAAGTGCAACTGCCGCTCGTCACCCTGCGGTGTATGGACGACTCTCACGGCATGCAACTCTAGCACATCTGGGTGCATCAGGACTTCGAGGGTATGGTCACGGATGGTGTAGATCTTGGGCTGGTCCTGCCCGTCCACGGGGCTCTCCGTGGTCGCTCCTTCTTTCTTGCCACGTCCCTTGCCCAGAAACACTTCCCTTGGCAGGGCGCACCAGGGGTTGGGAGTGGCGAAACTCAGTGGTTTTGGCTCTTCTGGAGCCTTCTTCGGCACCCGATGTGCCTTCGCTTTCTCTGGGATTCCACTGATTTTCGGAGGAGAGGCCTCCGGGGTCCCACTCCCGTGGGGGCTCCTCTAGATGTGGCCCGTCGCAGCTTCCTCCTGCTGCGATCCGCTCAGACTTTGTCCACCACGTTGCTGGGCTTTGAGCTCCTCCAACGTCCTCAACATGTCCTCAGCAACCTCCTCGATCGACCTCACGCGTCGGTCTGGGCCGGGTCCTCCACCATAGCCTTTTCCTCGGCCTTTCCCTTGGCCCTTTCCTTGGCCTTTTCCACCGTCTCCGCCCTTTGCCTTCCAATCGGCAATTCGTTACTCCTTGGGCTTCTTGTCGGGATGGGCGGCGAAGTAGGTCTTCTTGTCATCCTCATATACCCTGCAATGCCGGTGGTCATGTGCATGGTTGTTCACCTTGCCGTAGCAGACCCAGCAACGGTCGTGCTGTGATCTGCACTCGCGGAACGAGAGCGGCGGGTTTCCGATCCTCCGCTGTTCCTTGCGGTTCTTGTTGAACCTTGGGTCCAGGCGGTTCCACCTGGACCTGTCCTGCCCATGCTCCTTCATATTGTGCGCTACGAATGCAAAGAGGTGGGCTTCTTCCTGATCCTCTCGGGTGGTCGCGGTCCAGAGATTTTGGCCGCTTCCACTCCCTTCCTCCGCGGTGCCGATCGTGTCCTCCTTGACCTCTTGGTGTTGGCGATCTTCTGATGACCTCGATGTCCATGGCCCTGTCGATCCTGCACGTGGGCCTCGTTCTTGGGGTTGAGCTTCAGCTCCACCGTGATGTACTTCACGATCTCGTCCAGGCTCATGCGGGCGAAGATGACCTGCATCGTCAGCGGCTCTCCGCGCCTCCACTCCGCGTTGTTGAGGCGCATCAGCCTTTGCCCCGTGGTGTCGCCGAATACCTCCACGTAGACGGCGTTCTTCAACCCCAACATTCGGCTGGGCTCGCCGAGGTTTCGCCGGAAAAACTCCATTATTCCGGCGCGGGTGTCCTCCGATGCCATGATCCGTACGGCCACGCGCTTCTTTGCTCTCTTCTTCTCCTCGTCCTCCACTCGCTTCTTCCAGTGGCCGGGGAGGACGTCCTTCAGCAGGTGTTGGATCTGGCTGGACTCGTTCCAGTCCTCCACCAGCTTGAGGCTTCTTCGGTACTTGCGGATGTACCGATTCCACTCTCGGACCCTCAACTCCACCGCGCTCCAGCGGCAGCGGAATGGACCACAAATCCTCCAACTTCTGGTTCGGGGCGTCCACTCGATCCTCGTCCTCCAGCCACTGGAGGCAGGCCTGCTCCGTCTGGATCGATCCCTCGCGGATCTGATCCCTGAGCTCCTCCTTCAGGTCCTGCGCCAGCCTGTGTGGGAATGTCCGACATACCCACTTGTCCCTTGGCGCTCCCTTCATCTCGCCGACGACCTCCTCGGCGAAGTCGTCCCAATCCAGGATGAAGTCATCCAGGTGGGAGGGGTTGCCATCGTAGTAGGGGATTTTGATTCCCCTGAGGTCGTCAATCCTGATGGCGTCTCCGACGTCCGCAGCCACCACTCCACCGAGACGGATACCACCTGTGGCCGGGGGGTGTGAGTACACTCCCCGTACATCCCTCTCTTCCATGGAGTGCGGTCCAGCTGGGCCTGAACCCATGGGGTTCGGGATGCGGGAAGGACTTGCTCCACCGGCTGTCCATATCCCCGTAGTGGGGTCCTTCACCCACAGGTTTCCGCCTGGATGGCCTCGTCCATGTCCGTCGGCCCTTCCCATGGTTCGCCCCTGCATGGTCTGGATCTCCTCTTCTGCATAAACTGCATGGGCAGTCATAGCGGTCGGTGGATCCTGGGCGGCATTGGACATCTGTACCGTCAGGCTGCTCAGGTCCGTGGTTGCCTGCTCTTCCCGCATGGACCCAGCCGGTGCCGTATGCTCCCCGAGCATTATGGATTCGCTGAACATGGGAACAAACGGCAGCGCACCCGGGTCAACACGCGGAGGCGCGTATGGTGCCTCTGCAGGGCCGCCGATGGGTTTATGCATGGCGCTGCTGAGGGTCTTTACCCGCTCCACCAGCTCTGCCGTTGCCGGCCTTGCCGGGAGCTCCGGACCCGAGGCGAGGGGTTGTTACTCCTCTAGCCTTTTCAGTCGTCCCGTCATGTCCTCTACCAGGTGGAGGAGGCTGTCCACCACTCGCTGCTGCTTCTGCAGGGCCATCTCCAGCTTCTCCCGGTACCGGTCCTCCTCCGCTCGCAGCTACGCCATGTTTCTCTCCGCTTCCGACTGGTCATCCAGGATCCCCGCGATGTCCTCCTCTAGGCCGTCCTTCTGGTTGTCCAGGCGGTCGAGGTGCTGCACAATGGCGTCCATCCCCATCTTTGCGTACTTGCCGATGAGGAAGGATACGTGCTCGCAGTGGCACTCAACGTGCCTTCCACCCGATCCGGCGCATCCCGCGGTTTCCGGCGCCTCGGACTCCTCCGCCATGGGTGTGTCGCCCATGTCATCCCGCTTTGGCTCCGTGTGCCGGGCCACAGGCGCCGTTCTGGCTCTGGCAGGCCTCTCCAACGCCTCGGCGTCATGCTCCAGGCTGGGTTCGGAGGCGGTGTGTGCCCTTGTGGGCAGTCTGGCCATCTCCTCCGACTCCGAAGGGAAAGCGGTCCGATAGCCATCGGAATGCCCCTCGGAATCTGCAGGTGACCACAGCCTGACCGGGCTGGGATCCGTCTCCATTGCTCTGGCTTCCCCCGTGGGTTTTGGGGACCTGGGCTTCCGGTAACGCCGGGCCCTGCCGTTGCTGCCAGTCTCCTCCAACTCCTCCGCAGCGGAGCGGAGATTGCAAGCCTTGCGGCATTGCCTTTCACACATGGGGGCCAGGTCCTCCATGTCTAGCCCATGTCCTACAAGGGCTCTCCGTCCTGAGCTTCTTCTCTCTTCTCGGGCTTCCAAGTCCGGCGTCGACTCCACGGACTCCACGATCTGCACCAGGGGCGTCCTTGGGCAGGGCTCATGAGGGCCCAAGTCCCCGGTGTGGCGGTAGGGGGCAGGTACTCCTCTGCTACCATAAAGAAGGTCCCTACCAGGACCGGCCCCTGCTGTACACCTTCCACCATTTCCTGTCACTCCTATGGTGTTGCTTCTCACCAGGTTCTGCATGATCTTGCCTTATCCTGCACAATGTCCCACAAAAAATAGTAAAATATGGCTCCTTCACACAAATCCTGATCCCTTGCAATAACCAACTCCCAAGTACAATAGCTCCAATCCAAATAATCCACACTGAGGGCTTCCAAGGGTGTTTGAGGTCCCGCGTTGACACTCAACAACTCCTTTCAACATGCCGGTCGTCTCACGGTGCACACAGAGACAAGGGCGTTGGGCATGTACATAGAATTGCACCAATAGAATAATGGAAAAAGCCCTGAAATTGGCATATGAACACAAATCAGGCAAAATTGGGGAAATATGGAAACACACACAATCACAGCCATAGACCTCTCATTCCCTGGACTCAAGACCTTCCCTTGACTCGCCAACATGATGCCCTGAACCCAGTCAAATAAGATGGCTAAATGCCATGTGTCAAACGTCACTACACAAACCCCAAAACTGTGTTCACTCCCAAGCCTCCAAATCCTAGCCCAATAGGGGAGGTGGTGTTTCATGGCCTAGAGTGGCACTCAGGACCATGCCCTACCCTGACATAACTTTGGTTGGACTTGGAGTCGATTGGGCTTGGAGAATTGCCCCATGAAGATGACCTCACAACATAGCAAAATTAGGCAAATCACACCATAGTGCCCAAAATTCAATTATATACTCAAAACTGCATACGGCAAATATTCAAATATATGTATATATATATATATATATATATATATATATATATATATATATATATATATATATATATATATATATATATATATATATATATATATATATATATATATATATATATATATATATATATATATATATATATATATATATATATATATATATATATATATATATATATATATATATATATATATATATATATATATATATATATATATATATATATATATATATATATATATATATATATATATATATATATATATATATATATATATATATATATATATATATATATATATATATATATATATATATATATATATATATATATATATATATATATATATATATATATATATATATATATATATATATATATATATATATATATATATATATATATATATATATATATATATGTATATATATATATATATATATATATATATATATATATATATATATAGACCAAAGGTCCATGCCCAAGAATATCCCAACATTGGCTCCCAAACCCCTCCGGATATACACATGCCCTGCTTCACAAGTCAACTCACTAATTTGAGACCTAATTTTGTGAGGCCTCGTGTGCCACGCCAAAGTGACCACGTGATCCGGCATATGGTGAGGTGCAACACCGAAGCAAATGCCAACATATAAGCAACATACCATAGTTCACAGATCTCTAGGCACTTTACTGTTAGCCGACCAGTTGAGCACATAAAATACAAAAATGAGCATCAAATGAGGTCAAAAACATGCAAATGTTGCTAAATTCAAAGTAATCACAATAATATATAACTTCGCTCACCCATGGTATCAACATATGGTTCAACACACTATTGCTTGGGACCATTTGCCAACGATCCCCCCACTTGGATCCCCACATGGACGCATAGGGACACCTTCGAACCTCCTCCCGACAAGCACCATGAAAATGGGAAAATTGATAGTGGCGCTTGTGGGTCGCTCCGTAAGCCTTCCCACATGCACTATATGTGCGGTAGACTTAGTCTAGCGCTATGGAGCTCACCATTGGGACATGGGCGAAGCGCTTGCCACGTATGACTCCACATATCTTCCTACAAACGAAGATATGTAACATGGGCGTGAGCATAGCGAAGCACATACCATCCATATAATACATACCCTTAAAAAGTGGCTCCCACCATGGTATGCCATGCCCCTCCATGGACATAACTTCACGTTAAAAATACGTAGGAACCCAAGGAAAGTTTCTATGCAACACCAACACTCGTGCGGTACACTCGAAACCCATATTAAAATATTCGGTATCATGGTCCAAGAGTTGTAAAGCACTTTCTACCCTCTTGACCATGATCCTTTGATACTACCAGCTTGTGTGCATACCAAGGGCCTTTGACGCTTCCCAAATTAAGTTGAGACCAAGGCGGTTCCAACCCAAGTCTCAAATTTGGAATTCCTCACAGTGAGCCGGAGATATCATTTTTCAAAGTGGCCTCAGGAATCAATTTTGTTTCGCCTATATCTCCAAGAAAAATGAAGGAGACAACAAAAGGAAGGTTGATTGGTGATCGGGGAAAAATGTATGACCACTCGAAATTCATCATATCAAGTGCGGCGACCTCAAAGTCGAAAATCCGATTCTGAATGTCTGAAAAAATCGGATTAATTTTGCGAGTGTATAACATGAAAATTGCGGAAGCAACGAACCCTTTTCTGATGAAATCTGACCCTTCATCGGGGTTTCCGCCAAAATATCTGGAAATAACAGTTAACCGATTGGTTACCGCAAAATCGCGAGCCAACTGACAGTCGCTGATACATCGACAATCAGAACGGATAGCTGAAAAATTACGGAAACATTATGATAAAAAAACCCTGTTTATTCCTGATATTTTGATATATAAATCTCAGCAAGCGGCGCCTCGGTATTGAATATGGCCGCTCATAGCTGGAATGGCCAAGCCTATCACACTATCACATCAGGTTAGGTCAGGTGGATGGGAGAGTATGATATCAGCCAATGGCGGCTTGCCGGCCCTTAGATACACACCCCAAGTGACCAAAAGATGGCCACGGGGGTCCGAACCGGCTTCAGCTACCCCCTGCCCTGCCCAGTGGTATGGTTTCTTCTTCCGAGGACATGCCCTTCGTCCTAAAAATGCGACCTATTTCATCTATTGACCTCTACATCTATTGACCTCTAGACCGCACGTACCTCCTCGCCACCACGAACAACATATCATCTACATAACTTGGGAAAATCAGGACCGGGTGTCGCCATTGCAGTTACTAGATGTAGACATCTTAATAGGCCATGAACAAGACTGGTGACATTGCACAGCCCTCCTTTAGGCCCCTCTTTGGGGTCAACCTGATTTCATCCGCCCCCACCCTATAGCTCCATGAGGTCCGTTGCACAGATTCCTTAAATGCCTTCGGCAGCGGGGCAGACCATCATATATGCCCCACCATGCAATAAAGCAGTGCGTGTGCGAATGAACGGAATGCTTTCGCTATGTGTAACTTGCATATGTACCCGCCATTCCACCTTGCCTTGGGGGCAGAACTACATGTACCAAAATCCAACATTGCATCAGCGTGGTTCTTCCTCTGACCGCATACTGGAATACTTCCAAATTGTTCATGATAGTGGCCGCATATCTCCAATATAGCACCTTCATGAACACGATCTACATCGGGGGTTTTACAACGATAGGGCGGTAGTTCTCCGCCTCTGTGGGCCAGACAATTCTTGTAGATCGGTGTCACCTTGGCCGCGACCCACCTAGGTCGGGTCGTCCCCCCTTTCCATGCCCCTACCGGCCCTAGGTAAAGCACCCAAACTAGTTTGTACCGAAGTACCTGCTAGGCTCCCGTAGGAAACCCATCCACCGGAGCCCCTTTTCCCAAAGGGCGGCTGGTCGCTCTCACAAATTGCCTCGGTTGGTGGTTTGATGTCGCCCATGATCGGCTTAGCATGCTAGTCGATCAGTTCTTTGCCTTTTTTCTCATCCCAAGATGGATTGCCGTTAAAATCCGGGAGTATCCTCCATGCCAAACTCGCCGTTGGATGTTTGGCCGTCTGTGACAACAGTGCAGTTCTTGAGCATTTGATAAAAATAGCTCGCCCCTTATGCCGCCGTGCGCTTGAACCGGTAGAGAGCCTTATGTGCCTTTTGCTTTGCCTTTTTTCCCTTGTAGGCATATGGTTTTTTTTCTCTTCGCTTGTGCTGTGGGTGTTTCTCTACCTCCTCCGCCACTTCTTGCTCCTCTTTGTCCCGGTGCCTGACCTGCTAGTGTGAGTGCACATAATGCGCCACCTCCTGCTGAAAATCCGTTCCTACCTGCACTGGGCCATGCCGGTGTGGCATCTTCCATTTATTCATGTGATCCCTGAACACCCGGATGTCTGCTTTCCGCGAATGCCTCATCGACGCCGACAGATAGTGCTCAATTCAGAAATCTTGCTTTCTCCACAAGACCTACAGCAGTGCATGATCTCTTCGATGACTCAGGTAGGACGTTTCATACTCCAGTATGTGCTTCTACTAGACGTCCTCGGGGAACATCAATATCACATGTAGAAGTCTCATTTCCCGAGGGGGAACGACTGTGACCTCCTCATCCCTTCCTCCTACATGATAGATCATATCAACCAGTTTTCTATTGCTTAGCCAGCCCTTCTACGGCCCTGTCCCTTTTCATGCCCACATCTGGTCCTTAAACCTCCTTAGGAGCACTGCTATCCGTTTTTGAGGACGGAGCTACTCGTCCTATTTGCCCTTGTCCCTACGGACGTGCTTCCCGTGGAAATTGCATATGAGGCACTCTACCTCCTCTGGTATCTTCAGTTTGATAGCCACCCTTGGATCACTTGGGCCCGACACCAAACGGGCATAGTCAGCCTATGTCTCGTGAGCAAGAAAACACTCGTCGTCCTTGTGCACAACCCCCGCCTGGCAATTAGTTTGTAGTTGCGCACGACCTGCTCCGTCTTGGGTCCCCGCCATTCAACCCCCTCCAAAAGCCGACTTCCTGCACGGCGATTATCTTGGGGCTTGACGATGAGACTTCCTCCAAGAGTCCTTTCCATCGCTTTTCGGAGATGTGTCGCCCCCCTACATTTAGTATCCCTATGCTATATTGCCTCCGGATGTTGGGTCCCAGGTTCGGGTGAACATCGCTACTCCGCATGATTAACCTTCCTCTCCACAATTGCCCCTTCACCCCATATCTAGCATATAGCCTCGGATGGCGCCGATTGGTCTACTTTCGATAACGCCAGTTGGGTCTCCCTCTATTCCTACTGTGTTCACAAGCCATGTTCCATATGGCCCACCGCACCAACATTGTCTTCGCATCACCCTCTACATACCTCAGCAACAAAAACCATACCGTGAGCCATGCGACCGAGCTCACATGGCTCAATAACCCTTTTCCGCCTTCGGTCTTTTCTGTGGTTTTTCCGCCAACAGAGGTTGGGCCGGTGCTGTGGTTCTATCCAGCTCGGTCGTCTCGTCTTGCAATTTCGGAAGTGCTTGTGCACTCAGCCATCCTCCTGCTGCCTTCTGTGCCGCAGGTGCGCCATATTCTTCTGCTGCGATGAAACGCCACCCTTCCTCATCCTCACCCGCCATATCATAGTTGTGCTTTGTTTTCAGCTTTTAGAAAAACATCTTCATCCGTCACTCCTTTGAATTCCAGAGTTCCCGCCACCGTTTTGAATTACATATTACCGATGATTCTTTGTGATTGTACACAATCTTGTAACGTGTGAGTCCCTAATGGTTGTGCCGTTGATGGTGTTCTAACTTTGTTATGGCTCCAAATATCGTGGCAAACCTCCGTGTTGTGTATTCACTCACTTCCCTTAGTGTCAAAACTTCTGTTTCTTTCTCGAATGACTCTAATTCTTCCACTCACGTGGGCGGCCTCCAATCTGCCCACATTCCAAACCTCACCCTTTGGTCCGTGCTCAGGGACTTGATTAGGATTCTTCCACCATGCCACAATGTACTGCTAAGTTCCATGAGGTCAACTCCCTCATAGAACTTAAGCAATTTTCAGTACTTGTTTAGAGGTGTTTCCTCATCCAGTAGTTTAGGACAGAAGGGGCTATCTATATGTCTTGTACCCAACATTGGTATCTCCATGTCTACTGCGCACAGGATTTCAGTCTCCAAATCTAATTGGGTTTTTTTGGGGGGTTCGGGGATCTCCCTTGTGTGAGTATGTATACTCCTTCCGCATCGCTATTCATAAGTACAAAGGCCGCTTCCTTCGCCCGCAAAGAGGACACCACTTCATCTCCTAGCCGTTTGGGGAAAACATACTCATACGCTACCAGGTCATCGTCCACGAATCCGATATGTCGCGCCCCCGCCCATGCTACCTTGGAGTCCTAGTGTGCCGTGCTTGTGCCACAATCCTGTTTGTTGTTGACCCATCAATAAACGTCATTTGTCGTCCTCACCGCCTTACTTGACACTGCACATCGGACCACTATGTGTTCATCTTCATCGAAATCCTTGCACTGCCCCACCTTTGCCGTCATCAGCTTCGTCGGGTGTAGTTTTGTCAGTGTGTGCCACTGCTCCTTGCCATCCAGCAACATGGTGAAATGCCGTGTCACCTTGCGGTGCATCCTCGTCCACGTCTCACGTGTCCATTGTGTCCATTTTCCATTTCCATCATATATCACCTTGGTGGCCACTTTTCTTAGACTTCCTGTTAGGGTTTGTCCATCCAGCCGAACCGCTATGCCTGCTCCGCATCCCGTCTGCCGCGTTTCAAATACAACCCATATCTTCTGCTGCTTATTGCGCATCACATATTTAACCAGTTGTTCGACCTGTTCAAACTGATTTTCCGTCCATACTTCTTGCTTTCCCTGTGAGTCATAGGCTTCATTTGGTTGGCCCGTCCACCTCATTAGCACTAGCAGCGTTGTGCAGCCGTCGGTGAGGTGTCGCGTCCATTTCGGGCTCGGCGAAATATTTATCACTGGCTCAGCTTTGTGCATCATTTCGTGGGCTCACATTGTCTCCCACTTGGTAATTCCATGGCTGGTGATTCCACATCTCTTCTTGCACTTCTCTTCTGGGCATCCATAAGTTGCTATCCATCATGGGTCCTTGTGCGTCCCTTACCCCTCTTTCTCCATTGTCCATGGGTGCCGGCATTGCCACATAATGCTGTTGTGTCGTGAGACGGTCGCACACTGTATTTATGAATGTTGTTGCTTCTTCCGTCGGGTTTCCCTCCTCTTCCTCCTCCTCAGAATCATTGTCTTCCTGTGTTGTCAGCTCCCGTTGTTCCTTGCGCTTCATTTCCTCTTATTCTTTTGTGCTCTCTCCTTTTTGTGCCAAATCCCTTACAGGCTTTTCTTCCTGTTTTTCTTTTGCCACCTTTCTGGTCGGCTGTGGTGCCTTGCCTTTGCCCTTCCCCTTGCCTTTTCCATGTCCTTTTCCTTTTCCTATGGCCGGCCTTGACTCCCGTGCACTTGTCGAAAGTGACTAAAATTTTACATAGCTCTCAAAAGAACTTTCGCTGCAAATCTAAAAAAAATTAAATAAATAAAACAACATTTCAGGAACAGACTTCGGGATCTAAAAAAAAAATACAACCTCGAAAGAAAATAAAATAACAGATACCGATAACCCCACGTCCCTTCCCTGCCCCTACAGGCAACATTGAATAGAAACCACTGATTCACACTGTTCGCTGCACCTAGGGACAGCATGACACTACTGCCAACAAGATTGCCTGATGCCATAGTGCAGATGGCTGACCACTTTCCGAACATGCTGTTGCAGTACACTTTATATCAGGTGAGGATGATGGATAATGCAACCCACTTGATGGCCTAGGAACCTGCCACTGTGCAACTGATGCACAAGACGCCTTCCTTGTGGACAAGGGCTGGAGTGCCGTGGATTTTTGGACATGACCCAAACAAATACAGAACCAGGATCCCTCCCTGTGTGCACCCTGGTCGGCCTATGTTGACCCACCATCTGAAGACATTTGGAAAGAGCAACACTTGAGCATGAAATTATGGGCAAAATTGTGCACCCACTGAGTAGTGCTTGAAAACCACCTCTCAGAGGCAAAGCCACTCCAGAGGCAAAGCCACTCATCTTTGTGCACCGAATAATGCCTCTGAACCAAGTCTGAGCAAGGAATCTGGAACTTGGGACTGACTGGGCAGACTGCGAAAGCCGCAGAAAATGAGCATTTGATGCAGGAACGGATGTGTTGGTATGCAGGGTTCTCAGGAGTTGATCACTATGGCTGTCAGACACTGCAGCACAGGCAAGTGGGTGGCACGTTGTATTGCAGAAGAAATGAGCAGAAAAAACCTGGCTGGATCACTCTGCTTCTGGGTATTCTCCTGAGCAGCTGAGCGTAGAGAAGTTTTTGGGTCAGTGGCTTCGTGGTCAGACTCCGGATAAAGGGGCCTCTGATGCACTATCTGAACTTGGAATGCTATGAAAAGCAGTCAGAAACACATCTGTAATAGAATGGGAACTGGGTTTCTTATCTGTCCCCAATGCAAATAACCCTTGAAATTGTGCCCCTGGGCTCTGGCCACGGTGGCTGAGTACCCTACTTCACAAAATTCAGGCACTATGTATGATCCGTTCAAATGACCTCTCTGCATAGGTCCTCCAGCGAAGGAAGACCCCTGTTCTCTGAGCAGATGAAGCTGTGCACATGGGCTCTGACCAAGGTGGCTGAGTACCCTACTTTACAACATTCAGATAGTACCTGTGATCCTCTGCAATGAACTCTCTGCATAGGTCCCCCGGTTGGCCCGGTTTCCTCAATAGCACCGGGAGGTTGAAAGCCCACAATTGGGCCGATTGGCTACATCACCCCTGCCTTCTCGGGGTCCCCATGGTGGGGAGCAATCGACCCAGAAAAGAGTGGATGTGGTGGGAATGCGCAAAAAGGTAGAAATGGGTGAAACAGGGTGTAAATCCAAGCCTTGGGGGGGGGGGGGGGGGGCAAAATCAAACTTGCTTCATCACCCGTGCCGTCACGGGGTCCTCGCACACACCACATTCCCTTGCCCACTGGTGCCCAGGGAATCGCCCATGACACTTTTTTGACCACTTCTAAAATTCGCGGCATTCGCGCTAAAAAAAATATCCTCCGCGCAGAAAAAAAAATGTCTGGGTTTTTTTTTAGCGCGGAATCTTTTTTTGCGCAGAATATTTTTTAGCGCGGATTTTTTAGCTAAAAGAATCCAACCTCTAAAAAAAAAATAATCCGCACCTAAAAAAAAATACAGGACTGTCAAATCTGACCCCTTGCTCAAACAAACAGCACACTTTGCCATCAGAAATCACTGTGGGTCTGGTAACAAACAAAACAAATGCACAGATGGCCAGACAGCTGTGACACTGAGGTATCCTATCTGTCAGCTGAAGAGTTCCCGCACATAAGATGCCTTTTTCTGGTGTTAAATTTTTTTTTGGTTCAGACCTGGGAAGCTGGCAAAGCCCTCTTACCAGATGGTACTCAAGAGCTCTCGGAATCAGGAATCTGAGCAGTCCAATGCTACCATTGTCCGACAGCTCAGCGTGGTAGCGGACATTACACGTGGTTAGGGTAAGCTAAATCTGAAACCATAACATGCAGCGGGAACTGCCAAGCCAGTAGGCATCCGAAGGTGCTACTGGAGCACATACAAGACTGCCTTTTTCTGGTTTTCAATCCTGCAACCCACTGAATCGGGCTAACAAATTGGGGTGAATTGGGGAAATCGGGCCCCGATTCGGGGGGGGGGGGGGGCGTGATGAGAGACAGAAATGGGTACAGAGCAGGGTTTCAACAATATCTCAGGTCATGGTGTACCAGCAAAAGGTGGCATATAGAAGGTGGAAAGGGAAAAGAAAGGTAAGATGAAGTGGCGCAGATGCCTGTAGGTTCCAACATAGGGTCTAGCAGAGTGCTAGCACCAAAACAGTTCTGAGTTTCAAGATCGCGTGAGCGCACCACAAGACTGGTAAACAACACGAAACAGGTCATCCACAACGACCTGTGCAGGCTCACTTGAGTTGCCCAGATGATGTGGTGCAGCCCGTGAACCAGAGATAGATCTGGCAGTCATCCCCCCAACGACATGTTGAATGCAGCAGACATGCACAGGATACAAAATACTTGATAGCCTGTAAGTGTGCATTTTGTTTGGCTGGCTTTCGCAGTGTTCAACTGTTCTGATGCAATATCCATACAAAGGTCAGTCATGTGAAAGTTCTCAGGAACATCCCCAAAATCAGGTGCACATACAGGGTGATGCAGCACGTACCCCTCCCCCCCTTGTCCAAGCACGGTCAAGGTCAGAAAAACAACGGTCACACGGGACCTTCGCGCTTAGACAAGCCCGTGCTTGCATGCAACCGCAACACAAAAAGCGACACTACACATAGAAAACCTGCCTGTTCCCCACACCAAGCACAATTGTTTTTTTTGGGGGGGCTGACTCCAGAAGGTCATCAGAGTACTCAAGACAGTTCTTGGAACTATCGGCGACTCCAGCATGTAATACAGTGGATCCCCGCAATGCGGGGCCATGTGGCAAAGACCCAGAGTTCACATGCGTAGACTAGAGAGCCCTCTATTGCGGTAGGTGACCGCCACGCCCCACACTAAGCACAATTCTCACAAACATGGCACTAGAACACGATGTGTGGGCAGAATTCTGCATGGTCTTCGTGTAGTTACTGCCCATCAACAGGTGTGGAATAGAAGCCCTTCCAATTCATCTTAAACAGGACCAATGGTGGCAGTCGCATGATCACCAGTGGATCAGATGTACATGACACCCAAGCCAGCGATAGCATATGTGTACATCTTGTCTGTAGCGCCGCGTCAAGCCTACGGCGGTTGCACCGTCAAGGTAAAGGGCGGACACTGTGTGTTCGGCAGCGTAGTACGTTGTCATCGTTGTCAAGTGGAGTGTATGCAGGTGTTGTCTCAAACGCTCAACGTGAAGTTGGTCTTGCAGATGTCCAGTCCAGGCCTGTATGCTCACCGCCACCACACTCACCCACTCACCACCGGGGCCTTGCAAAACGGGCAAAACGGGCAAAACGGTGCAAAATGGTGCAAAACGGGTGCAAAACGGTGCAAAACGGTGCAAAACGGTGCAAAATGGGTGCAAAATGGGTGCAAAATGGGTGCAAATCGATTGAATGGTCAAAAGCGAAGATGGGGAAATGGTGGTAGGATGGTGGGGTTGTGGTGGATGACAACATTGACAAGCCTCCCGGAAGATTGCATGCACATTGCAACACCATGGACATCATTTCCTTTGAGTATGCAGCTGCTATGAGGCATCCCACCATTGGTGAATATCGAAATCACCATTATCCGGGGCTGGGATTGTACTCGCGGCTCAGACTCAGACTCTGGTGACACACATGCACGCATGCATTGCACAGATTTGCTTTCTGATGACACAAAGGGGGACATAAATAGGGTTTTCAAACAGTGCTGAACAGCAGCACCCTTGTCACGAGGAATGCCTGCATGTACATGCAAATTCTCTATCAGTGCATTTACAATGGCTTCAATTTGAGGCCGCCCAACTGCCAGAAGATTGGCAAGCTGCAACTGCCACGGTGGGGTCTTTTGAAAAATGCCTTGTTGCAGACACTTTTCACTCTTCAGTGGGGCTTCAAGAAGATCTGCCACTGCCTGCAACAAAAAAAAGTTCCCAAACAGGAATACGGTGCAAAACGGGTGCAAAACGGGAGAAATGCAAAGCGAGACGTTGGGCAATCCCCAAAACGTGCCCATTGCAAAAAGCAACCTGAGTAACGTTGAAAACTGGTTCTTCATCCGTCTGGGGGTCTTCCTCAAGAACTGCTGCATTGGCCTCGTCACTGCCCGCCTCGGGGGGTGCTGCATCTTCTACATCGGTGTGTAGCAACCTCTGTTGCTCCTCCGCAATCTTCTTTTTGGCCTCATCCCTCTTCCCAAGGCGCAAGACTCCAAGGGTTTTGTCCTCCACTTTCACATAGCTTTCACATCCTTTGCTTTGAAACGTGTCAACTTCCTTGAGGCATCATAACTAGTCCACCACTCCTGCTTGACTGCCCAACTGTTGTTCACAAAAAGTGAACCATAGTGTGCACAAAAACTTGGGGGATCCATAGCACTGCACAAAAGGGGGAAACATGAGAACACTGCACCGTTGAGTCTGAGCCTGAGCCTGAATACAACCCCAGCCATGCAAGCAGTACAAGACACGCAAGAGAAGTCCCCTTCCCACGGTGTTATGAAAAACTACACACCACCACTCACCGACTGCAAAACGGGCAAAAATGGGAACTCACCGCACTCACCGAAAAGTCGGTGAGCTTACACCCCTGGCAGTCAACAAGGAGTGGTATGCCCAAGGCAATGCCGTTGAGTAACCTCAAAATCCTGATCTGCCGCATAGACCGCACTCCAATGGAGTTGCGCTGGTAGCAGTGTGTTACCGTGCGCAAGTGTTTCCAAGTGAGTTCCTCCATCTGGGAGAGACGCGTCAGTCATCGGTTGTGTAGCACATTGAGTGTCCCGGCTTTTTGCGGGGTTGTGCCTCGCCTTCCGTCCGATGGAGGATGGTGCGTGTGAACCACTATACGGCCTCAGAGTCGTTGGCGTGCCGGGCCTCTTGTGTCCATAGTCCAACGTCAATGACTGGTTTGTCTTGTTTGGGTGTCCGTTTGCGTTTTCGTGGTGCGCCACTGGGTGCACCCACCATGTTCTGTGGTGTTTCCTTGGGTATGCAATGATGTGCTGGGAATCGCGTGAGCCAGAGGGGCGAGGTCGGTAGGTCTAGCGTTGGTTCGGCCAGTCTGCACCGCACTCCCTGTGCGCCGTGGATTGCTCGGAACTGGAAGAGTCCCGCCACCGAGTGGAGTTTGTGCCGTTCGTGTAGGGGGAACGCCTCCACCAACGAAAGAGGTATGAGGAGGCGGGCGCACAGCCACTTTTCGTGGTCAGACGCCGTGCGCGGCTAGGATTTGGCGTATTGGGTCCATTCGTTCCACTAGGCATGCCATTTAGGCCAGAATGCTGACCATGTGCTACACATGGCGAAGCGCATTTGAACGGAACTCCCGTGGCGTTGTCCGCAGGAGCCACATAGTGTGGGAATCCGCTCCCAGGGTGCCCCCTGTCCCCACCAACGCACCTGACCCCACACCCAAGGGAGCCAAGCGGCTCGCCGTTAGTGTTTTAGTGGGACCTAGCTAATCCAATGTACGTCTGCCATTTGTTTTCGTTGACGTAGTTGCATGATCCATGATTCGGCGGGCATCAGCATGATTTGTCCATGGAGCAAAATGTCATGAGGTTTGGGCACAGGGAGGTCCATGGGCAGATTGTCTCCCGTGTTAGCTAGCGTGCCGGAGTCATCGTTCCCTTTTATGTCCACATAGTCTTGGTAGGTGGTTGCGTTGCGCAAGTCCCGATGTCTGGGCGTCCACCGCACCGTGAGTTTTTTGGTTGTGACTCTATGATCGCTCGGGTCACAACAGTCCTGGTGCTTGAATACGCCTTTCCGAGGGGTTGGGGTGGCCTTAACCACTCCCTGATTGTCCAAGATGATCTCGTCTCCAGGCTGCGCCAAGTGGGAAGCCAGGGCACAGGCCATGGTTTCAGCTTTGTATACCTGTTGAGGCCCATGTACGCGGAAGGCCGCCCGGAAGTTCCCGTTGCTAATGCCTGCTCCGGCCCTGCCGTGGCGTTTTGAGTCGTCGGTGTACCATCGTGTCGTGGTGGGGTGACCGTTGTAGTGTATTGTGACTCCGAGTACACTTTGTGTCGGTGGGAGTGTAAGGGTAACCTCCTGTGTCTCTTCCGGGGCTGGTTCGTCTGTTTGTGACAGGTTGTCGTAGGACAACCGGTGGGTGGCAATCTGGAGCCTGCCGGCTTGAAGTTTAGGGTCTTCCTCTGAACTTTCCGAGTCGAATACTCCCACGGACGGTCGGTGTATTCGAAGGTGCCAGATGCGCTGTCCCGCCGAGCCCCGAGTGCGCGTACAGCGTCCAGTTATGTTTACTGGGTGGCAGGCAATTGTCGGTTGATCTGGCCTGTTTGCCGTGTTTCGCTCTGACCCAAAGTGATCCAGCGAGTTATAAAAGTCCACCATGTTTGGCGGAGCCCCATGCCTCCGTCTCTGATGTCAGTGGTGCCTGTTCATTCGCAGTTCAACCCCCAGGGTGTCCCGGAGGTACTGCAGCAAGATGTGGTCCCATTGTGCCATACGTTGCCTGTTCCCCAGGAACAAGCCCCTATAGGTCCAACGCGGCACAAGTACGGCGTTTATGATTGCGACTTTCTCAAAGCCGTTTAGGGGTAGGGTTTCATAGGCCGCCAGGTCGTGATGCAGTTGCCCACGCCTAGTCTTCGTGTGACGGGTGGGCCAACACGTGTCCTAGGTAGGTCACTATGGGGGGTCGTGTTGTCGGCTGTTGTTCCTGCCGGGTGATGGTTTCTGGCTCGTACTGTCGTGCCCAATGGTAAATCTCTGTTTTGTCGGCATTGAACCTAAGCCCCATGCGTTGCGCTACGTGGTGTAGGTGGTTGAGTGTTTCGGTGAGGAATGTCTTTGTTGCGGCCCTTACTGCTATGTCGTCCACAAACACATATAGATGTGCTTGTGGGTGCTGAATCAGTGTTTCCCTCACAAGCACATCATAGTATAGGAAGAACAGGGTGGGTGAGAGCGGGCATCCCTCTTTCATTCCTCTTTTGGGGTGTATGGGTAGGTCATGGCCGTGTATGTGGAGCACGGCAGGGGTGTGGCTATGGATTTCGGTCAATATGCGTATGATGGGCTCTGGTGCTCCAATTTCCCGGATTATATCGGTAATCATAGTTCGGGGGGCTGATGGGAACGCCTTCGCCATTTCCAACAGGGCCAGAGATATGTTTTGTGTAAGTCGTTCACTAGCGTGGCCGTTGGTGTTGTTGTATTTGTGCCGCTTAGGGCTCTGTGCTGTATGTTCAGTAGGCCGGTAGCCATGGCCGTTGTTATTCGTTTCAGCATCATGCGAGTCAAGATGCCGTATATGGCGGTGAATACGTATATGGGACGGTAGTTTCTTGGGTCTTGTGGGTCTTTTTTCTTGTAAATGAGGATTACCCTAGACGCCAGCCGGGTGGGGGGGATTTTGTTTCCTCTCCATATGTCCAAGATAGCGAGATATAGTTGTTCTTGTAAGTGGTGGGGCAAGTGCCGCAACAGGTGGGGGGGCACGCCCTCCGGCCCAGCAAATTTATTCTTGGGCGCTCTCAAACACCTTGAATTCCTCCCAAGAGGATTGACTTGTGTCCCAACGTCATTTGTATACATGTTTGCCAATCAACTCCCTGCAGTATGCAAGGTCAACCTTAGGGTCACCAGCAAAGTGGTTCAGTACGCGGTGTGTGCCCCTGATGGGTGGGTGCGGCGTGTCTTGGGATATCAATCCCGTTGGCCATCTCTTCCGGGGCGGTGGACGGCCGCCGGCCGGTGTTTTCCTATCTGTCGACGTATGTGCTGCTCTTGGGCAGTGCCTAGTGCCTTTAGGGTTTTGCTTTGCCCGCCCTTTCCCTGGCCCTCTACCCTACCCTAAACCCGGCCCTAAGACAAGACATGCAGGACTCAACACAACGAGACTCCTGCTTTTGCGACTGGGGTTATCACCCATGATTGATCCATAGGATGGCCGCATTGGCAACGCTACATAATAGTGCGGGCCTCTGCAAGCGTGATGCTTACAGAGGGCATCAATTGTATAGGCAAACAAGGCGCTTGGCGGGGGGGGGGGGGGGAGACTGTCACTGACACTGTCATTGTTGCTGTTGCTGTCACCCCCCCCCACAAAACT